>SZWC01001215.1:238514-254582 GCA_023375785.1 Penium margaritaceum | reverse complement strand
GGTGTGGCTAGTGTGCGCAATGCCTTCACCAATTTGGCATGTGCCAATGACCATGACCACAAAGTTTACCAAGTGACTTTAACTTCTATGAATCGTAACACAAGTCAGCCACAGTCAGAGTGCCCAATCACAATTCAGATGTACAAGGCATGATCTTGCAGGTATAAACAAGGTTAAAAACCGGTGGCTTGGCATGGCTATTGTGCGCAATGCCTTGACAAAGCTGGCATGTGTCACTGACCATGACCACAAAGTTTACCAAGTACCTTAGACGGCTATGAATCAAAACGCGAGTCAGTCACAGTCAGAGTGTCCAATCATAGTGCACATATACTGCGCATGACCTCGCAGGTATGAACAAGGTAGAGTAATGGTGGCTCGGTGTGGCTATTTGTGCGCAATGCCTTGACAAAGGTGGCATGTGCCACCGACCATGACCACAAATGTATCCAAGTGACTTTTACTTCTATTCATCATAACACGAGTCAGCCACAGTCAGAGTGTCCAATCACAGTGCAGATGTACTAGGCATTATCTTGCACATGCAAACAAGGTAGAATACTGGTGGCTTGGTGTGGCTATTGTGCGCAATGCCTTGACAAGGTTGGCATGTGCCACTGACCATGGTCACAACGTTTACCAAGTGACTTTAACTTCTACGAATCATAACACGAGTCAGCCACAGTCAGAGTACCCAATCACAGTGCGCATCTAATATGCATGATCTTGCAGGCATAAACAGGGTTAAAAACCGGTGTCTTGGCACGGCTATTGTGCGCAATGCTTTGACAAAGTTGGCATATGCCACTGACCAAGAACACAAAGTTTACCAAGTGACTTTAACTTGTACGAATCGTAACACGAGTCAACCACAGTCAGAGTGCCCAATCACTTTTCAGATGTACTAGGCATGAGCTTGCAGACATAAACAGGGAAAAAAACCGGTGGTTTGGCACAGCTATTGTGCGCAATGCCTTGACAAAGTTGGCATGTGCCACTGACCATGACCACAAAGTTTACCAAGTACCTTTCACGGCTATGAATCATAACACGAGTCAGCCACGGTCAGAGTGTCCAATCACAGTGCAGATATACTTGGCATGACCTTACAGGTATAAACAAGGTAGAATACTGGTGGCTCGGTGTGGCTATTGTGTGCAATGCCTTGACAAAGTTGGGATGTGCCACTGACCATGACCACAAAGTTTACCAAGTGACTTTAACTTCTATGAATCGTAACACAAGTCAGCCACAGTCAGAGTGCCCAATCACAATTCAGATGTACAAGGCATGATCTTGCAGGTATAAACAAGGTTAAAAACCGGTGGCTTGGCATGGCTATTGTGCGCAATGCCTTGACAAAGCTGGCATGTGTCACTGACCATGACCACAAAGTTTACCAAGTACCTTTCACGGCTATGAATCATAACACGAGTCAGCCACGGTCAGAGTACCCAATCACAGTTCAGATGTACTAGGCATGAGCTTGCAGGCATAAACAGGGAAAAAAACCGGTGGTTTGGCACAGCTATTGTGCGCAATGCCTTGACAAAGTTGGCATGTTCCACTGACCATGACCACAAATACAAGTAAGTGACGTTTCATTCTAGTGATCATAACACAAGTCAGCCACGGTCAGAGTGTTCAATCACAGTGCAGATGTTCTAGGCATGAACTTGCAGGTGCAAACAAGGTAGAATACTGGTGGCTCGGTGTGGCTATTGTGTGCAATGCCTTGACAAAGTTGGCATGTGCCACTGACCATGACCACAAAGTTTACCAAGTGACTCTAACTTCTACGAGTCGTAACACGAGTCAGCCACGGTCAGAGTGACCAATCATTGTGCACATCTAATATGCATCATATTGCATGTATAAACCAGTTAAAAAACCGGTGGCTTGGCACGGCTATTGTGCGCAATGCCTTGACAAAGTTGGCATGTGCCACTGACCATGACCACAAAGTTTACCAAGTACCTTAAATGGCTATTAATCATAACACGAGTCAGCCACGGTCAGAGTGTCCAATCACAGTGCAGATGTACTAGGCATGAAATTGCAGATGCAAAAAAGGTAGAATACTGGTGGCTCGGTGTGGCTACTGTGCGCAATGCCTTGACAATGTTGGCATGTGCCACTGACCATGACGACAAAGTTTACCAAGTGACTTTGACCTCTACGAATCATAACACGAGTCAGCCACGGTCAGAGTACCCAATCATAGTGCACATCTAATACGCATGACCTTGCAGGTCTAAACAATGTAAAAAACCCGTGGCTTGGAACGACTATTGTGCGCAATGCCTTGACAAAGTTGGCATGTGCCACTGACCATGACCACAAAGTTTACCAAGTGACTTTAACGTTTACGAATCGTAACAGGAGTCATCCACAGTCAGAGTGCCCAATCACAGTTCAGATGCAATAGGCATGACCTTGCAGGTATAAACAATGTAAAAAACCCGTGGCTTGGAACGACTATTGTGCGCAATGCCTTGACAAAGTTGGCATGTGCCACTGACCATGACCACAAACTTTACCAAGTATGTTAAACGGATATGAATTATAACACAAGTCAGCCACGGTCATAGTGTCCAATCACAGTGCAGATATACTAGGCATGACCTTACAGGTATGAACAAGGTAGAATTCTGGTGGCTCAGTGCGGCTATTGTGCGCAATGCCTTGACAAAGTTGGCATGTGCCACTGACCATGACCACAAATGTATCCAGGTGACATTTAATTCTATTGATCATAACACGAGTCAGCCACGGTCAGAGTGTCCAATCACAGTGCAGATGTACTGGGCATGATCTTGCAGGTACAAACAAGGTAGAATACTTGTGGATCGGTGTGGCTATTGTGCGCAATGCCTTGACAAATTTGGCATGTACCACTGACCATGACCACAAATGTATCCAAGTGGGTTTTACTTCTTTTGTTCATAACACGAGTCAGCCACGGTCAGAGTGTCCAACCACAGTGCAGATGTACTAGGCATGATCTTGCAGGTGGAAACGAGGTAGAATACTGGTGGCTCGGTGTGGCTATTGTGCACAATGCCTTGACAAAGTTGGCATGTGCCACCGACCATGACCACAAATGTATCCAAGTGACTTTTACTTCTATTGATCATAACACGAGTGAGCCACGGTCAGGGTGTCCAATCGCAGTGCAGATATACTGGGCATGACCTTGCAGGTACAAACAAGGGAAAAAATAGGTGGCTTGGCATGGCTATTGTGCGCAATGCCTTGACAAAGTTGGCATGTGCCACTGACCATGACCGCAAAGTTTACCAAGTACCTTAAACGGCTATGAATCATAACACAAGCCAGCCACGGTCAGAGTGTCCAATCACAGTGCAGATGTACGGGGCATGACCTTGCAGGTATAAAGAAGGTAGAAGACTGGTGGCTCGGTGTGGCTATTATGCGCAATGCCTTGAAAAAGTTGGCATGTGCCACTAACCATGACCACAAATGTATCCAATTTACCTTTACTTCTATTGATCATAACACGAGTCAGCCACGGTCAGAGTGCCCAATCATAGTGCAGATCTAATATGCATGACCTTGCAGGTATAAACTGTCAGAAGAGTAAAAGAAACAATGGCACAAGACTTGGGGTACAACAGGAAAAGATCACAGATATACCCATCGAGCCGGTGACACAAGAATAAAAGAAAATAAGTGATCAGGCTCAACTCCGAGGATCTGGTTGGTGCTCATACCAACACCGAAGACCCACGCTCCCCCATTCTCACTTGTCCAAAACCCGCCGTGTGGCCTGCTTCACATGTCGCGACAAAGTCGCGGACCACGTCCGCCTCCTCGCATCCCCTGGACCAAGATACGTACGCATCCAAACATCAAGTACGTGGACCGGCACCGGCAGCACTCCTCCACCCCGTGGCTCCACTCTCCACTAGGAGAACTCCCCTGCCTAGTCCCAAGCGGCTCCACTAGGAGCACTCTAGTAACCCACACTAGCAAAGTATATACGTAGCACTCACATCCTTGTATTTCTTGCATCCATTCAATCTAAGTCATTTTCCCTCCCGTTGCCCCGCCTCCGTACTGTGGCACTCCGCCTTCTTTCCGCTGCCCGCCTTCGTGCTGTGGCACTCCGCCTTCTTTCATTGCCTGCCTCCGTGCCGTGGCAATTCCGTTGCCTTCCGCTACCCGCCTCCAAGCTGTGGCACGTCCGTTGCTTCCCGTTGCCTGCCTCGACGCCGTGGCATCTTGCTGCTTTCCGCTTTCTGCCCCCAAGCTATGGCACATCTTCTTCAATTTCCTCCATCCGTCCATCAGCGTTCTTCCCGTTGGGTTACAGCTACATTCGCTTTCCCTTCATCTCGACGTTAGCCATTCCTTTGTCCGTGTGCACTTCGTACTGTCGTGACATCGGCGCTGAGGCCTTCGGTCCACGCCTTGGTCACTTACTCGCTACAATGACCATGCTTCTACTTCGACTCACCAAACTGTGCAGTGTCCTGCAGTCTTCCTGCCTTTGTCCTCAGCCGTAGTATCATTCCCAGTATCCTCATCACTCATCTCCAAGTTATCTCTCCTCTCTCCTGCTTGCCCGCGCCTCGGACGGCGACTCGGTTCCATCCCGCACTCCAGATCACTCTCCACACTCTCTGCAGCACCTCCAAAATCCTGATATGGTATCAAAGTTCAGCACAGGATTCTGAGCAAACAATCCTCCTCCACGCGCTGCCTACATCTCCTGGCGCCTGAAGCACTTCACTAAAGCGCTCCATGACCAATTCGCCAGCAGTCCTTTCCCCAGCAGCAGCAGCATCGCATTCCACCGAAGCAACAGCAATTCCTCACAAACAAACAGCCTCCTCCTACAAAGTGTGACCACCTTCACTGATCCGTGTATGGGCGCGGCCCGGTGACGGTGTAAAACTCCAACAACAGCAGCAGGAGCAGCAGCAGAAACCGACCATCCTCCTTCTTTTACAGACATCGCAGCCGTTGAAGCAAACTCATCCATCTATCACATTTTGTCACTTCAAACCAACCACTTCAAACGTTTCACCAACTACTTGTACCTTCAGACCCTCCATCCTCCCTTTGCCGACTAAAGCTCCTCGCTGACGCGCGTTCCTGCCAAGCCGTCAGCAACAGTCATTACAACAGCAGCAACTCCATTCATCAGTCATCGGCCTTTCTCAGCATTAGAATCCCTGCTAGCAGTATCCCTGAACGGTGTATGGGCACCACTTGGTGAGACTGCATCACACGAAAACTAGCATCTTTCTCAATCGCAGCAGGCATCCAGGAACACTGCATCTGACACTCCTCCCTCCTTTCTCAGCAGCTCAAGCTTTGCACCTGCCTCCCTCATCACTACCAACATCAGCATACAAGGACCAAGCTACAGCAGGCACTCTTCACTCCTTGCAATCCCCAACAGACAACCCAGCAACCACACGACTCTCCAGAATCATTACCTCTGCCTCCGTGCAAACACCAGCATTCAAATCCTCATCAACAACAATGCTTCCTTTTGCCCTCGGCAGCCTGACCATTGCTGCATGGAACCATGTCCGCCACCATCTCTAGCAACGCAAACACCCCATATCGTCCTCTGCCATCCATGAGCCAACAAACACGCCTCAAGCATCTGACATTGTGTGTCCTCTCTCACCTCTCCCAGGCATTTCCGACCGTCATCCTACGACAGCACCCAGCTCCTCCCTCTACCTTCTCACCATTGACACTCCTACAGAAGCAGCGACCCTAACCATCACTCCTTAATCCACCAACAAGTCCTCTACTTCACAACCTCAGTTCCCCTCAGCAAACATCATCTCTCCAGACCCAACTTTTGTCACCAACAACTCTCCTCCATCAACTTCAACACCAAACCACCAACTTCATCTTATCGACACCACTGCGTTACCTTCATCCTCCTCCAACAGACGATCCTCTCGCTCATCCGCATTGCCACCACCACAAGTCTGCACCAATCAATGCCCTTCTCATCGGTCAAGAAGTCCAGCACGAAGATACAGGTGCTGGCTCCTGTCCAAAGCCCGCAATCTTGATCCTCTCCGTCATCCGGCAGCAGTATCCCTATCTTCTACAAAAATATTCTCTCTTGCAGGAGAAGAAGAAGGTGAAGGATTTAACCTGTGACCAAGGGGGCATCAAGCTTCTCTGAGTGGTCACACCAACATCTCCTGGATACACCGAACCGTTCATGACTTGTGCCACTGAGGGCCGGTGTAAGAAGAATAAAAGAAACAATGGCACAAGACTGTTGGGGTACAACAGGAAAAGATTACTCAAATACCCATCGAGCCAGTGACACAAGAATAAAAGAAATTAAGTGATCAGGCTCAAATCCGATGATCTGGTCGGTGCTCATACCGACACCAAAGACCCACGTTCTCCCATTCTTGCTCGCCCAAAACCCGCCGTGCGGCCCGCTCCACACGTCACGACAAAGTCGCGGACCACGTCCGCCTCCTCGCACCTCCAAGACCAAGATGTGTGCGCACCCGAACATCAAGTACGTGGACCGGCACCGGTAGCACTCCTCCACCCCGCGGCTCCACTCTCCACTAGGAGAACTCCCCTGCCTGGTCCCAAGCGGCTCCACTAGGAGCACTCTAGTAACCCAGACTAGCAAAGTATACACGTAGCACTAACATCCTTGTGTTTCTTGCATCCATTAAATCTAAGTCATTTTCCCTTCCGTTGCCCGCCTCCGTGCTGTGGCACTCCGCCTTCTTTCCGCTGCCCGCCTTCGTGCTGTGGCACTCCGCCTTCTTTCATTACCTGCCTCCATGCCGTGGCACTTCCGCTGCCTTCCGCTGCCCGCCTCCAAGCTATGGCACTTTCGCTACTTCCCGTTGCCTACCTCGACGCTGTGGCACTTTGCTGCTTTCTGCTGCCCGCCCCCAAGCTGTGGCACATCTTCTTCAATTGCCTCCATCCGTCCATCAACGTTCTTCTTGCTGGGTTAGAGCTGCATTTGCTTTCCCTCCATCTCGACGTTGTTCATTCATTTTTCCATGTGCACTTTGTACTGTCGTGACCTCGGCGCTGAGGCCTTCGGCCCACGCCTCGGTCACTTACTCGCTACACTGGCCATGCTTCTACTTTGACTCAGCAAACTGTGCAGTGTCCTGCTGCCTTCCTGCCTTCGTCCTTAGCCGCAATATCATTCCCAGCATCCTCATCACTCTTCTCCAATTTATCTATCCTCTCTCCTGCTTGCCCGTGTCTCGGACCCCGACTCGGTTCTATCCTGTGGAGCCCTTCTTGTCGTATCTCTTCGTTCCACGCCGTGGGGCTCTGGCATGGGGTCACCCTGCGTTCTCCTCCCCCTGTTCCTGTTCCCTACGGCTCCTGCAAGCGCCTTGCTACCTCCTTCTGTTCTGCCTGCATCCTCCTTCTCGTATCATCACTCTCCTCACACGGCAGGCAGAGTCGTCCATGGAGACCTGTCTGTGTGTTGCTGTAGCGACGGGCACATGGGAGGTACACCCGCTGATGGCAGCTGATACAGTGCCACCTACAGACACGAATTGGGTCCCTGCATGTGGCGCACAGCTCCCTCCGTGAACTCGTGCATCGGAGGCATTGATGCAATGCAATGCGCCCTCCGTGACGCAGCCTCCTTTCCCGCACCTTCTTCACACATTCCTTGTGTTGTAAGGTCATGCATATTAGGTGTGCACTGTGATTGGGCACTCTGACCGTGGCTGACTCGTGTTACGATTAGTATAAGTTAAAGTCACGTGGTAAACTTTGTGCTCATGGTCAGTGGCACATGCCAACTTTGTCAAGGCATTGCACACAATAGCCACACCGAGCCACCAGTATTCTACCTTGTTTGCACCTGCAAGATCATGCCTAGTACATATGCACTGTGATTGGAGACTCTGACCATGGCTGACTCGTGTTATGATCAATAGAAGTAAAAGTCACTTGGATACATTTGTGGTCATGGTCAGTGGCACATGCCAACTTTGTGAAGGCATTGCGCACAATAGCCACACCGAGCCACAAGTATTCTACCTTGTTTGTACCTGCAAGATCATGCCCATTACATCTGAACCGTGATTGGACACTGTGACCGTGGCTGAATCGTGTTATGATTCATAGCCGTTTAAGGTACTTGGTAAACTTTGTGGTCATGGTCAGTGGCACATGCCAACTTTGTCAAGGCATTGCGCACAATATCCACACCGAGCCACCAATATTCTACCTTGTCTGAACCTGCAAGATCATGCCTAGTTCATCTGCACTGTGATTGGACACTCTGACCATGGCTGACTCGTGTTATGATCAATAGAAGTAAAAGTCACTCGGATACATTTGTGGTCATGGTGAGTGGCACATGCCAACTTTTTCTTGGCATTGCGCACAATAGCAACACCGAGCCACCAGTATTATACCTTGTTTGCACCTGCAAGATCATACCTAGTACATCTGCACAGTGATTGGACACTCTAACCGTGGCTTTTTGTGTTATGATGAATAGAAGAAAAAATCACTTGGATACATTTGTGGTCATGGTCAGTGGCACATGCCAACTTTGTCAAGGCATTGCACACAATAGCCAAACCGAGCCACAGGTATTCTACCTTGTTTATACCTGTAAGGTCATGCCCAGTACATCTGCAATGTGATTGGTCACTCTGACCGTGGCTGACTCGTGTTATGATTCATAGCTGTTTAATGTACTTGGTCAACTTGTGGTCATGGTCAGTGGCACATGCCAACTTTGTCAAGGCATTGCGCACAATAGCCGTGCCACGCCACCAGTTTTTACCTTGTTTATACCTGCAAGGTCATGCATATAAGATGTGTACTGTGATTGGACACTCTGACCATGGCTGACTCGTGTTACGATTCGTAGAAGTTAAAGTCACTTGGTAAACGTTGTGGTTATAGTCAGTGGCACATGCCACCTTTGTCAAGGCATGGCGCAAAATAGCCGTGCCAGGCCACTGGTTTTTTAATTTGTTTATACTTGTAAGGTCATGCATATTAGGTGTGCACTGTGATTGGGCACTCTGACCGTGGCTGACTCGTGTTATGGTCAATAGAAGTAAAAGTCACTTGGATACATTTGTGGTCATGGTCAGTGGCACATGCCAACTTTGTCAAGGCATTGCGCACAATAGCCACACCGAGCCACAAGTATCCTACCTTGTTTGTACCTGCAAGATCATGCCCATTACATCTGAACTGTGATTGGACACTGTGACCGTGGCTGAATCGTGTTACGATTCATAGCCGTTTAAGGCACTTGGTAAACTTTGTGGTCATGGTCAGTGGCACATGCCAACTTTGTCAAGGCATTGCGCACAATATCCACACCAAGCCAGCAATATTCTACCTTGTCTGAACCTGCAAGATCATGCCTAGTTCATCTGCACTGTGATTGGACACTCTGACCATGGCTGACTCGTGTTATGATCAATAGAAGTAAAAGTCACTCGGATACATTTGTGGTCATTGTCAGTGGCACATGCCAACTTTGTCTTGGCATTGCGCACAATAGCCACACCGAGCCACCCGTATTCTACCTTGTTTGCACCTGCAAGATCATACCTAGTACATCTTCACAGTGATTGGACACTCTAATCGTGGCTTTTCGTGTTATGATCAAGAGAAGAAAAAATCACTTGGATACATTTGTGGTCATGGTCAGTGGCACATGCCAACTTTGTCAAGGCATTGCACACAATAGCCAAACCGAGCCACAGGTATTCTACCTTGTTTATACCTGTAAGGTCATGCCCAGTACATCTGCACTGTGATTGGTCACTCTGACCGTGGCTGACTCGTGTTATGATTCATAGCTGTTTAATGTACTTGGTCAACTTGTGGTCATGGTCAGTGGCACANCTGCACTTTGATTGGACCCTCTGACTGTGGCTGACTCTTGTTATCATCAATAGAAGTAAAAGTCACTTGGATACATTTGTGGTCATGGTCAGTGGCACATGCCAACTTTGTAAATGCATTGCACACAATAGCCACACCGAGCCACCCGTATTCTACCTTGTTTATACCAGCAAGGCCATGCCCAGTATATCTGCACTGTGACTGGACAATTTGACTGTGGCTGACTCGTGTTATGATTCATAGCCGTCTAAGGTACTTGGTAACCTTTGTGGTCATGGTCAGTGGCACATGCCAGCTTTGTCAAGGTATTGCGCACAATAGCCGTGCCAAGGTACCGGCTTTTTACCTTGTTTATACCTCTAAGGTCATGCCTAGTATATCTGAACTGTGATTGGGCACTCTGACTGTGGCTGACTCGTGTTACGATTCGTATATGTTAAAGTCACTTGGTAAACATTGTGGTCATGGTAAGTAGCTCATGCCAACTTTGTCAAGGCATTACGCATAATAGCCACACCGAGCCACCTGTATTCTACCTTGTTTGCACATGCAAGATCATGCATAGTACATCTGCACTGTGATTGGACACTCTGACCGTGGCTGACTCGTGTTATGATTCATAGCCGTTTAAGGTACTTGGTAAACTTTGTGGTCATGGTCAGTGGCACATGCCAACTTTGTCAAGGCATGGCGCAAAATAGCCGTGCCAGGCCACTGGTTTTTTAATTTGTTTATACTTGTAAGGTCATGCATATTAGGTGTGCACTGTGATTGGGCACTCTGACCGTGGCTGACTCGTGTTACGATTCATAGAAGTTAAAGTCACGTGGTAAACTTTGTGGTCATGGTCAGTGGCACATGCCAACTTTGTCAAGGCATTGCACACAATAGCCACACCGAGCCACCAGTATTCTACCTTGTTTGCACCTGCAAGATCATGCCTAGTACGTGTGCACTGTGATTGGAGACTCTGACCATGGCTGACTCGTGTTATGATCAATAGAAGTAAAAGTCACTTGGATACATTTGTGGTCATGGTCAGTGGCACTTGCCAACTTTCTCAAGGCATTCACACAATAGCCGTCCCAAGCCACCGGTTTCTACCCTGTTTATACCTGCAAGGTCATGCATATTAGATGTGCAATGTGATTGGATACTCTGACCGTGGCTGACTCGTGTTATGATTCGTAGAAGTTAAAGTCACTTGGTAAACTATGTGGTCAAGGTCAGTGGCATATGCCAACTTTGTCAAGACATTGCGCACAATATCCACACCATGCCACCAGTATTCTACCTTGTTTGCACATGCAAAATCATGCCTAGTACATCTGCACTGTGATTGGACACTTCGACCGTGGATGGCTTGTGTTGTGATCAATAGAAGTAAACGTCACTTGGATACATTTGTGGTCATGGTCAGTGGCACATGCCAACTTTGTCAAGGCATTGCACACAATAGCCAAACCGAGCCACAGGTATTCTACCTTGTGTATACCTGTAAGGTCATGCCCAGTACATCTGCACTGTGATTGGTCACTCTGACCGTGGCTGACGCGTGTTATGATTCATAGCTGTTTAATGTACTTGGTCAACTTGTGGTCATGGTCAGTGGCACATGCCAACTTTGTCAAGGCATTGCGCACAATAGCCGTGCCACGCCACCGGTTTTTACCTTGTTTATGCCTCCAAGGTCATGCACATAAGATGTATACTGTGATTGGACACTCTGACCATGGCTGACTCGTGTTACGATTCGTAGAAGTTAAAGTCACTTGGTAAACGTTGTGTCATGGTCAGTGGCACATGCCACCTTTGTGTAGGCATTGCGCACAATAGCCACACCGAGCCACCAGTATTCTATCTTGTTTGTACCTGTAAGATCATGCCTAGTTCATCTGCACTTTGATTGGACCCTCTGACTGTGGCTGACTCTTGTTATCATCAATAGAAGTAAAAGTCACTTGGATACATTTGTGGTCATGGTCAGTGGCACATGCCAACTTTGTAAATGCATTGCACACAATAGCCACACCGAGCCACCCGTATTCTACCTTGTTTATACCAGCAAGGCCATGCCCAGTATATCTGCATTGTGACTGGACAATTTGACTGTGGCTGACTCGTGTTATGATTCATAGCCGTCTAAGGTACTTGGTAACCTTTGTGGTCATGGTCAGTGGCACATGCCAGCTTTGTCAAGGTATTGCGCACAATATCCGTGCCAAGCTACCGGCTTTTTACCTTGTTTATACCTCTAAGGTCATGCCTAGTATATCTGAACTGTGATTGGGCACTCTGACTGTGGCTGACTCGTGTTACGATTCGTATATGTTAAAGTCACTTGGTAAACATTGTGGTCATGGTAAGTGGCACATGCCAACTTTGTCAAGGCATTACGCATAATAGCCACACCGAGCCACCTGTATTCTACCTTGTTTGCACATGCAAGATCATGCAAAGTACTTCTGCACTGTGATTTGACACTCTGACCGTGGCTGACTCGTGTTATGATTCATAGCCGTTTAAGGTACTTGGTAAACTTTGTGGTCATGGTCAGTGGCACATGCCAACTTTGTCAAGGCATGGCGCAAAATAGCCGTGCCAGGCCACTGGTTTTTTAATTTGTTTATACTTGTAAGGTCATGCATATTAGGTGTGCACTGTGATTGGGCACTCTGACCGTGGCTGACTCGTGTTACGATTCATAGAAGTTAAAGTCACGTGGTAAACTTTGTGGTCATGGTCAGTGGCACATGCCAACTTTGTCAAGGCATTGCACACAATAGCCACACCGAGCCACCAGTATTCTACCTTGTTTGCACCTTCAAGATCATGCCTAGTACATCTGCACTGTGATTGGAGACTCTGACCATGCCTGACTCGTGTTATGAACAATAGAAGTAAAAGTCACTTGGATACATTTGTGGTCATGGTCAGTGGCACTTGCCAACTTTGTCAAGGCATTGCGCACAATAGCCACACCGAGCCACAGTTTTTCTACCTTGTTTGTACCTGCAAGATCATGCCCATTACATCTGAACTGTGATTGGACACTGTGACCGTGGCTGAATCGTGTGATGATTCATAGCCGTTTAAGGTACTTGGTAAACTTTGTGGTCATGGTCAGTGGCACATGCCAACTTTGTCAAGGCATTGCGCACAATATCCACACCGAGCCACCAATATTCTACCTTGTCTGAACCTGCAAGATCATGCCTAGTTCATCTGCACTGTGATTGGACACTCTGACCATGGCTGACTCGTGTTATGATCAATAGAAGTAAAAGTCACTCGGGTACATTTGTGGTCATGGTGAGTGGCACATGCCAACTTTGTCTTGGCATTGCGCACAATAGCCACACCGAGCCACCAGTATTATACCTTGTTTGCACCTGCAAGATCATACCTAGTACATCTGCACAGTGATTGGACACTCTAACCGTGGCTTTTCATGTTATGATCAATAGAAGTAAAAATCACTTTGATACATTTGTGGTCATGGTCAGTGGCACATGCCAACTTTGTCAAGGCATTGCACACAATAGCCAAACCGAGCCACAGGTATTCTACCTTGTTTATACCTGTAAGATCATGCCCAGTACATCTGCACTGTGATTGGTCACTCTGACCGTGGGTGACTCGTGTTATGATTCATAGCTGTTTAATGTACTTGGTCAACTTGTGGTCATGGTCAGTGGCACATGCCAACTTTGTCAAGGCATTGCGCACAATAGCCGTGCCAAGCCACCAGGTTTTACCTTGTTTATACCTGCAAGGTCATGCATGTAAGATGTGTACTGTGATTGGACACTCTGACCATGGCTGACTCGTGTTACGATTCGTAGAAGTTAAAGTCACTTGGTAAACGTTGTGGTCATGGTCAGTGGCACATGCCACCTTTGTCTAGGCATTGCGCACAATAGCCACACCGAGCCACCAGTATTCTATCTTGTTTGTACCTGTAAGATCATGCCTAGTACATCTGCACTTTGATTGGACCCTCTGACCGTGGCTGACTCTTGTTACCATCAATAGAAGTAAAAGTCACTTGGATACATTTGTGGTCATGGTCAGTGGCACATGCCAACTTTGTAAATGCATTGCACACAATAGCCACACCAAGCCACCGGTTTTTTACCTTGTTTAAATGTGCAAGGTCATGCATATTTGATGTACACTGTGATTGGGTACTCTGACCGAGGCTGACTCGTGTTAATCGTACAGGTTAAAGTCACTTGGTAAACTTTGTGGTCATGGTCAGTGGCACATGCCAACTTTGTCAATGCATTGCGCAAAATAGCCACACCGAGCCACCAGTATTCTACCTTGTTTGAACCTGCAATATCATGCCTATTACATCTGCACTATGATTGGACACTCTGACTGTGGCTGACTCGTGTTATGAGTCATAGCCGTTTAAGGTACTTTGTAAGCTTTGTGGTCATGGTCTGTGGCACATGCCAACTTTGTCACGGCATTGCGCACAATAGCCACACCGAGCCACCAGTATTCTACCTTGTTTATACCTGCAAGGTCATGTCCAGTATATCTGCACTGTGATTGGACACTCTGATTGTGGCTGACTCGTGTTATGATTCATAGCCGTTTAAGGTACTTGGTAAACTTTATGGTCATGGTCAGGGGCACATGCCAACTTTTTCAAGTCATTGCGCACAATAGCCGTGCCAAGACACCAGCTTTTTACCCTGTTCATACCCGAAGGTCATGCATGTTAGATGTGCACTGTCATTGGGTACTCTGACCGTGGCTGACTTGTGTTATGATTCGTAGAAGGTAAAGTCACTTGGTAAACTTTGTGGTCATGGTCAGTGGCACATGCCAACCTTGTCAGAAAAAAAAAATGAGCGAGCAGAGCATGAGCAGAAGAAAGTAGAGGCACGGAACCAGGCAGAAGGGACGTAGGGATGTGACAGAAGCAGAGCGGTGAGGCCTGGCCCAAGGAGTTAGTTCTAGAGTTGCGAGATTGCGCGAGGCACTGAAGCTCCAAGGTGGACAGAGTGCATAGGAGGTAACTTGATCGCGAAGTGAGGAAGGCGTTGGAGGCGAAAGGTTGAGGGTGGCAAATCAAAGAGTCGTGAAGAGACAGTGGTGTGCGAAGACAATGGATGCAAGAGACAAGTAGAGCGGGATTACGGCGACGAAGCCGCAGAACTAAAGGGAACAGGATGAATAGAACTGTTCTGGTTGGTCTAGGGAGGGAATCAACATCCTCATTATATACAACAGATTAGGATAAACCGGGTATCAATGGCTTCTTTTCGCTAGCCTCACGCGTGGCGACGTGGTCGCTTATAAGGGGCGGCCCGACCCTGGTGGAACGGTCGTGACCGGCCAGCCGTCGCCGAGGAGGTTCAGGGTGGAATCTGAATCGATAATGGAAGCTCGGATTATCCGAGGGATGTACGAGAGGGACCTTGTCGGAGTCATATTTCTGATAGCCCCCCTGATTCCGATAAGACATAATCTCTTAGTGCCTATAGGGCGTAAGTATCCAAGTGTTACTGTCTGATGGGGGGATTGACCACTCGACGGAGGGAGAGGACGAACATATTGCAGAGATTTGGGTTCCATGCTGCTGCCACAAGGGTGTGCCAAATTGCTGCGACAGTTGATACTTCGTCGATGATCGTGTGGTAGACAGTATGGGTGGTGTCACGTAGGCACCTTTTGACGTCCTGCAAGGTTGTCGTGTAAGCCCCTGGAGGACACCCGGGGTTGTCATACACTCCTTCCAGAAAGAAGGAGAGCTGATACCCGCAGCAAAAAGAGTGCTTTGTCTTGATTTGGATGCCACCATACCAGTCGTGGTTGTTTTCTCCAACTGATCAAGAATAGGAACATGTGTCCAGTTGAGGGCTTGTGCTGCCATAATGATTTGTCGTTGCGGGTGCGTGGCAGTTGTTGGTGTCTGCTCACGAGCAAAGCGCGGCAGGTTCACCCTGTTGAAGATGGAGCTGGGGTTGGAGAAGAAGGGAGAGAGGGTGGAAGAGAAGTACTGCAGGAGGTTTGGCGTGAGTGCAGGGCACTGCCAAGTGCAATCAGGCAGATTGGTTTGATGATAGAGGATGCTGACAAGGAGGATGCGGAAGAGTAGGAGGATGCTTGTTGGAGTGGGCGCAGGGGTGGAACCACGTGCGCTTTGTGATAGAGGGATAGAATGCG
>SZWC01001215.1:224842-237986 GCA_023375785.1 Penium margaritaceum | reverse complement strand
GGGCGGATCCTTGTGCCGAGCAGGAGGATGATGCTGAATTGAAGAGGAAGCTGAGGAAGCTGATGGTTGAGTGGGTGCAGGGGCGGAACCACGTGTGCAGATAATGAGGACGATTGAGGCGGAGACGGCGTGGACGATGTAGATGCTGACGGGCGACGCAAGGAAGGCAGAGGAGGTTGAGTTGGAGCAGGAGGCAGGAGTGATAACGAGGTTGCCAGGAGACAGCGGATGAAGATGAAGATGACACAAAGATGGAGGCAAACACTGGTGAAGATGGAAGCTCGAGAGTCATCGGGGCTGTCGTGGTTGTTGGGACTGCACTAGAGTGGTCTCTCCAGAAACGATCTCACAATGGGAAAGTGGAAGAGGTAATAGGATTTCAACTTTTCGTAGAAGATCTGCTGCCATTTGTCGATGTTGGTCACTGTGACGTCACCATAGTCGTCCTCCAGAAGGAAGAGGAGCTTGTGGATGTCTGGCAGAGTGGGGAAAATGTCCACGTAACAGATCCAGAGATAGTAGGAGCGTCTCATCCATGCATACTGCAACAGGGAGTACCATCGCTGAATTGCAATGTCAGTCGGCTGTTCGATGCGGAGGTAGATGCTACCGAGGAACTTTCTGAGTAGATTCCAGATGGCAGTGAAGGTGGTGTCGTTATCCGTGGGCTGACGCCGGTTACTTTGGAGGTGGTCATATTTGCCAAGCAGCATTCTGGCCACCTCGACTCATTGACATAGATGCCTTGTACACAGGAAATGACGCTATCGGACCAACTGAGGATGTTGCTGGCCTTGGAGCCAAGAACAGGAAGTTCAGTTCACGCAGTGGTCAGATTGTCCATGATAAGCGAGGAACGAGAGGAGTTGACAATAGATTGTGAAGGAAAGGGAGAACGGATGGGAAAGTGAGAAAAGGGGTGAGACCACGTGTGCGGAGGAAGGTTTTGGGGGCGCAGGTCGATCCAGAATGAGCGATGTGCCGTGTACACAATGAAGGAAGGTGAAGGAGGAAGGCAGAAAAACGGAGTTGGTACAGGGATGAGACCTCGTGCTATGCTGAAGTTTCGGCGTGGGCACAGGTCGTCGTGCAACGGGTGATGCGACCGGGCGGATCCTTGTACCGAGCGGATAATATTGAAGTGATCAGGAGGAGGCGGAGGCGGCTGATGAATGAATGGATGCACGGGCAAAACCACGTGCGTTGTCACAATAGAGGGATAGAATGCGGCAAGGGGAAGGCAGGTGCCAATGCGCCGCAAGAAATCTGCTGCCAGCGTGGGTGCAGGATGCTGCAAAGTGGTTAGCTAGCTCGTGCAGGTCCTTGTGCTGGTCGCATATGCAGATGATGAGGAGGCGAAAGCTGATAAAAGAGGAGTGGGCGCAGGGGCAAAACCACGTGCACTGCGGAAGGTTTCGGCGTGGGCGCAGGTCGTCGTGAAATGGGCGATGCGACCGGGCGGATCCTTGTGCTGAGCTGATGTGGAAGTGAAACGGAAGAAGGCGGAGGCAACTGATGGCTGAGTTGGTGCAGGGGTGAAACCACGTGCGCAGCGGATGAAGGCTGATGAGGAAGGCGGCATGGATCATGCTGCTGACGAGGAACTTGGGAGGAGGTGATAGAAGATGAGATGACACGAGCTGTTGATGAAGCCGGAGAGACAGGCGAAGGGCGACACGAGGAGGGCATATGAGACTGAGACAATGAAGGAGGCTCGAGTGAAGATGATGATAAGGATGGAGGGCAGATGACGGAGGAGGAGGATGGAGATGTAGCCAGAGGATGACGGGGTGATAGGAAGAGCGAGTGAGGCAACAAATGGCTCTGCTTTCAATAAAGTGATGGCTTGTTCCCCAGTTGGTCCGAGACCGACGGACAGGAAGACTGATGGTGTCGGATGTCTTGGTTGCTGGAGGGAATTTGCTGTAGCACAAGGAGTCATGCGGAGGGCAGAGACACTGGACCGCTGATGTCAATAGAGTGATGGTTTGTTCCCCAGTTGGATCACAATGGGAGCAGGAAGACTGATGGTGTCCGATGTCCTGCCGGCGGGCGTTGCACTGCTGCTGCTGACGATGCTAGAAGGCGGTACGAGGACGTGGTGCGGTACAACGAGTGCAAGGGGGCTGATGTCGATGGGGCAGATGGAGCAGACGAGGCTGATGAGAGGAGAGAAGAAAGACGAAGGTGCTTGCAAAGATGAGAGGCAACAGGTGACGAGCGGCAAGAAGCTTTCGGGAAGTTGACGACAGGCGGGGGCTCAGGAGTTGCTTGCGGCTGTTGTAAAAAAGTCACCAATTGTTGGCCACGGGCGCAGAATGGGCGCAGGGCTTCCTTAGGATGATGAGGTTTTGCTTCAGCGCGAAAAGACTCCAGGCAACGTTGCTGATGTCAGCTATCTCCGAGGTGGAGAGGTGCAAAGTAACGGCAGAGGCGACGGAAGAGTGCAGATATAAGAGGCGATGTAGTGATGGAGGCAGAGCAATGACGAGGTCACGGGGCACCAGGTGATGTTGCTTGATGCTCTAGTACCATATCAGAACAATGCAATGCGCGAGGATGGCAGGAGCGGAAGCAGGTATAAGCACTGTGGCATGCAGAAGTGAGTTAGCAGAATGACGGAAGCAGAAAGGCAAAGCTAGTCCTAAGGAGTTAGTCGTAGGACCTTGAGAAAGGCGAGGCACACAAGATCCAAGGTAGAAAGAGGGCAATGAGAGAGCACGGGAGCAAAGTGAGTGAAGTGCCAGATGTGAGCGAAAGGTCACGAGTGAGGAAGCGAAGCGATAGATGATGGGCAAGGTGAACGCAGGTAGGAGGCAAGCAGAGCGAAGACATGGCGGCGACGCCGCGGAACCGAAAGGGAACAGGATGTGTGGAACTGTTCTGGTTAAGCTAGGAGGGAATGAACGTCCTCCTTATAAGGGACAAGACAAGACAAAACGGAAAGAAAAGGCTTATTGTGCACTAGCCGGACGTGATGGCGGTCGGGCCGCTTATTAGGAGATAACTCGGTATTGTGCCGTTGGTCGG
This sequence comes from Penium margaritaceum, assembly GCA_023375785.1. Taxonomy (NCBI): domain Eukaryota; kingdom Viridiplantae; phylum Streptophyta; class Zygnematophyceae; order Desmidiales; family Peniaceae; genus Penium; species Penium margaritaceum. The sequence continues at coordinate 234,956 of SZWC01001215.1, read as the reverse complement.
TTCTCACCGTCAACAGTTTGTGTGTGATGGGACCGAAATGGTTCATGCAGAGGCTTGAACCGTTATTGAGAGTGCTGGGTATTTCCGAGAGCGGAAGAGCCAGAGACTCCTGGAGATGAACCCGTTAGATGTCCTGTCTTGATAGAGACATCATTCTGACAATAGCCGTGCCAAGCCACCGGTTTGTTACCTTGTTCATACGAGCAAGGTCATGCATAGTACATGTGCACTGTGATTGGGCACTCTGACCGTGGCTGACTCGTGTTACGATGCGTAAAAGTTAAAGTTAATTGGTAAACGCTGTGGTCATGGTCAGTGGCACATACCAACTTTGTCAAGTTGGCATGTGCCACAGACCATGACCACAAATTTATCCAAGTGACTTTAACTTCTACAGATTGTAACACGAGTCAGCCACGGTCAGAGTGCCCTGTCAGAATGCACATATATTATGCATGACCTTGAATGTATAAACAAGGTAAAAACCTGGTGGCTTGGTACTGCAATTGTGGGCTATGCCTTCATGAAGTTGGCCTGTGCTACTAACCATGACCACAAAGTGAACCAAGTGACTCTCACTCGATGAATCATCACATGAGTCAGCCACAGTCAGAGTGCCCAGTCACAGTGCACTTGTGCTAGGCATGACCTTGCAGGCATAAGCAATGTAAAAACCCGGTGGCTTGGTGTGGCTATTGTGTGCAATGCCTTGACAAAGTTGGCATGTGCCACTGACTATGACAACAAAGTTAAACAAGTTACTTAAACGTATATGAATCATGACACGAGTCAGCCACGGTCAGAGTGCCCAATCACAGTGCACATATACTATGCATGACCTTGCAGGTATAAACAAAGTAAAAACCCGGTGGCTTGGTGTGGCTATTGTGTGCAATGCCTTGACAAAGTTGGCATGTGCAACTGACCATGACCACAACGTTTACCAAGTGACTTTAACTTCTATGAATCATGACATGAGTCAGCCACAGTCAGAGTGCCCAGTCACAGTGCACTTGTGCTCGGCAAGACCTTGCAGGCATAAGCAATGTAAAAACCCGGGGGCTTGGTGTGGCTATTGTGGGCAATGTCTTGACTAGATACTGGTGGCTTAGTGCGGCTGTTGTGCACAATGCTTTGACAAAGTTGGCATGTGCCACTGACTATGACAACAAAGTTAAACAAGTTACTTAAACGTATATGAATCATGACACGAGTCAGCCACGGTCAGAGTGCCCAATCACAGTGCACATATACCATGCATGATCTTGCAGGTGCAAACAAGGTAGAATACAGGTGGCTCGGTGTGGTTATTGTGCGCAAAGCCTTGACAAAGCTGGCCCGTGCAACTAACCATGACCACAAAGTTAACCCAGTGACTTTAACTTGTATGAATCATAGCACGAGTCAGCCACGGTCAGAGAGCCCAATCACAGTGCACATGTACTATGCATTACCTTGCTGGTATTAACAAGGTAAAAATCTGGTGGCTTGGCATGGCTATTGTGCGAAATGCATTGAAAACATTCTCATGTGCCACTGACCATGACCACAATGTTTACCAAGTGACTTTAACTTCTAGGAATTGTAACACGAGTCAGCCACGGTCAGATTGCCCAATGACAGTGCACATGTACTATGCATGACAATGCAGGTACAAGAAAGTTAAAACACTGGTGGATCTGTACGGCTATTGTGCAAAATGCCTTGACAACGTTGGCCTGTGCCACTGATCATGACCACAAAGTTAACAAAGTGACATTAACGTCTATGAATCATAACACGAGTCAGCCACGGTCAGATTGCCCAATGACAGTGCACATGTACTATGCATGACCTTGCAGGTATAAACAAAGTAAAAACCCGGTGGCTTGGTGTGGCCATTGTGGGCAATGCCTCAATACAGTTGGCCTGTGCCACTGACCATGACCACAAAGTTAACCACGTGATTTTAACTTCTACGACTTGTAACACGCGTCAGCCGCGGTCCGAGTGCCCAATCGCAGTGCACATGTACTATGCATGACCTTGCAGGTATAAACAAAGTAAAAACCCGGTGGCTTGGTGTGGCCATTGTGGGCAATGCCTCAATACAGTTGGCCTGTGCCACTGACCATGACCACAAAGTTAACCACGTGATTTTAACTTCTACGACTTGTAACACGCGTCAGCCGCGGTCCGAGTGCCCAATCGCAGTGCACATGTACTATGCATGACCTTGCAGGTATAAACAAAGTAAAAACCCGGTGGCTTGGTGTGGCCATTGTGGGCAATGCCTCAATACAGTTGGCCTGTGCCACTGACCATGACCACAAAGTTAACCACGTGATTTTAACTTCTACGACTTGTAACACGCGTCAGCCGCGGTCCGAGTGCCCAATCGCAGTGCACATGTACTATGCATGACCTTGCAGGTATAAACAAAGTAAAAACCCGGTGGCTTGGTGTGGCCATTGTGGGCAATGCCTCAATACAGTTGGCCTGTGCCACTGACCATGACCACAAAGTTCACCACGTGACTTTAACTTCTACGCATCGTAACACGAGTCAGCAACGGTCAGAGTACCAAATCACAGTGCACATGTAGTAGGCATAACCTTGGAGGTAAAAACAAGGTAAAATACTGGTGGCTCGGTGCGGCTATTGTGCCCGATGCCTTGACAAAGTTGGCATGTGCCACTGACCATGACCACAAAGTTCACCAAGTGACTTTAACTTCTACGCATCGTAACACGAGTCAGCAACGGTCAGAGTACAAAATCACAGTGCACATGTAGTATGCATAACCTTGGAGGTAAAAACAAGGTAAAATACTGGTGGCTCGGTGCGGCTATTGTGCCCGATGCCTTGACAAAGTTGGCATGTGCCACTGACCATGACCGCAAACTTATCCACATGAATTTTATTTCTACGAATTGTAACACGAGTCAGCCACGGTCACAGTGTCAAATCACAGTGCACGTGTGCTAGGCATGAACTTCCAGATATAAACAAGGTAAAACACTGGTGGCTCAGTGTCACTATTGTGCGTGATGCCTTGACAAAGTTGGCATGTGCCACTGACCATGACCACAACGTTTACCAAGTGACTTTAACTTCTAAGAATCAATACACAAGTCAGCCACGGTCAGAGTGCCCACTCATAGTGCACGTGTTATAGGCATGACCTTGCAGGTCTAAAAAAGGTAGAATACTGGTGGCTCGATGTGGCTATTGTGCACAATACCTTGACAAATACGGCATGTGCCACCGACCATGATCACAAAGTTTACCAAGTGACTTTAACTTCTAAGGATCAATACATGAGTCAGCCACGGTCAGAGTGCCCAATCACAGTACATGTGTACTATGCATGACCTTGCTGGTATGCACAAGGTAAAAGCCCGGTGGCAGGCATGGCTATTGTGCGGAATATCTTGACAAAGTTGGCATGTACCACTGACCATGACCACAAATGTATTCAAGTGCTTTTTACTTCTATTTATCATAACATGAGTCAACCACGGTCAGAGTGCCCAATTGCAGTGCACATGTACTATGCGAAACCTTGCAGGTATAAACAAGGTAAAAAACTGGTGGCTTGGTGTGGCTATTGTACGCAATGCCTTGACAAAGTTGACATGTACCACTGACCATGGCTACAAATTTATCCAAGTGACTTTAACTTCTACGAATTGTAACACGCGTCAGCCACGGTCAGAGTGCCCAATCACAGNCTGTGATTGGGCACTCTGACCGTGGCTGACTCATGTGTTGATTCATAGAAGTTAAAATCACTTGGTAAACTTTGTGGTCATGGTCAGTGGCACATGCCAACTTTGTCAAGGCACTGTGCACAATAGCCACACCGAGCCACCAGTATTCTACCTTGTTTATACGTACAAGGTCATGCATAGTACACGTGCACTGTGATTTGGCACTCCGACCGTGGCTGACTCGTGTTACGATGCATAGTGCAAAATGAACTCGGACAAACTTGTGGTCATAGTCAGTGGCACATGCTAAATTTGTCAAGGTATTGCCAACAATAGCCACAGCAAGCCACCAGTTTTTCACCTTGTTTTTACCTGCAACGTCATGCATAGTACATGTGCACTGTGATATGGCACTCTGACGGTGGCTGACTCGTGTTACGATTCGTAGAATTTAAAGTCACTTGGATAAATTTGTGGTCATGGTCCGTGGCACAGGCCAATTTTATCAAGGCATTGCGCACAATAGCTGTGTCAAGCCACCGGTCTTTTACCTTGTTCATACCACCAATGTCATGCATAGTACATGTGCACTGTGACTGGGCACTCTGACCGTGGCTGACCCGTGTTATGATCAATAGAAGTAAAAATCACTTGGATAGATTTGTGGTCATGGTCAGTTGCACATGCCAACTTTGACCAGGCATTGTGCACAATAGCCACACTGAGCCACCAGTATTTTACTTTGTTTATACCTGCACGTTTATGCCTAGCACACGTGCACTGTGATTGGACACTCTGACTGTGGCTGACTCATGTGATGATACATAGAAGTTAAAGTCACGTGGTAAACGTTGTGGTCATGGTCAGTTGCACATGCCAACTTTGACCAGGCATTGTGCACAATAGCCACACTGAGCCACCAGTATTTTACTTTGTTTATACCTGCACGTTTATGCCTAGCACACGTGCACTGTGATTGGACACTCTGACTGTGGCTGACTCATGTGATGATACATAGAAGTTAAAGTCACGTGGTAAACGTTGTGGTCATGGTCAGTTGCACATGCCAACTTTGACCAGGCATTGTGCACAATAGCCACACCGAGCCACCAGTATTCTACCTTGTTTATATCTGCAAAGTCATGCATAGTACATGTGCACTGTGATTGAACACGCTGACTGTGGCTGACTCGTGTTACGATGCGTAGAAGTTGAAGTCACTTGCTAAACTTTGTTGTCATGGTCAGTGGCACATTCCACCTCTGTCAAGGCATTGCGCACAATAGCCGCACTGAGCCACCAGTGTTTTACTTTGTTTATACCTGCACGTTTATGCCTAGCACACGTGCACTGTGATTGGGCAATCTGACTGTGGCTGACTCATGTGATGATACATAGAAGTTAAAGTCACGTGGTAAACGTTGTGGTCATGGTCAGTGCCACATACCAACTTTTTCAAGGCATTGCGCACAATAGCTACACTGAGCCACCAGTATTTTACCTTTCTTATACCTGCAAGTTTATGTCTATCACACATGCACTATGATTGGGCACTCTGACCGTGGCTGACGCGTGTTACGATTCGTAGAAGTTGAAGTCACTTGGATACGTTTGTGGTCATGGCCAATAGCACATGCCAAATTTGTCAAGGCATCGTGCACAATAGCCGCACCGAGCCACTAGTGTTTTACCTTGTTTATACCTGCACGTTTATGCCTAGCACATGTGCACTGTTATTGGGCACTCTGACCGTGGCTGACTTGTGTCATGATTCATAGACGTTTAAGGTACTTGGATGATTTTGTGGTCATGGTCAGTTGCACATGCCAACTTTGCTAAGGCATTGTGCATAATAGCCACGTCAAGCCACCAGTGTTTTACCTTGTTCATACCAGCAAGGTCATGCATACTACATGTGCACTGTGATTGGGCACTCTGACCATGGCTGACTCGTGTTACGATGCGTGGAAGTTAAAGTCACTTGGTTAACTTTGTGGTCATGGTCAGTGGCACATGCCAACTTTGTCAAGGCATTGAGCACAATAGCCACACCGAGCACCAGTATTCTACATTGTTTATACCTGCAAGGTCATGCCTAGTACACATGCACTGTGATTGGGCACTCTGACCGTGGCTGACTCGTGTTATGATTAATAGCCGTTTAAGGTACTTGGATAAATTTGTGGTCATGGTCAGTGTCACACGCCAACTTTGTCAAGGCATTGCACACAATAGCCATTCCAAGCCACCGGTTTTTTACCTTGTTCATATCAGCAAGATCATCCATAGTACATGTGCACTGTGATTGGGCACTCTGACCGTGGCTGACTCGTGTTACGATTTGTAGAAGTTAAAGTCACTTGGATACGTTTGTGGTCATGGTCAATGGCACATGCCAACAGTGTTCTACCTTGTTTACACCTGCAAGTTTATGCCTAGCACACATGCACTGTGAGTGGTCTTTTTGACTGTGGCTGACTCATGTGATGATTCATATAAGTTAAAGTCACTTGGTTATCTTTGTGGTCATGGTTAGCTGCACAGGCTAGCTTTGTCAAGACATTGCACACAATAGCCACACCGAGCCACCACTATTATACCTTTTTTGTACCTGCAATATCATGCATAGTACATGTGCACTGTGATTGGGCACTCTGAACGTGGCTGACTCGTGTTACAATGCGAAGAAGTTAAAGTCACTTGGATACATTTGTGGTCATGGTCAGTGGCACATGCCAACTTTGTCAAGGCATTGCACACAATAGCCACACCAAGCCACCAGTTTTTTAACCTTGTTTATACCTGCAAGGTCATGCGGAGTACATGTGTACTCTACTTGGGCACTCTTATGTCAGAGGAATGTAATGAGTGGGGACGGCAGGAGCAGATGCATGCAGAAGCACGGAGATATGGAGAAGCGGGCAAGCAGACTGACACAAGTGGAAGGGCGAAAGAAGTACCCGGGAGTGAACCTCAGGGCCTCGAGAGAGGTTAGAGACTGGAGCTCCAAGGTAGACAGGGAGCAGTGAGAGAGCACGGGAGTGAGGCGAGAGATGTACAAGGAGTAAGAAGGGTCACGAGTGATGAAGCGACGAGAGCTGGCAGGCGAAGTTGGCGAAGGCAGGGTGAGAGCAGAGCGAGGACACGGCGGCGAAGCCGCGGAACCAAAAGGGAACAGGATGTGCAGAACTGTTCTGGTTAATTGAGGAGGGAATGAACATCCTCCATATATACAGCAGGACAAAGGAAAGGCATGAGCAACGGCTTCTTATGCGCTAGCCGGACGCGCTTGCGGAGATTTCGCTTATTAGGGGATGACTCGGTAGGAAGTCCGTTGGTCGGTCGAGGACCATTAACGGCTAGTGAGGAGTGCTGACCGAGGTGGTTCTGGCCGAAGCTCAACCTTTATTGAGTATTTCTCTCGGGCTGGTTTTGTGCTCTGTCATATTCATATACCGACACCCTCCTTGAATCTGACAGTTCACCTGTGTGGGTAGGTTCGTTCCATGTTAATGGAGCGACCGAGTCCCTGAGAGGAGAGGAAGTCGGACCACATTTCTCTGAGATCTTCTTGATATGCGTCAACGAGGGCATGATGGGTCCTGTGCATGGCGGTTTTCAGTTCCTTGCGCACTTGCTGATTGACCTCAGCATATGATTCTCTTCTTTGATCTGGTGGTCCGACATAGAGCCGATCACCAAACAGACAGTCCGTTACGCTGTAGTGCAGCAGGAGGACTGGGTAGAGGAACCTGTATGCCTGTTCAACCCATTCCTGTGTTTGTTTCCACCCTTNGGGCAAAGGGTCCATTTTACCGGCCAGTGTGGGTAGGACTGGCATGTTGGTGCAGACGCCTTTGAGCCAGTGACGCCACCACCCTTGATGAAGAATTATGAGCCAAAGCAGTGGGGTAGTGTGGGCTGTCCTGAAGTGATGATGGTAGGAGGGATGTACAAGGGGTCAAAGTTGATCGCAAACCGCCTCAAAGGTGATCTGTTGGATGTTCACGTAGTAGTTGTCTGAGGACAAGCTTTCTCTATCGATGTTGTACTCGATAGACCCTCAAAGGAGGTTGACGAAGGCATGTCCTCGGACAGACCATCCGACAGCTCGGAGCAAAACTGAAGCTGACCATGTATGCACGTTGGAGCCGTCTTCAGCCAGTACTGCAATGGGCGGAACTTGATGAGGAGGAGGAGCAGCCATAATGGGGCAAGGTGAGACTGTTGGTGGCAGGGAGCGGAACCTGGATGAGTTTGGTGAGGGTGATGGTTTAGTGAGGCAGGTGAGGAGGAAGTGATGATGGCGGCTGATGAGTGCATAATGCTGTGTCAAAGAGTGATGGGTGACTTTGATGATAGCGGAGGAAGATGAAGCAGGCTGATGATGGCAGAGAATGCTGAATGACGAAGTGAGCGCAGGGATGGAACCTCGTGCGCTTTGAATGAGAGGAGTAGAATGCGGCAAGGGGAAGGCGGATGCCAACGCGCCGCGAGAAATCTGTTTCCGGCGTGGGTGCAGGCTGCTGCATAGCGGGCAGCTAGCTCGTGCAGATCCTTGTGCTGGTCGCAGATGCTGATGATGATGAGGAGGCGGAATTTGAGTGGGCGCAGGGGCGAAACCACGTGCACTGAGAACGTTTTTGGTGTGGGTGTAGGTCTTCGCAAAACAGGCGATGCGACTGGGCGGGTCCTTGTGCCGAGNAAGTGAGCGCAGGGATGGAACCTCGTGCGCTTTGAATGAGAGGAGTAGAATGCGGCAAGGGGAAGGCGGATGCCAACGCGCCGCGAGAAATCTGTTTCCGGCGTGGGTGCAGGCTGCTGCATAGCGGGCAGCTAGCTCGTGCAGATCCTTGTGCCGGTCGCAGATGCTGATGATGATGAGGAGGCGGAATTTGAGTGGGCGCAGGGGCGAAACCACGTGCGCTGAGAACGTTTTTGGTGTGGGTGTAGGTCTTCGCAAAACAGGCGATGCGACTGGATGGGTCCTTGTGCCGAGCTGAAAGCGGTGCAGAAGCGGAGGAGGCGATTGATTGATGAGTGGGCGCAAGGGGCAGAACCACGTGCACAGCAAAGTAGGGGAGTAGAATGCGGCAAGTGGAAGGCAGGAGCCAACGCGCCGCGATAAATCTGCTTCAGGCGTAGGTGTAGGCTGTTGCAAAGCGGGCAGCTATCTCATGCGGGTCCATGAGCTCATTGCAGATGCGAACAATGAGGAAGCGGAAGCTGATGAAAGATGAGTGGGTACAGGGGCAAAACCGCGTACGCTGCAGGAAGTTTTGGCGTGGGCGCAGGTCATCGCGGGAAAGGCGATGCGACCGGGCGGATCCTTGTGCCGAGCGGAAGCTGAAATGGAGGAAGCGATGATGGCGAAGATAACGGACGACTGAGTGGGCGCAGGGACAAAACCATGTACACTGATGAAGATTGCTGATGATGACGGCGGATGCTGAAGGCGGCGCGGATGAGGGCTGAGAGCGGCTCGAGGAGGCAGATGAGGATGAGCTGATGAGAAGACGGCGCAAACAATGCAGATGGCAGAGGGCGGCTTGAGGAAGCCAGCTGAAACTGATGCTCGAGGAAGGAGGTTGAGCGCGACAGAGGTAGGTACGGATGAGCAAGAGAACGACTGTTGGCGAAGCGGTGGAGGTAGAGGATGGCGAGGAGGGAGGCGGCACGCAACAGCCAAGTCTCTGCTTTCAAGAGAGTGACGGCTTGTTCCCCAGTTGGCCCAAGACCGACGGGCAGGAAGACTGGTGGTGTCCGATATCCTGGCAGCGAGAGGAAGTCGGTTGTAGCAGAGGAAGTCGTATGGTGAGCAGAGACACTGATCCGCTTGATTGTCAGGAGAGTGACGGCTTGTTCCCCAGTTGGCTCACAGTAGGAGCAGGAAGACCGGTGGTGTCCGATATTCTAAGGGCGTGAGATCCACTGCTGCTGCTAACGACGCAAGAGGGCGGTGTGAGGACGCGGCGCGGTGCGGCGAGGAGATGAGGCAGATAGAGCAGATGAAGCTGATGATGAGAGAGGAGAAGAGCGAAGGTGCTTGTGGAGGCGGAGGTGACACGAGGTGGCAGATGGCAGGCGGCAGGAAGCTTCTCGGAAATTGATGGTGGGCGGTGGCTCAGGTACTGCTTGCGGCTGTTCTGCACGGCAAGTCACCAATTGTTGGCCACGGGCGTGGACTAGGCGCAGGGCTTCCTTAGGATGACAAGACGTTGTGTCGGCGCTAGGAGAACTTTAAGCGATGCTGCTGAAGTCAGCTGCTGACGAAGCGGAGGGGCGCGGGGCGGCGGAAACGGCGGCGGAGACGTGTAGCTTTGAGGAGGGAGGCCTAAGTGGCGGCAGAGCAATGACTCGGTCACGGGACACCAGGTGATGTTACCTGATGCTCTGATACCATGTCAGAGGAATGTAATGAG
>SZWC01001215.1:193685-205880 GCA_023375785.1 Penium margaritaceum | reverse complement strand
TGCGCAATGCCTTGACAAAGTTGGCATGTGCCACTGACCATGACCAGAACATTTACCAAGTACCTTAAACGACTATGAATCATAACAGGAGTCTGCCACGGTCAGAGTGTCCAATCATAGTGCAGATATACTATGCATGACCTTATAGGTATAAACAAGGTAGAATACTGGTGGCTCAGTGTGGCTATTGTGTGCAATGCCTTGACAAAGTTGGCATGTGCCACTGACCATGACCACAAGTGTATCCAAGTACATTAAACGGCTATGAATCATAACACAAGTCAGCCAATGTCAGAGTGTCCAATCACAGTGCAGATATACTGGGAATGACCTTGCAGGTATAAACAAGGTAGAATACCTGTTGCTCGGTGTGGCTACTGTGTGCAATGCCTTGACAAAGTTGGCACGTGCCACTGACCATGACCACAAATGTATCCAAGTGACTTTTACTTCTATTGATCATAACACGAGTCAGCCACGGTCCGAGTGTCCAATCACAGTGCAGATGTACTATGCATGAGCTTGCAGGTGTAAACAAGGTAGAATACTGGTGGCTCGTTGTGGCTATTGTGCGGAATGCCTTGACAAAGTTGGCATGTGCTACTGACCATGACTATAAATGTATGCAAGTGACTTTTACTTCTATTGATCATACAACGAGTCAGCCACGGTTAGAGTGTCCAATCATAGTGCAGATCTACTAGGCATGATCTTGCAGGTGCAAACAAGGTAGAATACTGGTGGCTCGGTGTGGCTATTGTGCGCAATGCCTTGACAAAGTTAGCATGTGCTACTGACCATGACCACAAAGTTTACCAAGTGACTTTTACTTCTATTCATCATAACACAAGTCAGCCACGGTCAGAGTGTCCAATAATTGTGCAGATTTTCTAGGCATTATCTTGCAGGTGCAAACAATGTACAATACTGGTGGCTGGGGGTGGCTATTGTGCGCAGTGCCTTGACAAAGTTGACATGTGCCACTGACCATGACCACAAAGTTTACCATGTACCTTAAATGGATATGAATCATAACACGAGTCAGCCACGGTCAGAGTGTCCAAGCACAGTGCAGATATACTGGGCATGACCTTGCATGTATAAATACGGTAGAATACTGGGAGCTCGGTGTGGCTATTGTGCGCAATGCCTTTACAAAGTTGGCATGTGCCACTGACCACGACCACAAATGGTTCCAGGTGACTTTTACTTCTACAGATCATACAATGACTCAGCCACGGTCAGAGTGTCCAATGACAGTGCAGATGTACTTGGCATGATCTTGCAGGTGCAAACAAGGTAGAATACTGGTGGCGCGGTATGGCTATTGTGCGCAATGCCTTGACAAAGTTGGCATGTGCCACTGGCCATGACCACAAAGTTTACCAAGTGACTTTAACTTCTACAACTCATAACACGAGTCAGCCACGGTCAGAGTGTCCAATTACAGTGCAGATGTACTAGGCATGATCTTTCAGGTGCAAACAAGGGATAATACTGGTGGCTCGGTGTGGCCATTGTGCGCAATTCCTTGACAAAGTGGGCATGTGTCACTGACCATGACCACAAATGCATCCAAGTGACTTTTACTTCTATTGATCATGACATGAGTCAGCCACGGTCAGAGTGTCCAATCACAGTGCAGATGTACTAGGCATGATATTGCAGGTAGAAACAAGGTAGAATACTGGTGGCTCGGTGTGGCTATTGTGTGCAATGCCTTGACAAAGTTGGCATGTACCACTGACCATGACCACAAATGTATCCAAGTGACTTTTACTTCTACTGATCATAACACGAGTTAGCCACGGTAAGAGTGTCCAATTAAAGTGCAGATGTACTAGGCATGATCTTGCAGGTATAAACAATGTAGAATACTGGTGGCTCGGTGTGGCTATTGTGTGCAATGCCTTGACTCAGTTGGCATGTGCCACTGACCATGACCACAAAGTTTACCATGTGACTTTAACTTCTACGAATCGTAGAACGAGTCAGCCACGGTTGGAGTGCTCGATCACAGCCCACAATTAATATGCATGACCTTGCAGGTATAAACAAGGTAAAAGACCGGTGGATTGGCACGGCTATTGTGCGCAATGCCTTGACAAAGTTGGCATGTGCCACTAACCATGACCACAAAGTTTATCAAGTACATTAAACGGCTATGAATCACAACCAGAGTCAGCCACGGTCAGAGTGTCCAGTCACAGTGCATATATACTGGACATGACCTTGCAGGTGTAATCAAGGTAGAATACTTGGGGCTCGGTGTGGCTATTGTGCGCAATGCCTTGACAAAGTTGGCATGTGCCACTGGCCATGACCATAAATTTTACAAAGTGACTTTAACTTCTACGAATCATAACACGATTCAGCCACGGTCGGAGTGTCCAATTACTGTGTAGATGTACTGGTGGCTCCGTGTGGCTATTGTCTGCAATGCCTTGACAAAGTTGGCATGTGCCACTGTTCATGACCACAACGTTTACCAAGTACCTCAAACGGCTATGAATCATAACAGGAGTCAGCCATGGTCAGAGTGTCAAATCACAGTGCAGATATACTGGGCATGACCTTGCAGGTACAAACAAGGTAGAATACTGTTAGATCGGTGTGGATATTGTGCGTGATGCCTTGACAAAGTTGGCATGTGCCACTGACCATGACCACAAAGTTTACCAAGTGATTTTAACTACTACGAATCTTAACACGAGTCAGCCACGGTCAGAGTGCCCAATCACAGTTCAGATGTACTTGGCATGACCTTGCAGGTAGAAACAATGTAAACACCGGTGGCCTGGCACGGCTGCTGTGCGCAATGCCCCGACAAAGCTGGCATGTGCCACTGACCATGACCACAAAGCTTACCAAGCACCTTAAACGGCTATGAATCATAACACGAGTCAGCCACGGTCAGAGTGCCCAATCACCGTGCACATCTAACATGCATGACCTTGCAAGGATGAACAAGGTCAAAAACCGGTGGCTTGGCACCGCTATTGTGCGCAATATCTTAACAAAGTTGGCATGTGCCACTGACCATGACCACAAAGTTTACCAAGTACCTTAAACGGCTATGAAACATAACACGAGTCAGCCACGGTCTGAGTGTCCAATCACAGTGCAGATGTAATGGACATGACCTTACATGTATGAATAAGGTAGACTACCGGTGGCTCGTTGTGGCTATTGTGCACAATACCTTGACAAAGTTGGCATGTGCCACTGACCGTGACCACAAATGTAACCAAGTGACTTTTACTTCCATGAACCATAACACGAGTCAGCCATGGTCAGAGTGTCCAAACACAGTTCAGATGTACTAGGCATGACCTTGCAGGTATAAACAAGGTAGAATACGGGTGGCTCGGCACAGCTATTGTGCGCAATGCCTTGACAAAGTTGGCATGTGCCACTGACCATGACCACAAAGTTTACCAAGTACCTTAAACGGCTATGAATCATAACACGAGTCAGCCACTGTCAGAGTGTCCAATCACAGTGCACATCTAATATGCATGATCTTACAGGTATAATCAAGGAAAAAACCCTGTGTCTTGGCACAGCTATTGTGCGCAATGCCTTGACAAAGTTGGCATGTGCCACTGACCATGACCACAACGTCTGCCAAGTACCTTAAACGGATATGAATCAAAACATGAGTTGGCCATGGTGAGAGTGTCAAATCATAGTGCAGACGTACTAGGCATGATCTTGCAGGTACAAACAAGGTAGAATACTTGTAGATCGGTGTGGCTATTGTGCACAATGCCTTGACAAAGTTTGCATGTGCCACTGACCATGACCACAAAGTTAACCAAGTGACTTAAAACGGCTATGAATCATAACACGAGTCAGCCACAGTCAGAGTGTCCAATCACAGTGCAGATATACTGGGCACGACCTTACAGGTACAAACAATGTAGAATACTGGTGGCTCGGTATGGCTATAGTGGGCAATGCCTGGACAAAGTTGGCATGTGCCACTGACCATGACCACAAATGAATCCAAGTGAACTTTACTTCTATTGATCATACCACGAGTCAGCCATGGTCAGAGTGTCCAATCACAGCGCAGATGTAATAGGCATGATCTTGTAGGTGCAAACAAGGTAGAATTATGGTGTCTCAGTGTGGCTATTGTGCTGAATGCCTTGACAAAGTTGGCATGTGCCAATGACCATGACCACAAATGTATCCAAGTGACTTTTACTTCTATTGTTCATAACATTAGTCAGCAACGGTCAGAGTGTTCAATCAAAGTGCAGATGCACTAGGCATGATCTTACAAGTGCAAAAAAGGTAGACTACTGGTGGCTCGGTGTGGCCATTGTGCACAATGCTTTGACAAAGTTGACATGTGCCACTGACCATGACCACAAATGTATCCAAGTGACTTTTACTTCTATTGATCATAATACGAGTCAGCCACGGTCAGAGTGTCCAATCACAGTGCAGATGTACTAGGCATGATCTTGCAGGTACAAACGAGGTAGAATACTGGTGTCTCGGTGTGGCTATTGTGCGCAATGCCTTGACAATGCTGGCACGTGCCACTGACCATGACCACAAATGTATCCAAGTGACTTTTACTTCTATTGATCATAACACAAGTCAGCCATGGTCAGAGTGTCCAATCACAGTGTATATATACTAGGCATGATCTTGCAGGTACAAACGAGGTAGAATACTGGTGGCTCCATGCGGCTATTGTGCGCAATGCCTTGACAAAGTTGGTATGTGCCACTTAGCATGACCACAAATGTATCCAAGTGACGTTTAATTCTATTTATCATAACACGAGTTAGCCACGGTCAGAGTGTCTAATCACAGTTCAGATATACCGGGCATGACCTTACAGGTATGAACAAGGTAGAATTATAGTGGCTTGGTGTGACTATTGTATGGAATGCCTTGACAAATTCGGCATGTGCCACTGACCATGACCACAAAGTTTACCAAGTGACTTTAACTTGTACGAATCGGAACACGAGTCAGCCACGGTCAGAGTGCCCAATCACAGTGCACATCTAATATGCATGGCCTTGCAATTATAAACAGGGTAAAAACCCAGTGTCTTGGCACGGCTAATGTGCGCAATGCCTTGACAAAGTTGGTATGTGCCACTTAGCATGACCACAAATGTATCCAAGTGACGTTTAATTCTATTTATCATAACACGAGTTAGCCACGGTCAGAGTGTCTAATCACAGTTCAGATATACCGGGCATGACCTTACAGGTATGAACAAGGTAGAATTATAGTGGCTTGGTGTGACTATTGTATGGAATGCCTTGACAAATTCGGCATGTGCCACTGACCATGACCACAAAGTTTACCAAGTGACTTTAACTTGTACGAATCGGAACACGAGTCAGCCACGGTCAGAGTGCCCAATCACAGTGCACATCTAATATGCATGGCCTTGCAATTATAAACAGGGTAAAAACCCAGTGTCTTGGCACGGCTAATGTGCGCAATGCCTTGACAAAGTTGGTATGTGCCACTTAGCATGACCACAAATGTATCCAAGTGACGTTTAATTCTATTTATCATAACACGAGTTAGCCACGGTCAGAGTGTCTAATCACAGTTCAGATATACCGGGCATGACCTTACAGGTATGAACAAGGTAGAATTATAGTGGCTTGGTGTGACTATTGTATGGAATGCCTTGACAAATTCGGCATGTGCCACTGACCATGACCACAAAGTTTACCAAGTGACTTTAACTTGTACGAATCGGAACACGAGTCAGCCACGGTCAGAGTGCCCAATCACAGTGCACATCTAATATGCATGGCCTTGCAATTATAAACAGGGTAAAAACCCAGTGTCTTGGCACGGCTAATGTGCGCAATGCCTTGACAAAGTTGGTATGTGCCACTTAGCATGACCACAAATGTATCCAAGTGACGTTTAATTCTATTTATCATAACACGAGTTAGCCACGGTCAGAGTGTCTAATCACAGTTCAGATATACCGGGCATGACCTTACAGGTATGAACAAGGTAGAATTATAGTGGCTTGGTGTGACTATTGTATGGAATGCCTTGACAAATTCGGCATGTGCCACTGACCATGACCACAAAGTTTACCAAGTGACTTTAACTTGTACGAATCGGAACACGAGTCAGCCACGGTCAGAGTGCCCAATCACAGTGCACATCTAATATGCATGGCCTTGCAATTATAAACAGGGTAAAAACCCAGTGTCTTGGCACGGCTAATGTGCGCAATGCCTTGACAAAGTTGGTATGTGCCACTTAGCATGACCACAAATGTATCCAAGTGACGTTTAATTCTATTTATCATAACACGAGTTAGCCACGGTCAGAGTGTCTAATCACAGTTCAGATATACCGGGCATGACCTTACAGGTATGAACAAGGTAGAATTATAGTGGCTTGGTGTGACTATTGTATGGAATGCCTTGACAAATTCGGCATGTGCCACTGACCATGACCACAAAGTTTACCAAGTGACTTTAACTTGTACGAATCGGAACACGAGTCAGCCACGGTCAGAGTGCCCAATCACAGTGCACATCTAATATGCATGGCCTTGCAATTATAAACAGGGTAAAAACCCAGTGTCTTGGCACGGCTAATGTGCGCAATGCCTTGACAAAGTTGGTATGTGCCACTTAGCATGACCACAAATGTATCCAAGTGACGTTTAATTCTATTTATCATAACACGAGTTAGCCACGGTCAGAGTGTCTAATCACAGTTCAGATATACCGGGCATGACCTTACAGGTATGAACAAGGTAGAATTATAGTGGCTTGGTGTGACTATTGTATGGAATGCCTTGACAAATTCGGCATGTGCCACTGACCATGACCACAAAGTTTACCAAGTGACTTTAACTTGTACGAATCGGAACACGAGTCAGCCACGGTCAGAGTGCCCAATCACAGTGCACATCTAATATGCATGGCCTTGCAATTATAAACAGGGTAAAAACCCAGTGTCTTGGCACGGCTAATGTGCGCAATGCCTTGACAAAGTTGGTATGTGCCACTTAGCATGACCACAAATGTATCCAAGTGACGTTTAATTCTATTTATCATAACACGAGTTAGCCACGGTCAGAGTGTCTAATCACAGTTCAGATATACCGGGCATGACCTTACAGGTATGAACAAGGTAGAATTATAGTGGCTTGGTGTGACTATTGTATGGAATGCCTTGACAAATTCGGCATGTGCCACTGACCATGACCACAAAGTTTACCAAGTGACTTTAACTTGTACGAATCGGAACACGAGTCAGCCACGGTCAGAGTGCCCAATCACAGTGCACATCTAATATGCATGGCCTTGCAATTATAAACAGGGTAAAAACCCAGTGTCTTGGCACGGCTAATGTGCGCAATGCCTTGACAAAGTTGGTATGTGCCACTTAGCATGACCACAAATGTATCCAAGTGACGTTTAATTCTATTTATCATAACACGAGTTAGCCACGGTCAGAGTGTCTAATCACAGTTCAGATATACCGGGCATGACCTTACAGGTATGAACAAGGTAGAATTATAGTGGCTTGGTGTGACTATTGTATGGAATGCCTTGACAAATTCGGCATGTGCCACTGACCATGACCACAAAGTTTACCAAGTGACTTTAACTTGTACGAATCGGAACACGAGTCAGCCACGGTCAGAGTGCCCAATCACAGTGCACATCTAATATGCATGGCCTTGCAATTATAAACAGGGTAAAAACCCAGTGTCTTGGCACGGCTAATGTGCGCAATGCCTTGACAAAGTTGGTATGTGCCACTTAGCATGACCACAAATGTATCCAAGTGACGTTTAATTCTATTTATCATAACACGAGTTAGCCACGGTCAGAGTGTCTAATCACAGTTCAGATATACCGGGCATGACCTTACAGGTATGAACAAGGTAGAATTATAGTGGCTTGGTGTGACTATTGTATGGAATGCCTTGACAAATTCGGCATGTGCCACTGACCATGACCACAAAGTTTACCAAGTGACTTTAACTTGTACGAATCGGAACACGAGTCAGCCACGGTCAGAGTGCCCAATCACAGTGCACATCTAATATGCATGGCCTTGCAATTATAAACAGGGTAAAAACCCAGTGTCTTGGCACGGCTAATGTGCGCAATGCCTTGACAAAGTTGGCATCTGCCACTGACCTTGACCACAAATGTATCCAAGTGACTTTTACTTCTATTGATCATAACACGAGCTAGCCGCGGTCAGAGTGTCCAGTCACAGTGCAGATGTACTAGGCATGACCTTGTAGGTTAAAAAAAGGTAGAATACTGGTGGCTCGGTGTGGCTATTGTGTGCAATGCCTTGACAAAGTTGGCATGTGCCACTGACCATGACTACAAAGTTGTCCAAGTGACTTTAACCTCTACGAATTGTAACACGAGTCTGCCACGATCAGAGTGCCCTATCACAGCGTACATCTAATATGCATGACCTTGCAGGTATAAATAAGGTAAAAAACTGGTGGCTTGGTACGGCTATTGTGCGCAATGCCTTGACAAAGTTGGCATGTGCCACTGCCATGACCACAAAGTTTACCAAGTACATTACACGGCTATGAATCATAACACAAGTCAGCCCAGTCAGAGTGTCCAATTGCAATGTAAATAGACTGGGCATGACCTTACAGGTACAAACAAGGTAGAATACTGGTGGCTCGGTGTGGCTATTGTGTACAATGCCTTGACAAAGTTGGCATGTGCAACTGACCATGACCACAAATGTATCCAAGTGACCTTTACTTCTATTGATCATAGCACGAGTCAGCCACGCTCAGAGTGTCCTATCACAGTGCATATGTACTAGGCATGATCTTGCAGGTGCAAACAAGGTAGAATACTGGTGGCTCGGTGTGGCTATTGTGTGCAATGCCTTGACAAAGTTGGTATGATCAGTCCCCGCAGTTGTACAACAAAGGAGATGAGACGGACGTCGACGAAGAAGAAGAAAATCACCTGTGACGGCTTGAGGAACATCGTGAATGGAAGGCTATCCGACAGGCACGGTTCGCCAATCCCTTCCAGGAGGACCCAGAGGAAGACGACACGCGCCACCCAGACGGGCAGCGCGACTCCATGCAGGTGGAAGACTATGTATCAGATGAAGAGCAGGAGCTTGAGGCGGATGAAGGGCCCGTCTTGCTCCATAAAGTCATGACGCCAGATGGAAGGACCGTTTACAAGGCAGTGGATATGACGCCAACGCAGGATGCACCGCGGCGCCTCGAGTTCTCTACCCCAAGGGTGTCCTCACCTGCACCTTCTGTCACCCATCACGAGAATTGTGCCGACTTGGATGATGCCCAGGAGGACCAAGCAGAGGAAGAAGAAGTATCGTTGGATCACCCTTCGGTGCAGGCTTTACACGCCCTGCATCAACTCGTCACCTTCTGTCCTCCGACATTCCCCTCTCGCCCAACCGTTCACCCTCGTCGACCGGCCTCGGACAGCGGCGTGTCTCCACCACAAACAGAGAGGAACTTGGAGGCGGTGGGAAAATGGCAAAGGGAAACTCGACGGGAAGGCCCATCTATCGTGACTTTACGTCGCACGGATGCTGAGCAACAATCCCAACACCAACAGCAAACGAGCAAGGCATCCTCTGTTTTGGGAGCGTCGCGCCGCCGAGAAGTCCCAGCTCAAGGAGGAATCAATGCTTCATCCACGGTCGGACCCACCAGACAAGTACGAGCCTTGGAGGACACGCACATCCTAACAGGGGCTCCGTCAACCAAATATACCGTACCACCTGTCCAGTCAAAGATGCAGTCATCTCATCATCAAACAAGCAAGACGTTAACCATACCTGTGGCAGGAAGACTCCAGAAAAGACCCCGAATGACGGGTGGTTCAACCGGACCTGGGCAAGGATCAGTAGCTCATGGAGGCAATCAGTATACTGTGTGAGTACAAGCGAGTTCAGCAAGACAGCACGTGGGAAGTTCTGGACTGGGAGGAACCGATGCAGGACGTGGTCGACCACGGGGAGCAATAGTCGCTTCATCGGCTGGTACTAGGGGAGTTGGCCTGGTGCAAGCACATCGATCCCACCAGGGGGCCCCGCCACGGGCGTAGGTGCTAATGGTGCCTCCACAGGAACTGACATTTAACCCAGCAACGAAGGCTTCTTATACTCTCCCAAAGCTCGACGTCTTCAAGGGTGAACCAGAGGAGGACCCGGCCATGTGGCTGTTCAAGTTGGGCACTTGTCTTGATTATGGGTTGTTATCTCCTGACTACATTGTCCCAGCAGTGCACCTAGCGCTGCAAGGGAAAGCTTTGGAGTGGTTCACTGCATAGCATAAGGAACGTCCTTTTGCTGACTTTGATGATTTGGCGAATAGGATTACCAAGCGTTTTGACATCATGAGCCTCAAAGAAGCAGAGCTCCGGATTAGTACCATCCGCATGAAGGCTGGAGAAAACATCAAGTTACACAACGACAAGTTTACCAAGATCTCGGTGCGATATGTCGACATACCCTTGTGCATGATTAAGGAGTATTACCGGGATTCTCTTGTCCCGGCGATCGCTAGCACATTTGGATTAACGACATTTCAGCACACTGGACGCACTGCATGAGGAAGTAGAACATCAGCAAAGGGAAATCAAACGACAAGCGGCTCAAGAACAGTTTGCTCTAAAGGAACATGTGGCGCCCACTATTTGCATGCCTACATGAGCTTGAACACCCAGCCCGAGGAACCCCCAGAACTACCCACCCGTGAGTTGCTATGGATGCGTAGAATTTACCCATCGGCAGCGAGAATGTCCCAATCCCACCCCAATGCCAGGCGTGCCACCCAGAGGAGGACAATACCAAGGACGCGGACCGGTTGGACCAAGACCTGCCGCTGCACTGCAAGCTGTTGGTCCCAACATCACCGCCCGTCCCTCTGGTCCGGTGGGCAATGGGCCGGCGCAATGGAAGGCGTATGCGCAGCAGATGGAGACATGAGAGACACCAGCTGCTAATCAGCCATCTACCTTAGATACTCCTGCACGGAATGTTAAGCTCGATCTTCCCCGCTCCGAAGAAGAGACCTCGGAGACTCCCCCAACGGCTGCAGAACGGGAACTGGTCACGGTGGCTCACGTACAAGGTGTGGAAGGATGGTCGATTGCGGAGATGTATGAGTGCATGCGCCAATACAAAGAGCAACAGGAACGGGCTGAAGCTGACCTGCAAACATGTGTCGAAGCGCGCTCGACACGGTTACCAATTCAGATTTCGGCGATGCCCTCGAAGCCCCCACCTGAACCGCGCACGCGCCCTCCAAGGGGTCCGACGCCTCCACGTCGCCGGAGGGAGACCTTTGCGCATTCAGCATGCGACGAGCCCACGGCAAGTGCCCTGACCTCCTTGCACCGTCCCTTCTAGGAGATATCCTTGGGAGAGTATCTACAGCAAACTCCCACCTCGTAGTGGTTCTGCAGGAATACGCTGAAAAGCTGCGACCAGCCGACATTCGCCTTAGCTACACTCAGGCCCCACATGACGGACTCAGCCGGGTAGCCAAATAAGCTGAACCTGACACATGGGGGTGGCGGCCCATGCCCCTTGCACCACCACGAATGCAGGCTCCCCACCATGAAGTGGCTAGCTGTTATGTGTGAATATGTGACAAGAAGTTCTTAGCAATCATCGCCCTTGGCGCCACCCATACCACGGTGACCCTTCAAGTCCTGCAAGCAATCGGGTGGCAGCACAAGATTCAACCAACAACTAAGGTGTTCACGAATGCATCCGGCGACATGGACGCAGGACACGGTGTCGTACGTGGATGACCTTCCCCTGCAGGTGGGCCTCATCCACGAAGTTGTACGGGTGCAGGTCATGGTGGCCCGCACCTACAATGTCCTGCTAGGAACAGACTATCTCATCCCCCGACAAGCAGGCCTGTTCTATGCGGACGGAGTCATGCAGTTTATGTCATCAGGGTATACCACCTATACAGCTCTGATTGTGGGCCCACGGACGTCAATGCCTACAAAGTTTGGTCACCCCTTCTCCCTGGAAGAAGCCCGTACTGAAGACCACGCAGCCAGTAATTCTATCATGGCATTCCCCAAGCATGATGCCCCTCCCGTGATTACGCCACAAGCCGAGGAAGAAGAGATGATGGATTGCACACCCACAACCCAGCAGCCATGCCCTGAACGAGCA
>SZWC01001215.1:126144-143156 GCA_023375785.1 Penium margaritaceum | reverse complement strand
TTGTCAAGGCATTGCGCACAATAGCCACACCGAGCCACCAGTATTCTACCTTGTTTGCACTTGCAAGATCATGCCTAGTACACCTGCACTGTGATTGGACACTCTGACCGTGGCTGACTCGTGTTATGATTCATAGCCGTTTAAGGTACTTGGTAAACTTTGTGGTCATGGTCAGTGGCACATGCCAACTTTGTCAAGGCATTCACACAATAGCCGTCCCAAGCCACCGGTTTCTACCCTGTTTATACCTGCAAGGTCATGCACATTAGATGTGCAATGTGATTGGATACTCTGACCGTGGCTGACTCGTGTTATGATTCGTAGAAGTTAAAGTCACTTGGTAAACTATGTGGTCAAGGTCAGTGGCATATGCCAACTTTGTCAAGACATTGCGCACAATATCCACACCATGCCACCAGTATTCTATCTTGTTTGCACATGCAAAATCATGCCTAGTACATCTGCACTGTGATTGGACACTTCGACCATGGCTGGCTTGTGTTATGATCAATAGAAGTAAACGTCACTTGGATACATTTGTGGTCATGGTCAGTGGCACATGCCAACTTTGTCAAGGCATTGCACACAATAGCCACACCGAGCCACCAGTGTTCTACCTTGTTTATACCTGTAAGGTCATGCCCAGTATATCTGCACTCTGACTAGACACTCTGACTGCGGCTGACTCGTGTTATGATTCATAGCCGTTTAAGGTACTTGGAAAACTTTGTGGTCATGGTCAGTGGCACATGCCAACTTTGTCGAGGCCTTGCGCACAATAGTCGTGCCAAGCCACCGGTTTTTTACCTTTTTGATACCTGCAAGGTCATGCATATAAGATGTGCACTGTGATTGGACACTCTGATCGTGGCGGACTCGTGTTATGATTAATAGAAGTAAAAGTCACTTGGATACATCTGTGGTCATGGTCAGTGGCACATGCCATCTTTGTCAAGGCATTGCACACAATAGCCACACCGAGCCACCCGTAATCTACCTTGTTTGTACCTGTAAGGTCATGCCCAGTATATCTACACTGTGATTGGACACTCTGACCGTGGGTGACTCGTGTTATGATCAATAGAAGTAAAAGTCACTTGGATACATTTGTGGTCATGGTCAGTGGCACATGCCAACTTTGTCAAGATATCCCGCACAATAGCCGCACCGAGCCACCACTATTCTACCTTGTCTCTACCTGCAAGATCATGCCTAGTACATCTGCACTGTGATTGGACACTCTGACCATGGCTGACTCGTGTCATGATCAATAGAAGTAAAAGTCACTTGGATACATTTGTGGTCATGGTCAGTGGCACATGCCAACTTTGTAAAGGCATTGCGCACAAGAGCCACACCAAGCCACCAGTATTCTACCTTGTTTAGACCTGCAAGGTCATGCCTAGTACATCTGAACTGTGATTGGGCACTCTGACCGTGGCTGACTTGTGTTATGATTCATAGCGGTTTAAGGTACTTGGTACTCATTGTGGTCATGGTCAATGGCACATGCCAACTTTGTCAAGGCATTTCGCACAATAGCCACACTGAGCCACCAGTATTATTCTGTGTTTGCACCTGCAAGATCATGCCTAGTACATCTGCACAGTGATTGGACACTCTGACCGTGGCAGACTCGTGTTATGGTCAATAGAAGCAAAAGTCACTTGGATACATTTGTTGTCATGGTCAGTGGCACATTCCAACTTCGTCAAGGCATTGCATACAATAGCCACACCAAGCCACCAGTATTCTACCTTGTTTATACCTGCAAGGTCATGCCTAGTACATCCAAACTGTGATTGGACACTCTGACTGTGGATGACTTGTGTTATGATTCATAGCCGTTTAAGGTGCTTGGTAAACGTTGTGGTGATGGTCAGTGGCACATGCCAACTTTGTCAAGGCATTGTGCACAATCGCCACACAGAGCCACCAGTATTCTACCTTGTTTGTACCTGCTAGATCAGTTGCAGTATATCTGCACAGTGATTGGACACTCTTACGGTGGCTGACTCGTGTTATGATTCATAGCCGTTTGAGGTACTTGGTATACTTTGTGGTCATAGTCAGTGGCACATGCCAACTTTGTCAAGGCATTGTGCACAATAGCCACATCGAGCCACCAGCATTCTACCTTGTTTCCACCTTCAAGATCATGCATAGTACATCTGCACTGTGATTGGACACTCTGACCGTGGCCGACTGGTGTTATGATCAATAGGAGTAAAAGTCACTTGGATAGATTTGTGGTCATAGTCTGTGGCACATGTCAACTTTGTCAAGGCATTGCACACAATAGCCACACCGAGCCACCCGTATTCTATCTTGTTTTTACCTGTAAGGTCATGCCCAGTATATTTGCACTGCGAGTAGACACTCTGACCGTGGCTGATTCGTGTTATGATTCATAGCTGTTTAAGGTACTTGGTAAACTTCGTGGTCATGGTCAGTGGCACATGCCAACTTTGTCAAGGCATTGCACACAACAGCTCCACCGATCCACCAGTATTCTACCTTGTTTATGCCTGCAAGGTTATGCCCAGTATTTCTGTACAGTGATTGACCACTCTGACCGTGGCTGACTCGTGTTATGATTCATGACGTTAAAGGTACTTGGTAAACTTTGTGGTCATGGTCAGTGGCATATGCCAACTTTGTCAGGGCATTGCACACAATAGCCGTGCCAAGCTACCAGTTTTTTACCTTGTTTGCACCTGCAAGATCATGCCTAGTACATCTGCATTGTTATTGGACACTCTGAGCATGGTTGACTCGTGTTATGATCAACAGAAACAAAAGTCACTTGGATACATTTCTGGTCATGGTCAGTGGCACATGCCAGCTTTGTCAAGGCATTACGCACAATAGCCACACCGAGCCACCAGTATTCTACCTTGTTCATACCTGAAAGGTCATGCCTAGTACATCTCAACTGTGATTGGGCACTCTGACCGTGTCTGACTTGTTTTACGATTCATAGCCGTTTAAGGTACTTGGTAAACGTTGTGGTCATGGTCAGTGGCACATGCCAACATTGTCATTGCGCACAATAGCCATGCCAAGCCACCGGTTTTTTACCTTGTTTATACCTGCAAGGTCATGCCTAGTATATCTGAACAGTGATTGGGCACTCTGACAGTGGCTGACTCGTGTTACGATTCGTATATTTAAAGCCACTTGGTCAACTTTGTGGTCAAGGTCAGTGGAACATGCCAACTTTGTCAAGGCATTGCGCACAATAGCCACACCGAGCCACCAGTATTCTACCTTTTTTGTACCTGCAAGATCATGCCCAGTATATCTGCACTGTGATTAGACACTCTGACCGTGGCTGACTTGTTTTATGATTCATAGCCGTTTAAGGTACTTGGTAAACTGTGTGGTCATGGTCAGTGGTACATGCCAACTTTGTCAAGGCATTGCGCACAATAGCCACACCGAGCGACCAGTATTCTACCTTGTTTGCACTTGCAAGAATGTGTCCAGTACATCTGCACTTTGATTGGACACTCTGACCGTGGCTGATTGGTGTTATGATCAATATAAACATAAGTCACTTGGATAGATTTGTGGTCATGGTCAGTGGCACACGTCAACTTTGTCAAGGCATTGCACACAATATCCACACCGAGCCTCCAGTATTCTACCTTGTTTATACCTATTAGGTCATGCCCAGTATATCTGCAATGTGATTAGACACTCTGACCGTGGCTGACTCGTGTTATGATTCATAGCCGTTTAAGGTACTTGGTAAACTTTGTGGTCATGGTCAGTGGCACATGCCAAGTTTTTCAAGGCATTGTGCACAATAGCTACACCGAGCCACCAGTATTCTACCTTGTTTATACCTGCAAGGTCATGCCTAGTATATCTGCACTGTGATTGGACACTTTGACCGTGGTTGACTCGAGTTATGGTTCATAGCCGTTTAAGGTACTTGGCAAACTTTGTGGTCATGGTCGGTGGCACATGCCAACTTTGTCAAGGCATTACGCACAATATTCGTGCCAAGCCACCGGTTTTTTACCTAGTTTCCACCTGCAATATCATGCCTAGTACATCTGCACTGTGATTGGACACTCTAACCGTGGTTGACTTGTGTTATTATCAATAGAAGTGAAAGTTACTTGGATACATTTTTGGTCATGGTCAGTGGCACATGCCAACTTTGTCAAGGCATTGCGCACAATAGCTACACCAAGCCACCAGTATTGTACCTTGTTTGCACCTACAATATCACACCTAGTACATCTGCCCTGTTATTAGACACTCTGACCGTGGCTGACTCGTGTTATGATCAAAATCAGTAAACGTCACTTGGATACATTTGTGGTCATGGTCAGTGGCACATGCCAACGTTTTCAAGGCATTGCGCACTTTGATTGGACACTCTGACCGTAGTTGACTCGTGTCATGATCAATAGAAGTAGAAGTCACCTGGATACATTTGTGGTCATGGCCAGTGGCACATGCCAACTTTGTCAAGGCATTACACACAATAGCCACACCGAGCCACCAGTATTCTACCATGTTTATACCTGTAAGGTCATGCCCAGTATATCTGCACTGTGATTGGACACTCTGACCGTGGCTGACTCGTGTTATGATCAATAGAAGTAAAAGTCACTTGGATACATCCGTGGTCATGGTCAGTGGCACATGCCAACTTTTTCAAGGCATTGCGCACAATAGTCACATCAAGCGACCAGTATTCTACCTTGTTTGTACCTGCAAGATCATGCCCAGTATATCTGCACTTTGATTGGACACTTTGACCATCGCTGATTCGTGTTATGATTCATAGCCGTTGAAGGTACTTGGTAAACCTTGTGGTCATGGTAAGTGGCACATGCCAACTTTGTCAAGGCATTGCGCACAATTGCTGTGCCAAGCCACCGGTTTTTTACCTTGTTTATACCTGCAAGGTCATGCCTAGTACATCTGAGCTGTGAGTGGGCACTCTGACCGTGGCTGACTCGTGTTACGATTCGTAGAAGTTAAAGTCGCTTGGGAAACTTTGTGGTCATGGTCAGTGGCACATGCCACCTTTGTCAAGGCATTGCCCACAATAACCACACTAAGCCACCAGTATTCTACCTTGTTGATACCTGCAAGGTCATGCCCAGTATATCTGCACTGTGATTGGACACTCTGAACGTGGCTGACTGGTGCTATGATTCATAGCCGTTTAAGGTACTTGGTAAACGTTGTGGTCATGGTCTGTGGCACATGCCAACTTTGTCAAGACATTGTGCACAATAGCCACACCAAGCCACCAGTATTGTACCTTGTTTGTGCCTGCAAGATCATGCCTAGTACATCTGCACTGTGACTGGACACTCTGACCGTGGCTGACTCGTGTTATGATTCATAGCCGTTTAAAGTCACTTCGTAAACTTTGTGGTAATGGTCAGTGGCACATGCCAACTTTGTCAAGGCATTGCGCACAATAGCCACACCGAGCCACCAGCACTCTACCTTGTTTATACCTGTTAGGTCATGCATGTTAGATGTGCGCTGTCATTGGGCACACTGACCGTGGCTGACTCGTGTTACAATTTGTAGAATTTAAAGACACGTGGTAAATTTAGTGGTAATGGTCAGTGGCACTTGCCAACTTTGTCAAGGCATTGTGCACAATAACCACATCGAGCCACCAGTATTCTATCTTTTTTGTACCTGCAAGATCATGCCTAGTACATCTGCACTCTGATTGGTGACTCTGAATGTGGCTGACTCGTATTATGATCGATGGAAGTAAAAGTCACTTGGATACATTTGTGGTCATGGTCAGTGGCACATGCCAACTTTGTCAAGGCATTGCGCACAATAGCCACACGTAGCCGCCAGTATTGTACCTTGTTTGCACCTGCAGGATCATCCGTAGTAAATCTGCACTGTTATTGGACACTCTGACCGTGGCTGACTTGTGTTATGATCAATATAAGTAAAAGTCTCTTGGATACATTTGTGGTCATGGTCAGTGGCACATGCCAACTTTGTCAAGGCATTGCGCACAATAGCCACACCGAGCCACCAGTATTCTACCTTTTTTGCACTTGCAAGGTCATGCCTAGTACATCTGCACTGTTATTGGACACCTTTGTCAGAAAATACTCCACTGCCACCAAATGCCGACTGGCATTTATCTTCTACCCCCTGATGTGCACAATACCCATCGGAGCATCTAGACCCCGAATGCCCGAATTATTGGAATACCCAGATCCGAGCGGGGTCACCCTCTGTGTGCAGCAGCCTCAACGGCTTGGGCGGCAAAGCCGACCAAGCCACGATGACCGATTAACTCTCACGCCGACGACCAGCCTGCGCGGGCCACTCAACGGCTGGGACCTGTCAAATAACTTCGGTCATGTAACCTTCAGGCCAACAGTTTGTGGGCGGCTCGGTCCGCACTACGTGCCAAACGCACTGCCCGTAAGCGTCACGTCGCCTCTCTCTGAGGCAAGCCCAAGCACGGAGCAGCCCCCACAATCTGATGCATGTGGGGAGTCACAGACCGCGCCTTACACCAAGCAACACCAGCAGCAGAAGCAGGCCCATGGCGGAAGCCACCTCCTACTCTGCACCGAGTTTCACAGTGCACGCACTAGGCGTCTAGGGTATATTATGATCTATATCACTTGTACCTAGGTTCCTTGTTCATTTGCCTTAGTTCCTCAATCCTTTCCATCGTTTCACCACTTTTGCTTCCGCTTCCACTTTGTTTCGTGATATTGCCTCACCTTCACTTCCACTCCGTGCTCGGCTTACCTCATTTTCTTGTCATGGTATCGAGCCAGACGATACTCCGACCTCTGGCGTTCTTCCCCCCCATCCACCATTCTCTGGTTCAATCACTCCAAGCTGTGCTCCACCTCCGTCTTCGCCCGCTTGCGGGCGGCTGCCTGTGTCCCTTCCGGGCGGCCTTTCTTCTCCCGCTGCCCCCTCTGCTCTGATACCCTGTCTCACCAGAATGGCTCTTTTCTCGGAGGAGGACTTCCGCTGGCTTGATGACTTCTATGCTGGCCGAGCCACCGGACCACCTCCTCCCCTCAAGAGTACTCCACCTTCCGTCCTGGACTGCCTGCCCTTCTCCGGCGCCTCCACCGCACCACCCTCCTCACCACCTAGCACTCGCCTACCTCCCCCCTCCTACTCGCCTCCAGCACCTCCACCTTCTCCGGCACCTCCAGCTCCTCCTCCAGCTCAGCAAGTGCCTCCAACACCCCGTCCAGCTCCACAAGCACCTCCAGCTCCTCCTCCAGCGCCTCCTTCCCTCTCCGTCTCCACTTTGCCGGCCTCGTCATCGCCTCTCCATGACTCGAATCCTTCCTCACCGTCTCCATCGTCCTCATGCTTGGCTCTCCTCACCCCACCTCTGGGCATCTCTCCTCCTGCTCCCATTCCCCCATGCACTACTCCTCCTCACTGCCCTATTCCCCGTGGCTTCCTATCTCCTCCGCTGTGCATTCTACCTCTTCCCCTGCTTCCACCTAGCTGCTTCGCCACCTCGACTCCTTCTGCCATGTCCACAGCTACTGCACCTCCTACTCTTCCTCACTATGCCACTCCACCCGGCTTCGCTCCTTCGTTCCAACCACCGGTGGAGATACACCTGCGGCAACCATCACTGACTCCAGATCTTGCCTCACTGCCGTTCTGTGGCCCCCTGTCACACACCGCCTCCGCCACCTGTCATCCTTCAGTGTCTATCCCTCCCTCTGTCCTCTCCTCTGCCACATGCTTCTTCCTTCCCCCAACTGCCCTTCGTTCTTCCTGTTCTTCTACCTCTTCTGTCATCCCCCTTCTCCAACCTATGACGCACTGCTCCGTCTCGCTCTTTGTTGCAACCATCCTGGATCCCTCTTTCTGCAGCTGCCTCCCCGCCAAGGTGATCCTCTGCCTCCACTTGCCATGGCACCATGGGATCATGGGTTCACACTACCTTCCGTCTTTCAGGCGCTCCGTCCTCCTCTCGTCCCTCTGCCCAATCCCCACCCTTCCCTCTCAGTGGGCCGTGCTCCCTTGCGGGCGGCTGTTTGCACCACAGTCAAGGATCACACGACCCAACTTTTGTGTGCAGCCAGCAGCATGAGGCGCACCCCTTCAACCTGGTCTGGGATTCTGGCAGTGCAGACGGCTGTCATAAAATACTCCACTGCCACCAAATGCAGACTGGCATTTATCTTCTACCCCCTACTGGGCACAATACCCCTCCGAGCATCTGGTCCCCGAATGCCCGAATTATTGGAATACCCAGCTCCGAGCGAGGTCACCCGCTGCATGCAGCAGCCTCAACGGCTCGGGCGGCAAAGCTGACCGAGCCACAACGACCGGTTAACTCTCACGCCGGCGACCAGCCTGTGCGGACCACTCAACGGCTGGAAAACGCCACCGCCAAAGAACTTCAGTCACGTAACCTACCGGCCAACGGTCTCTCGGCGGCTCGGTCCACACTACGGGCCAAACGCAGTGCCCGTGAGCGTCAAGACGCCTCTCTCTGAGGCCGGTCCAAGCACGGAGCAACCACCACAATCCAATTCGTGTGGGTAGTCACAGACCGCGCTTCGCACCAAGCAATACCAGCAGCATAAGTAGGCCCATGGCGGAAGCTGCTTACATTTGTGGTCATGGTCAGTGGCACATGCCAACTTTGTCAAGGCATTGCACACAATAGCCACACCGAGCCACCAGTATTTTACCTTGTGCGTACTTGCAAGAACATGCCTAGTACATCTGCAATGTTATTGGACCCTCTGACTGAGGCTGACTCGTGTTATGATTCGTAGAAGTTAAAGTCACTTGGTAACTTTGTGGTCATGGTCAGTGGCACATGCCAACTTTGTCAAGGCATTACGCACGATAGCCACACCGAGCCACCAGCATTCTACCTTGTTTGCACCTGCAAGATCATGCCTAGTACATTTCCAATGTGATTGGACACTCTTGTCAGAAGATACTCCACTGCCACCAAATGCCAACTGGCATTTATCTTCTACCCCCTGCTGTGCACAATACCCATCGGAGCATCTGTATCCCGAATGCCCGAATAATTGGAATACCCTGCTCTGAGCGGGGTCATCCTCTGTATGCAGCAGCCTCAACGGCTTGGGAGGCATAGCCGACCAAGGCACGACAACCGGTTAACTCTCACGCCGGCGACCAGCCCGCGCGGACCACTCAACGGCTGGGACCCGTCAAATAATGTCGGTCACGTAACCGACAGGCCAACGGTCTGTGGGTGGCTCGATCCGCACTATGTGCCAAACGCAGCGCCCGTGAGCGTCACATTGCCTCTCTCTGAGGCAAGCCCAAGCACGGAGCATCCCCCACAATCCGATGCATGTGGGGAGTCACAGACCGCGCCATGCACCAAGCAACACTAGCAGCAGAAGCAGGCCCATGGCGGAAGCCGCCTCCTGCCCTGCACCGAGTTTCACAGTGCACGCACTAGGCGCCTAGGGTAGTACTAGGATCTATATAACTTGTACCTAGGTTCCTTGCTCTTTTGCCTGAGTTCCTCAATCCTAGGCATTGCGCACAATAGACACACCGAGCCAGCAGAAGTCTACCTTGTTTGCACCTGCAAGATCATGCTTAGTACATATGCACTTTGATTAGACACTCTGACCGTGGCTGACTTGTGTTATGAGCTGTAGAAGTAAATGTCACTTGGATACATTTGTGGTCATGGTCAGTGGCACATGCCAACATTGTCAAGGCATTGCGCACAATAGTCACACCATTACCAGTATTCTACCTTGTTTGTACCTGCAAGGTCATGCCCAGTAAACTTGTACTATGATTGGACACACTTGTCAGGAATTTGAGAGGGGAAGAGTGCGACACGGGAAGGCTCGTGGCGCTGCTTGACACAAGTTATGAGTTGAGCATGTTGGCAGTAACAAGTTCTGGAGGTGAGCGATGCAAGACAGGCAGTTGACCGAGGATGGAAGCGATGGCAGCTGCGAGAGTGATGAAGGAAAATGATTGATTGATAGAATAGCGGACGCAATCATACATTGATCTAAGCTACCTTAAAGTAGTGTTTCTTGGCTTCGCTAGGACCCCTGTGAGGTGGAAGCGCTAGTTCGTGTTCTTTGAGGGACGTGTTGCGATGGTTTCACCGGAGCGCAATTCGTTGGGTTCCTCCGAGACTCTTGGTTGTGCGTATCCGTTGAGATTCATGCGACTCTTTTGTTGTTGGTGTTTGGATGTGCTCCGGTCTTCGCGCTGGTTTCTCTTCTTTTATTTCTGATACCTCCCGTGAAGGGAAACCAACATGGAAGCCTCAGGTGTCTCTGGTCCTGAGACCTAGAAGATATACCAGGGTCGCATGTTGCGCCTGGTCTAGGACTTTTATGAAGATTTCAGCCCTGTTGGCCTTTGAGGCTACATGCTAAATCAAGAGTTCTTTTGCCTGCACCTTCTCCCCGATGAAGAAGTATCGCAGCTCAATGTGCTTGGTTTGTCCATGGTAGACTGGATTCTCTGTGAGGGCGATGGTGCTTCGATTGTCACACCATAGGACTGGGAGTGGTTGCGGATATCCAAGGTCTTGTAGTAGGTGTTTTAACCAATGGCTTCTTGGGCAGCCATGGTACCTGCATACAGTTCTGCTTTGCAGGATGAAAGCCAAACAGTAGAGGACCTGGTGGATCGCCAGCTGAACAGTCCATAGCCAAGGTGAAAGCCGTATCCTTGTGACAATTTTTGGTTGGCTTCATCATCTGCCCAGGAGGAGTCGCTGTATCCTTCCAATGTTATCGGCTGAGTTCCTCCCAGCTCAAGCTAGAAGGAGGCAGTCTCACCTAGGTACCGCAGGACTCGCTTAGCTGCCTTCCAGTGCTGGTCACTGTGGTTTCCGTCTCCAACGTATCGTGACAGAACACTGAGAGGGAAGGCAAGGTCAGGGCGAGTGCAGACCATAGCATACATCAGTGATCCCANCTCTTGATATCAATTCCAAGATAATGGGTTAGTTCTCCAAGATCTTTCATGGTAAAACGCCTCAGGAGTGTTTGCTTCAGATCCTGGAGAGCACTGGGATTGTTGGAGATGAGAGCGAGATCGTCCACATAGAACAGAATGTAGGTCTGTTCATCTGGTTGGGAGCGGAGGAACAGGCTGGGAGCAGCAGTGGAAACTGTGAGTCCCAGGTCAAGGAGAGTTGCTCGGAGTTTCGCATGCCATTCTCGAGGAGACTGTTTGAGCCCATAGACTGGGCGATGCAGCTTCCAAACAGTGTTGGGCTGGTCTGGTGTGTAGCCTTCCGGGCACGCCAGGTAGATGGTTTTGTTCATATCTCCTTGAAGAAAGGCTGTGGACACGTCCATGGCATGTAGTTCCATGTCTTTAGTGGGTGCAATGTGTAGGAGGACTCGTAGGGTGGTCAGCTTGGCAGTGGGTGAGAAGGTATCAAAGAAGTCCACGCCACATCGCTGTGAGAACCCCTTTGCCACATAGCGAGCTTTGAATTCTGGTGGTTTCCCCAAATGAGTCTTAAAATGGAAGACCCATTTTCCTGCGACCACATTGGTGTAGGCTGGTCGAGGTACATCAGTGTAGGTGGAGGTGGCCTTGAAGGAGGCCAGTTCATTGGCAGCGGCGACTTGCCATTGGTCTGCTTGGGGCCCATTTACAGCTTTCGTATATGTGCTGGAGGTGGCAATGGGAGCTGTGGCAATGGTGGTGCTGAGTAGAGGAAGGCGAGGATAACGTCGTCGTCGAGGATTCATCGGAGGATTTGGTCGTCGACGAGAGTTGAGGTTGTCTCCACCTGTAATCCAGGAGGGCAGGAAGGAGGTTCGAAGAAGCTCCACCTGACGATCTTCCTGGATGTCAAGGTCTCCATCTGTGTCGGTCAGGGTGATGAGCGAGGCTGCAGTTCTGTTTCTGGTAGACCGTCGGAGCACCGGTTTTGCTGTAGGTGTCATTCTAGGGACTGATGCCCCAGATGCTGTGGCCACTGTATTTTCTTCTGTGTCTGCTGTTGTTGTTGTTGGTGCTGGTGCTGCTGCGGCTGGAGGAGGGGCTACTGCTACTGAGGGAAGTGGTCGTCCGAATGTTGGCAGATGTTCTGAGACGGTTTCAAAGTCGTCATAAGGAGTGAGAGGAGTGAGTGGTGGCAGTGTTGTTGGTCGTGGTTGTGTGGGTGTATGTGTAGGAGAGAGGGTTGGTGGAGTGGACGCTGTTGGAGGAGTTGCTGGTGTGGCAGGAGTGACTGCTGGAGGTAAGGTAGCCAGAGTTGTGGTACTGCAGCTCGTTCCGGAAAGAGGGTCCAGGTGAGAGGAGTAGTGGAGATTGGCACCAATTGCCGGAAGAATGGGAGTAATTTCATCGAAATGAACATCTATGCTGCAGGTTTCTCGGTTGAGGTCGAGCTCGTAGAATAAGTACCCAGGGGAGTTGAGGGCAAATCCCACGAACATGCGGCACGAGGCTTGTGGCCCAACTTTGGAGAGATGCGCTTTAGCTCTGTCAGTTTTGTTCAGTAGGACGTAGGATGTTGAACCCCAGACTCAAAGTTTGGAGACATCTGGCCTGTATCCCAGCCAAAGGTCTGATGGGGTGACGTCTGGAAGATGCTTGACTCGATAGTAGTTGTGTACCCGGGTGGCATAGCGGAGTGCATAGGTCCAGAAGGTTTCTGGTGCTCCAGCATGCACAAGTAGGGTGTGCGTGAGAGCGACCAGGACACCATTCCATCTTTCTGCCACTCCGTTCTGCTCAGGAGCTTCTGGGACACTCGTCTCATGCCCAGTGCCGTGTTTTGCCAGGAATGAACGGAGCTCATGAGATAGGAATTCGCCACCTCTGTCTGTCCAGATTTTGCCAATGGACCGGTTGAGGCGGCTCATCTGATACTTTGACCACTTGATGAAAGCAGGCTTGGGATCAGCTTTAGAATTGAGAGGAATTGTGGCGCCAAAGCAAGAGTGGTCATCCACAATAGTAAGGAAGTACTCATAGCCATGAAGGGAGGTGGGACGAATTGGTCCCACAAGATCCATGTGGAGGACGTCGAGAGGTCTTGCTGCTCGAGCGGCTTGTGGAGGATGTGGGGAAGCTTTTAATTTCCCAAGACTGTAGGCAGTGCAAGGTGGTCCTGCAAGATGAGTTAGAAGGGAGAGCAGTGGCAGGCCTTTTACCATATATTTGGCCAGAAGACGCAGAAGTGCGTTGAAATTTGGATGACTAAGGCGGCGATGATGCAGGTGTAGAAGATGTGAGAGGCTGCGGCAGTCACAGGTGGAGGGTTAAGTGTCAGCTTCAACAGCAAAGATTGCTGTTGTGCGAGGAATCTGCAGTCGATAGAGGTTGTTGCAAACTGTGAAGGTTGCCAGTGGTTTGTTATCAGATGTCGTCAGTTGGGCTTCTGAACCATAGGCGAGGAAGAAGATGTTTACGCCTTCCTTTTGGAGTTGATGAACAGAGAGGAGATTGTGTCGTAGGTGAGGGATATGGTAACCCCGGATCTGTCCACTTGGTGTTGCCGGAGATGTGAGAGTAGGGGAGTAGCGACAGAGTGATGTCATGCCTTTGGTAGCACCGGTGATGGTTACTGGTGTTGCCAGTGGTGTGGTGACGTCAGCATCTTTGAGAGCATGAATGACACACCCTGAGTCAAGAACTTGTTCAATATAGAGGGAGTCAGATGTTGCGAGAAGAGTCAGTGGGGGCAGTTCTCCATCTTGAATGGAAACCTGTGCGACATCGAGAATGGAGGACTTCAGTGCGGAGTCATTGCCCGTATTGATATTGTTCGGTGCGGCGCGAGGTGGAAGGAGGCAAACAACCACAGTTGCCACTGTGAAGAAGATCACTGGAATCATGGTGGCCTGTCGACCAGGGCTGGAAACCTAGTGCACTGATACCATGTCAGGATTTTGAGAGGGGAAGAGTGCGACACGGGAAGGCTCGTGGTGCTGCTTGACACAAGTTATGAGTTGAGCAGGTTGGCAGTAACAAGTTCTGGAGGTGAGCGATGCGAGACAGGCACTTGACCAAGGATGGAAGCAATGGCAGCTGCGAGAGTGATGAAGGAAAATGACTGATTGATAGAATAGCGGAAGTAATTGTATATTGATCTAAGCTACCTTGAAGTAGTGTTGCTTGGCTTTGCTAGGACCCCTGCCAGGTGGAAGCGCTAGTTCGTGTTCTTCGAGGGACGTGTTGCAATGGTTTCGCCGGAGCGCAATTCGTCGGGTTCCTCCGAAACTTCAGGATATGATGGTGTCGGTGCACGACTCTTAGTTGTCCGTATCCGATGAGATTCGTGCGGCTCTTTTGTTGTTGGTGTTTGGATGTGCTCCGGTCTTCGCGCTGGTTTCTCTTCTTCAATTTCTGACAACACTGACCGTGGATGACTCGTGTTAAGATTCATAGCCGTTTAAGGTACTTGGTAGACTTTGTGGTCATGGTCAGTGGCACATGCCAACTTTGTCAAGGTATTGCGCACAGTAGCCGTGCCAAGCCATCGGTTTTTGACCTTGTTTGTACCAGCAAGGTCATGCCTAGTACATCTGAACTGTGATTGGACACACTGACTGTGGCTGACTCGTGTTACGGTTCGTATAAGTTAAAGTCACTTGGTAAACATTCTGGTCATGGTAAGTGGCACATGCCAACGTTGTCAAGGCATTACGCACAATAGCCACACCGAGCCACATGTATTCTACCTAGTTTGCACCTGCAAGACCATGCATAGTACATCTGCACTGTGATTGCACACTCTGACCGTGGCTGACTTGTGTTATGATTCATAGCCGTTTAAGGTACTTGGTAAACTTTGTGGTCATGGTCAGTGGCACATGCCAACTTTGTCAAGGCATTGCGCAAAATAGCCGTGCCAAGCCACCGGTTTTGTACCTTGTTTACACCTGTAAGGTAATGCATATTAGATGTGCACTGTGATTGGGCACTCTGACCGTGGCTGACTTGTGTTACGATTCCTATAAGTTCAAGTCACGTGGTGAACTTTGTGGTCATGGTCAGTGGCACATGCCAACATTGTCAAGGCATTGCACACAATAGCCACACCAAGCCACCAGTATTCTACCTTGTTTGCACTTGCAAGATCATGCCTAGTACATCTGCACTGTGACTGGAGACTCTGACCGTGGCTGACTCGTGTTATGATCAATAGAAGTAAAAGTCACTTGGATACATTTGTGGTCATGGTCAGTGGCACATGCCAACTTTGTCAAGGCATTGCGCACAATAACCACACCAAGCCACCAGTATTCTACCTTGATTATACCTGCAAGGTCATGCCCAGTATATCTACACTGGGATTGGACACTCTGACCGTGGCTGACACGTGTTATGATTCATAGCCGTTTAAGGTACTTGGTAAACTTGGTGGTCATGGTCAGTGGCACATGCCAACTTTGTCCAGGCATTGCGCACAATAGCCACACCAAGCCACCAATATTCTTCCTTGTTTGAGCCTGAAAGATCATGCCTAGTACATCTGTACTGTGATTGGACACTCTCACCATGGCTGACTCGTGTTATGATGAATAGAAGTTAAAGTCACTCGGATACATTTGTGGTCATGGTCAGTGGCACATGCCAACTTTGTCTTTGCATTGCGCACAATAGCCACACCGAGCCACCAGTGTTATAGCTTGTTTGCTCCTGCAAGATCATGCCTAGAACATCTGCAATGTGATTGGACACTCTAACCGTGGCTTTTTGTGTTATGACCAATAGAAGTAAAAGTCACTTGGATACACTTGTGGTCATGGTTAGTGGCACATGCCAGCTTTTTCAAGGCATTTCACACAATAGCCAAACCGAGCCACAGGTATTCTTCCTTGTTTATACCTGTAAGGTCATGCCCAGTTCATCTGCACTGTGATTGCCAAGCCACCGGTTTTTACCTTGTTTATACCTGCAAGGTCATGCATATAAGATGTGTACTGTGATTGGACACTCTGACCATGGCTGACCTGTGTTACGATTCGTAGAAGTTAAAGTCACATGGTAAACGTTGTGGTCATGGTCAGTGGCACATGCCACCTTTGTCTAGGCATTGCGCACAATAGCCACACCGAGCCACCAGTATTCTATGTCGTTTGTACCTGTAAGATCATGCCTAGTACATCTGCACTTTGATTGGACCCTCTGACCGTGGCTGACTCGTATTATGATCAACAGAAGTAAAAGTCACTTGGATATAATTGTGGTCATGGTCAGTGGCACATGCCAACTTTGTCAATGCATTGCACACAATAGCCACACCGAGCCACCCGTATTCTACCTTCTTTATACCAGCAAGGCCATGCCCAGTATATCTGCACTGTGACTGGACAATCTGACCGTGGCTGGCTCGTGTTATGATTCATAGCTGTCTAAGATACTTGGTAATCTTTGTGGTCATGGTCAGTGGCACATGCCAACTTTGTCAAGGTATTGCGCACAATAGCCGTGCCATGTCACCGGCTTTTTACCTTGTTTATACCTCTAAGGTCATGCCTAGTACATGTGAACTGTGGTTGGGCACTCTGACTGTGGCTGACTCGTGTTACGATTCGTAGAATTTAAAGTCACGTGGTAAACTTTGTGGTCATTTTCAGTGGCACATGCCAACTTTGTCAAGGCATTGCACACAATGGCCACACCGAGCGACCAGTATTCTACCTTGTTTGCACCTGGAAGATTATGCCTAGTACATCTGCACTGTGATTGGAGACTCTGACCGTGGCTGACTCGTGTTATGATCAATAGAAGTAAAAGTCAAAAGGATACATTTGTGGTCATGGTCAGTGGCACATGCCAACTATGTCAAGGCATTGCGCACAATAGCCACACCGAGCCACCAGTATTCTAACTTGTTTGTACCTGCAAGGTCATGCCCATTATATCTGCACTGTGATTGGACACTCTGCCCGTGGCTGAATCGTGTTATGATTCATAGCCGTTTAAAGTACTTGGAAAGCTTTGTGGTCATGGTCAGTGGCACATGCCAACTTTGTCAAGGCATTGCGCACAATAGCCACACC
>SZWC01001215.1:81406-116913 GCA_023375785.1 Penium margaritaceum | reverse complement strand
AACTTTGTCAAGGCATTGCGCACAATAGCCACACCGAGCCACCAGTATTCGACCTTGTTTGAACTTGCAAGATCATGCCTAGTACATCTGCTCTGTGATTCGTCACTCTGACCATGGCTGACTCGTGTTATGATCAAAGGAAGTAAAAGTCACTTGGATCCATTTGTGGTCATGGTCTGTGGCACATGCGAACTTTTTTAAGGCATTGCGCACAATAGCCACACCGAGCCACCAGTATTCGACCTTGTTTGAACTTGCAAGATCATGCCTAGTACATCTGCTCTGTGATTCGTCACTCTGACCATGGCTGACTCGTGTTGTGATCAAAGGAAGTAAAAGTCACTTGGATCCATTTGTGGTCATGGTCTGTGGCACATGCGAACTTTTTTAAGGCATTGCGCACAATAGCCACACCAAGCCATCAGTATTCTACCTTGTTTATACCTGCAAGGTCATGCCGAGTATACTTGCACCGTGATTGGACACTATGACTGTGGCTAACTCGTGTTATGATTCATAGCCGTTTAAGGTACTTGGTAAACTTTGTGGTCATGGTCAGTGGCACATGCCAACTTTGTCAAGGCATTGCGTACAATAGCCGTGCCAAGACATCGGGTTTCTTACCCTGTTTATTCCTTCAAGGTCAAGCATATTAGATGTGCACTGTGATTGGTCACTCTATCCGTAGCTGACTCGTGTTACGATTCGTAGAAGCTAAATTCACTTGGTAAACATTTGTGGTCACGGTCAGGGGCGCATGCCAACTTTGTCAAGGCATTGTGCACAATAGTCACACCGAGCCACCTGTATTCTATCTTGTTTGCACCTGCAAGATCATACCTAGTACATCTGCACTGTGATTGGACACTCTGACCGTGGCTGACTCGTGTTATGATTCATGGTCGTTTAAGTTACTTGGTAAACTTTGTGGTCATGGTCAGTGGCACATGCCAACTTTGTCAAGGCATTGCGCACAATAGCCACACCAAGCCACCAGTATTCTACCTTGTTTGCACGTGCAAGATCATGCCTAGTATATATGCACTGAGATTGGGTACTCTGACCGTGGCTGACCCATGTTACGACTCGTAGAAGTTAAAGTGACTTGGTAAACTTTGTGGTCATGGTCAGTGGCACATGCCAACTTTATCAAGTCATTGCGCACAATATCCTTGCCAAGCCACTGGTTTTTCACCTTGTTTATACCTGCAAGGTCATACCTAGCACATCTGAACTATGATTGGACACTCTGACTGTGGCTGACTCGTGTCATGATTCATAGCGGTTTAAGGTACTTGGTAGACTTTATGGTCATGGTCAATGGCACATGCAAACTTTGTCAAGGCATTGCGCACAATAGCCACACCGAGCCACCAGTATTGTACCTTGTTTGTACCTGCAAGATCATGCCTAGCACATCTGCAATCTGATTGGACACCTTGACCGTGGCTGACTCGTGTAATGATTCAAAGAAGCTAAAGTCACTTGGATACATATGTGGTCATGGTCAGTGGCACATGCCAACTTTGTCAAGGCATTGCGCACAATAGCCACACTGAGCCACCAGTATTCTACCTTGTTTGAACCTGCAAGACCATGCCTAGTACACCTTCACAGTGATTGGACACTCTGACCGTGGCTGACTCGTGTTGTGATTCATAGCCATTTAAGGTACTGAGTAAACTTTGTGGTCATGGTCAGTGGCACATGCCAGCTTTGTCAAGGCATTGCGCACAATAGCCACAGCGAGCCACCAGTATTGTACCTTGTTTGAACTTGCAAGATCATGCCTAGTACATCTGCACGGTGATTGGTCACTCTGACCGTGGCTGACTCGTGTTATAATCAAAGGAAGTAAAAGTCACTTGGATACATTTTTGGTCATGGTCAGTGGCACATGCCAACTTTGTCAAGGCATTGTGCACAATAGCCACACCGAACCACCAGTATTCTCCCTGGCTTATACCTGCAAGGTCATGCATATTAGATGTGCGCTGTGATTGGGCACTCTGATAGTCAGAGTGTCCAATCACAGTTCAGATATACTAGGCATGACCTTGCAGGTATAAACAAGGTAGAAAATGGGTGGCTTGGAACGGCTTTTGTGCGCAATGCCTTGACATAGTTGGCACGTGCCACTGACCATGACCACAAAGTTTAACAAGTACCTTAAACGGCTATGAATCATAACACGAGTCAGCCACGGTCAGAGTGTCCAATCACAGTGCAGATATACGGGGCATGACCTTGCAGGTATAAGCCAGGGAGAATACTGGTGGTTCGGTGTGGCTATTGTGCACAATGCCTTGACAAAGTTGGTATGTACCACTGACCATGACCACAAATGTATCCAAGTGAATTCTACTTCTATTGATCATAACACATGTCAGCCACGGTCAGAGTTTCCAATCGCAGTGCAGATGAACTAGGCATG
The DNA here is from genome assembly GCA_023375785.1 of Penium margaritaceum. Classification (NCBI taxonomy): domain Eukaryota; kingdom Viridiplantae; phylum Streptophyta; class Zygnematophyceae; order Desmidiales; family Peniaceae; genus Penium; species Penium margaritaceum. The sequence goes on along the minus strand of SZWC01001215.1, from coordinate 114,479 downwards.
ATCTTGCAGGTACAAACAAGCTAGAATACTGGTGGCTCGGTGTGGCTATTGTGCGCAATGCCTTGACGAAGTTGGCATGTGCCACTGACCATGACCACAATGTTTACCAAGTGACTTAAACGGCTATGAATCATAACACGAGTGAGCCAGGGTCAGAGTGTCCAATCACACTGCAGATGTACTATGCATGATCTTGCAGGTGCAAACCAGGCAAAAACCCGGCGGCTTGGCACGGCTATTGTGCGCAATGCCTTGACAAAGTTGGCATGTCCAACTGACCATGACCACAAAGCTTACCAAGTACCTTCAACGGCTATGAATCATAACACAATTCAGCCACGGTCAGAGTGTCCAATCACAGTGCAGATATACTAAGCATGACCTTACAGGTATAAACGAGGTAGAATACTGGTGGCTCGGTGTGGCTAATGTGTGCAATGCCTTGGCAAAGTTGGCATGTGCCACTGACCATGACCACAAATGTATCCAAGGGACTTTTACTTCTATTGATGATAACACGAGTCAGCCACGTTCAGAGTGTCCAATCACAGTGCAAAAGTACTAGGCATGAGCTTGCACGTTCAAAGGAGGGTAAAAATCCGGTGGCTTGGTATGGCTATCGTGCGCAATGCCTTGACAAAGTTGGCATGTGCCACTAACCACGACCACAAATGTATCCAAGTGAGTTTTACTTCTATTGATCATAACACGAGTCAGCCACGGTCAAAGTGTCCAATCACAGTGCAAATGTACTAGGCATGACCTTGCAGGTATAAAAAAGGTAGAATACTGGTGACCCGGTGTGACTTTTGTGCGCAATGCCTTGACAAAGTTGGCATGTGCCACTGACCATGACCAAACAGTTTACCAAGTACCTTAAACGGCTATGAATCATAACACGAGTCAGCCACGGTCAAAGTGTCCAGTCACAGTGCATATATACTAGGCATGACCATGCAGATACAAACAAGGTAGAATACTGGTGGCTCCTTGAGGCTATTGTGCGCAATGCCTTGACAAAATTGTCATGTGCCACTGACCATGACGACAAATGTATCCAAGTGACGTTTACTTATATTGATCATAACACGAGTCAGCCATGGTCAGAGTGCCCAATCACAGTGCACATCTAATATGCACGACCTTGCAGGTATAAACAAGGTGAAAAACTGGTGGCTTGGCACGACTTTGTGCACAATGCTTTGACAATTTTGGCATGTGCCACTGACCATGACCACAAATTTTACCAAGTACCTTAAACAGCTATGAATCATAACACGAGTCAGCCACGGTTAGAGTGTTCAATCACAGTGCAGATACTCTGGGCATGACCATATAGGTATAAACAAGGTAGAATAATGGTGGCACGGTGTGGCTATTGTGTGCAATGCCTTGGCAAAATTGGCATGAACAACTGACCATGACCACAAATGTATCCAAGTGACTTTTACTTCTTTTGATCATAACACGGGTCAGCCACGGTCAGAGTGTCCAATGGTAGTGCAGATGTACTAGGCATGATCTTGCAGGTGCAAACAAGCTAGAATACTGGTGGCTCGGCGTGGCTATTGTGTGCAATTCCTTGACAAATTTGGCATGCACCACTGACCATGACCACAAAGGTTACCAAGTACCTTAAATGGCTATGAATCAGAACACGAGTCAGCCACGGTCAGAGTGTCATATCACATTGCAGATATACTAGGCATGACCTTTCAGGTATAAACAAGGTAGAATACTGGTGGCTCCGTGTGGCTATTGTGTGCAATGCCTTGACAAAGTTGGTATGTGCCACTGACCATGACCACAAATGTATCCTTTGGATACATTTGGACTTTTACTTGTTTTGATCATAACACGAGTCAGTCACGGTCAGAGTGCCCAATCACAGTGCAAATCTAATATGCATGACCTTGCAGGCATAAACAAGGTTAAAAACCGGTGGCTTGGCACGGATATTGTGTACAATGCCTTGACAATGTTGGCATGTGCCACTGACCATGACCACACATTTTACCAAGTACCTTAACGGCTATGAATCATAACACGAGTCAGCCACGGTCAGAGTGTCCAAACACAGTGTAGATGCTCTGGGCATTACCTTACAGGTATAAACAAGGTAGGATACTGGTGGCACGGTGGGGCTATTGTGTGCAATGCCTTGGCAAAGTTGGCATGTGCCACTGACCATGACCACAGATGTATCCAAGTGACATTTACTTCTATTGATCATAACACGAGTCAGCCACGGTCAGAGTGTCCAATCAAAGTGCAGATGTACCAGACATGATCTTGAAGGTTCAAACAAGGTAAAAAACCGGTGGCTTGGTGTGGCTATTGTGACAATGCCTTGACAAAGTTGGCATGTGGCACCGACATGACCACAAATGCATCAAAGTGAATTTTTCTTTTATCGATCATAACACGAGTCTGCCACGGTCAGAGTGGCCAATCACAGTGCAGATGAACTAGGCATGATCTTGCAGGTATAATCAAGGTATAATCTTGGTGGCTTGGTGTGGCCATTGTGCGCAATGCCTTGACAAAATTGACATGTGCCACTGACCATGACGACAAAGTGTGCCATGTACCTTAAACGGCTATGAATCATAACACGAGTCAGCCATGGTCAGAGTGTCCAGTCACAGTGCAGATATACTGGGAATTACCTTGCAGGTATAAGCAAGGTAGAATACGTGTGGCTTGGTGTGGCTATTGTGCGCAATGCCTTGACAAAGTTGGCATGTGCCACTAACCATGACCACAAATGTATCCAAGTGACTTTTACTTCTATCGCTCATAAAACGAGCTAGCCACGGTCAGAGTGCCCAACCACAGTGCACATCTAATATGCACGACCTTGCAGGTATAAACAAGTTAAAAAACTGGCTGCTTGGCACGGCTATTGTGCGCAATGCCTTGACAAAGTTGGCATGTGCCACAAACCATGACCACAATGTTTACCAAGTACCTTAAACGGCTATGGTTCATACAACGAGTCAGCCACGGTCAGAGTGTCCAATCACAGTGAAGATGTACTAGGCATGACCTTGCAGGTACAAACAAGGCATCACACTTGTGGCTCGGTGTGGCTATTGTGCGCATTGTCTTGACAAAGTTGGCATGTGCCACTAACCATGACCACAAAGTTTACCAAGTGACTTCAACTTATACGAGCCGTAACACGAGTCAGCCACGGTTAGAGTGCCCAAGCACAGTGCACATCTTATATGCATGACCTTGCAGGTATAAACAAGGTAAAAACCCGGTGGCTTGGTAGGGCTATTGTGCGCAATGCCTTGACTAAGTTGGCATGTGCCACTGACCATGAACACAAAGTTTACCAAGTACCTTAAATGGTTATGAAACATAACACGAGTCAGCCACGGTCAGGGTGTCCAATTACAGTGCAGATATACTGTGCTTGACCTTGCAGGTATAAACAAGGCAGAATACTGGTGGCTCGGTGTGGCTATTGTGCACAGTGCCTTGACAAAGTTGGCATGTGCCACTAACCATGACCACAAAGTTTACCAAGTGCTTTTAACTTCTACGAATCGTAACATGAGGCAGCCAAGCTAAGAGTGCCCAATCATAGTGCACATCTTATATGCATGACCTTGCAGGTATAAACATTGTAAAAAACCGGTGGCTTGGCACGGCTATTGTGTGCAATGCCTTGACAAAGTTGGCATATGCCACTGACCATGACCACAAAGTTTACAAGGTACCTTAAATGGCTATGAATCATAACACGAGTCAGCCACGGTCAGAGCGTCCAATCACTGTGCAGATATACGGGGCATGAACTTGCAGGTATAAACAAGGTAGAATACTGGTGGCTCGGTGTGGCTATTGTGCACAATGCCTTGACAAAGTTGGCATGTGCCACTGACCATGACCATAAATGTATCCAAGTGACATACACGTCTATAGATCATAACACGAGTCAGCCACGGTCAGAGTGTCCAATCACAGTGCATATGTACTGGACATGATCTTGCAGGTATAAACAAGGTAGAATATTGGTGGATCGGTGTGGCTATTGTGCGTAATGTCTTGACAAAGTTGGCATGTGCCACTGACCATGACCATAAATGTATCCAAGTGACATACACGTCTATAGATCATAACACGAGTCAGCCACGGTCAGAGTGTCCAATCACAGTGCATATGTACTGGACATGATCTTGCAGGTATAAACAAGGTAGAATATTGGTGGATCGGTGTGGCTATTGTGCGTAATGTCTTGACAAAGTTGGCATGTGCCACTGACCATGACCATAAATGTATCCAAGTGACATACACGTCTATAGATCATAACACGAGTCAGCCACGGTCAGAGTGTCCAATCACAGTGCATATGTACTACGCATGATCTTGCAGGTGCAAACAAGGTAGAATATTGGTGGATCGGTGTGGCTATTGTGCGCAATGTCTTGACAAAGTTGGCATGTGCCACTGACCAGGACCACAAAGTTTACCAATTGACTTTAACTCCGCGAATCATAACACAAGTCAGCCACGGTCAGAGTGTCCAATCACAGTGTAGATATACTGGACATGATCTTACAGGTATAAACAAGGTAGAATACTGGTGGCTCGGTGTGACTATTCTGCGCAATGCTTTGACAAAGTTAGCATGTGCCACTGACCATGACCACAAGGTTTACCAAGTACCTTAAATGGCTTTGAATCATAACACGAGCCAGCCATGGTCAGAGTGGCCAAGTACAGAGCAGATATACTGGGCATGACCTTGCAAGTATACGCAAGGTGGAATACTGGTGGCTTGGTGTGGCTATTGTGCGTAATGCCTTGACAAAGTTGGCATGTGCCACTGACCATGACCACAAATGTATCCAAGTACATACACTTCCATTGATCATAACACGAGTCAGCCACGTTCAGAGCGTGCAATCATAGTATGTACTAGGCATGATCTTGTAGGTGCAATTAAGGTAAAAAACCGGTGGCATGGTACGGCTATTGTGCGCAATCCCTTGACAAAGTTGGCATGTGCCACTGACCATGACCAGAACGTTCACCAAGTACCTTAAACGTATATGAATCATAACAGGAGTCTGCCACGATCAGAATGTCCAATCATAGTGCAGATATACTGGGCATGACCTTATAGGTATATAAAAGGTAGAATACTAGTGGCTCAGTGTGGCTAATGTGTGCAATGCCTTGACAAAGTTGGCATGTGCCACTGACCATGACCACAAACGTATCCAAGTACATTAAACGGCTATGAATCATAACACAAGTCAGCCAATGTCAGAGTGTCCGATCACAGTGCAGATATACTGGGAATGACCTTGCAGGTATAAACAAGGTAGAATACTTGTTGCTTGGTGTGGCTATTGTGTGCAATGCCTTGACAAAGTTGGCACATGCCAATGACCATGACCACAAATGTATCCAAGTGACTTTTACTTCTATTGATAATAACACGAGTCAGCCACGGTCTGAGTGTCCAATCACAGTGCAGATGTACTAGGCATGAGCTTGCAGGTTCAAACAATGTAAAAAGCCGGTGACTTGGTGTGGCTATTGTGTGTAATGTCTTGACAAAGTTGGCATGTGCCACTGACCATGACCACAAATGTATCAAAGTGACTTTTACTTCTACCGATCAGAACACGAGTCAGCCACGGCCAGAGTGTCCAATCACAGTGCAGATGTACTATGCATGATCTTGCATGTATAAACAAGGTAGAATACTGGTGGATCTGTGTGGCTACTGTGCGCAATGCCTTGACTCAGTTGGCATGTGCCACTGACCATGACCACAAAGTTTACCATGTGACTTTAACTTCTACAAATCGTAAAACGACTCAGTCACGGTCAGAGTACCCAGTCACAGCGCACATGTAATATGCATGACCTTGCAGGTATAAATAAGGTAAAAAACCGGTGTCTTGGCACGGCTATTGTGAGCAATGCCTTGACAAAGTTGGCATGTGCCACTGGCCATGACCACAAAGTTTATCAAGTACCTTAAACGGCTATGAATCACAACACGAGTCGGCTACGGTCAGAGTGTCCACTCACAGTACAGATATATTGGTCATGACCTTGCAGGTGTAAACAAGGTAGAATACTGGTGGCTCGTTGTGGCTATTGTGCGAAATGCCTTGACAAAGTTGGCATGTGCCACTGACCATGACTACAAATGTATCCAAGTGACTTCTACTTCTATTGATCATAACACAAGTCAGCCACGGTCAGAGTGTCCAATAACAGTGCACATTTACTAGGCATTATCTTGCAGGTGCAAACAATGTACAATACTGGTGGCTCGGGGTGGATATTGTGCGCAGTGCCTTGACAAAGTTGACATGTGCCACTGACCATAACCACAAAGTTTACCATGTACCTTAAACGGCTATGAATCATAACACGAGGCAGCCACGGTCAGAGTGTCCAAGTACAGTGCAGATATACTAGGCATGACCTTGCAGGTGTAAACAAGGTAAAAAACTGGTAGCTTGGCACGGCATTTGTGCATAATGCCTTGACAAAGTTGGCATGTGCCATTGACCATGACCACAAAGTTTATCAAGTACCTTAAACGGCTATGAATCACAACACGAGTCAGCCACAGTCAGAGTGTCCAATCACAGTGCATATATACTGGGCATGACCTTGCAGGTATAAATACGGTAGAATACTGGTAGCTCGGTGTGGCTATTGTGCGCAATTCCTTGACAAAGTTGGCATGTGTCACTGACCATGACCACAACTGTATCCAAGTGACTTTTACTTCTATTGATCATGACACGAGTCAGCCACGGTCAGAGTGTCCAATCACAGTGCACATGTACTAGGCATGATCTAGCAGGTAGAAACAAGGTAGAATACTGGTGGCTCCGTGTGGCTATTGTGTGCAATGCCTTGACAAAGTTGGCATGTGCCACTGACCATGACCAGAAATGTATCCAAGTGACTTCTACTTCTACTGATCATAACACGAGTCAGCCACGGTCAGAGTGTCCAATCACAGTGCAGATGTACTAGGAATGATCTTACAGGTATAAACAAGGCAGAATACTGGTGGCTCGGTGTGGCTATTGTGCGCAATGCCTTGACTCAGTTGGCATGTGCCACTGACCATGACCACAAAGATTACCAAGTCCATTAAACGGTTATGAATCACAACAAGAGTCAGCCACGGTCAGAGTGTCCAGTCACAGTGCAGATATACTGGACATGACCTTGCAGGTGTAATCAAGGTAGAATACTTGTGGCTCGGTGTGGCTATTGTGCGCAATACCTTGACAAAGTTGGCATGTGCCACTAACCATGACCACAAATGTATCCAAGTGCCTTTTAGTTCTATCGATCATAACACGAGTCAGCCACGGTCAGAGTGTCCAATCACAGTGCAGATGTACTAGTGATGATCTAGCAGGAAGAAACAAGGTATAATACTGGTGTTTCGGTGTGGCTATTGTGTGCAATGCCTTGACAAAGTTGGCATGTGCCACTGACCATGACCACAAAGTTTACCAAGTACCTTTAACGGCTGTGAATCATAACACGAGTCAGCTATGGTCAGAGTGTCCAATCATAGTGTAGATATACTGGACATGACCTTGCAGGTACAAACAACGTAGAATACTGGTGGATCGGTGTGGATATTGTGCGCAATGTCTTGACAAAGTTGGCATGTGCCACTGACCATGACCACAAAGTTTACCAAGTGACTTTAACTTCTACGAATCATAACACGAGTCAGCTACGGTCGGAATGTCCAATCACAGTGCAGATGTACTAGGCATGATGTTGCAGGTGCAAACAAGGTAGAATACTGGTGGCTCGGTGTGGCTATTGTGCGCAAATCCTTGACACATTGGAATGTGCCTCTGACCATGACCACAAATGTACCCAAGTGACTTTTACTTCTATTCATCCTAACACGAGTCAGCCATGGTCAGAGTGTCCAATCACAGTGCAGATGTACTAATCATGATCTAGCAGGTAGAAACAAGGTAGAATACTGGTGGCTCGGTGTGGCTATTGTGTGCTATGCCTCGACAAAGTTGGCATGTGCCACTGACCATGACCACAAAGTTCACCAAGTGACTTTAACTTCTACGAATCGTAACACGAGTCAGCGACGGTCAGAGTATCCAATCACAGCGCAGATATTCTGGGCATGACCTTGCAGGTACAAACAACGTGGAATAAATGGTAGATTGGTGTGGATATTGTGCGTGATGCCTTGACAAAGTTGGCATGTGCCACTGACCATGACCACAAAGTTCACCAAGTGACTTTAACTTCTACGAATCGTAACACGAGTCAGCGACGGTCAGAGTGCCCAATCACAGTTCATATTTACTGGGCATCACCTTGCAAGTATAAACAAGGTAAACACCGGTGGCCTGGCACGGCTGCTGTGCGCAATGCCCCGACAAAGTTGGCATGTGCCACTGACCATGACCACAAAGTTTACCAAGTACCTTAAACGGCTATGAAGGCATCCAAGTTAGCCACGGTCAGAGTGTCCAATCACAGTGCAGGTAAAGTGGGCATGACCTTGCAGGTATAAACGAGGTAGAATACTGGTAGCTCGGTGTGGCTACTGTGTGCAATGCTTTGACAAAGTTGGCATGTGCCACTGACCATGACCACAAATGTATCCAAGTGACTTTTACTTCTATTGATCATAACACGTGCCCGCCACGGTCAGAGTGTCCAATCACAGTGCAGATGTACTAGGCATGATCTTGCAGTATAAACAAGGTAGAATACTGGTGGCTCCGTGTGGCTATTGTGTGCAATGCCTTGAAGGAGCTGGCATGTGCCACTGACCATGACCTCAAAGTTAACCAAGTGACTTCAACTTCTACGAATCGTAACACGAGTCAGCCACGGTCAGAGTGCCCAATCACAGCGTACATCTAATATGCATGACCTTTCAAGTATAAACAAGGTAAAAAACCGGTGGCTTGGCACGGCTATTGTGCGCAATATCTTAAGAAAGTTGGCATGTGCCACTGACCATGACCACAAAGTTTACCAAGTACCTTAAATGGCTTTGAATCATCACACGAGTCAGCCACGGTCTGAGTGTCCAATCACAGTGCAGATGTAATGGACATGACCTTACAGGTATGAATAAGGTAGAATACTGGTGGCTCGTTGTGGCTATTGTGCACAATACCTTGACAAAATTGGCATGTGCCACTGACCATGACCACAAATGTATCCAAGTGACTTTTACTTCCATGAACCATAACACGAGTCAGCCATGGCCAGAGTGTTCAATCACAGTTCACATGTACTAGGCATGACCTTGCAGGTATAAAGAATGTAGAATACTGGTGGCTTGGCACGGCTATTGTGCGCAATGCCTTGCCAAAGTTGGCATGTGCCACTGACCATGACCACAAAGATTACCAAGTACCTTAAACGGCTATGAATCATAACACGAGTCAGCCACTGTCAGAGTGTCCAATCACAGCGCACATCTAACATGCATGATATTGCAGGTATAATCAAGGTAAAAGCCCTGTGGCTTGGCACGGCTATTGTGCGCAATGCCCTGACAAATTTGGCATGTGCCACTAACCATGACCACAACGTTTGCCAAGTACCTTAAACGGCTATGAATCAAAACACGAGTTGGCCATGGTGAGAGTGTCCAATCATAGTGCAGATGTACTAGGCATGATCTTGCATGTACAAACAAGGAAGAGTACTTGTAGATCGGTGTGGCTATTGTGCGCAATGCCTTGACAAAGTTGGCATGTGCCACTGACCATGACCACAAAGTTTACCAAGTGACTTAAACGGCTATGAATCATAACACGAGTCAGCCACAGTCAGAGTGTCCAATCACAGTGCAGATATACTGGGCACGACGTTGCAGGTATAAACAAGGTAGAATACTGGTGGCTCGGTATGGCTATAGTGCGCAATGCCTTGACAAAGTTGGCATGTGCCACTGACCATTACCACAAATGTATCCAAGTGAACTTTACTTCTATTGATCATAACACGAGTCAGCCATGGTCAGAGTGTCCAATCACAGTGCAGATGTAATAGGCATGATCTTGTAGGTGCAAACAAGGTAGAATTCTGGTGGCTCGGCGTGGATATTGTGCGCAATGCCTTGAAAAAGTTGGCATGTGCCACTGACCATGACCACAAATGTATCCAAGTGACTTTTACTCCTATTGTTCATAACACGAGTCAGCCACGGTCAGAGTGATTGGACACTCTTAACGTGACTGACTCGTGTACTGATTCGTAGAAGTTAAAGTCACTTGGTAAACGTTTTGGTCATGGTCAGTGGCACATGCCAACTTTGTCAAGGAACTGCGTACAATAACCACCCCAAGCCACCAGTATTCTACCTTGTTTGCACCTGCAAGATCATGCCTAGTACATCTGCAATGTTATGATCAATAGAACCAAAAGTCACTTGGATAAATTTGTGGTCATGGTCAGTGGCACATGCCAACTTTGTCAGGGTATAGCGCACAAAAGCCACAACGAGCCACCAGTATTCTACATTGTTTATACCTGCAAGGTCATACCCATTATATCTGCACTGTGATTGGACACTCTGACCGTGGCTGACTCAAGTTATGATTCGTACAAGTTAAAGTCACTTGGTAAACGTTCTGGTCATGGTCAGTGGCACATGTCAACCTTGTCAAGGCATTACGCACAATAGCCACACAGAGACACCAGTATTGTACCTTTTTTGGACCTGCAAGATCATGCCTAGTATATCTACACTGTGATTGGACACTCTGACCATGGCTGACTTGTGTTATGATCAATAGAAGTAAAAGTCACTTGGATACAGTTGTGGTCATGGTCAGTGGCACGTGCCAACATTGTCAAGGCATTGAGCGCAATAGCCACACCAAGACACCAGTATTCTACCTTGTTTGTACCTGCAAGAGCATGCCTAGTACATCTGCACAGTGATTGGACACTCTGACCGTGGCTGACTCATATTATGATCAATAGAAGTAAAAGTCTCTTGGATGCATTTGTGGTCATGGTCAGTGGCACATGACAGCTTTGTCAGAGCATTGTGCACAATAGCTACACCGAGCCACCAGTATTCTACCTTTTTTGCACCTGTAAGATCATGCCTAGTGCATCTGCACTGTGATTGGACACTCTGACCGTGGCTGACTCATGTTATGATCAGTAGAAGTAAAAGTCACTTGGATACATTTGTGGTCATGGTCAGTGGCACATGCCAACTTTGTCAAGGCATTGTGCACAATAGCCACACTGAGACGCCAGTATTGTACCTTGTTTGGACCTGTAAGATCATGCCTAGTATATCTGCACTGTGATAGGACACTGTAATCGTGGCTGACTCGTGTTATGATCAATAGAAGTAAAAGTCACTTGGATACATTTGTGGTCATGGTCAGTGGCACGTGCCAACATTGTCAGGGCATTGCGCACAATAGCCACACCGAGACACAAGTATTCTACCTTGTTTGTACCTGCAAGATCATGCCTAGTAAATCTGCACTGTGATTGGACACTCTGATCGTGGCTAACTCGTATTATGATCAATAGAAGTAAACGTCACGTGGATACATTTGTGGTCATGGTCAGTGGCACATGCCAACTTTGTCAAGGCATTGTGCACAATAGCCACACCGAGCCACCAGTATTCTACTTTGTTTGCACCTGCAAGATCATGCCTTGTACATCTGCACTGTGATTGGACACTCTGACCGTGGCTGACTCGTGTTATGATCAATAGACGTAAAAGTCACTTGGATACATTTGTGGTCATGGTCAGTGGCACATGCTAACTTTGTCAAGGCATTGCGCACAATAGCCATACCGAGCCACTGGTGTTTTACATTGTTAATACCTGTAAGGTCATGCCCAGTATATCTACACTATGATTTGATACTCTGACCGTGGCTGACGCGTGTTATGATACGTAGAAGTTAAAGTCACCTGGTAAACTTTGTGGTCATGGCCAGTGGCACATGCCATCTTTGTTAATGCATTGCGCACAATAGCCACAACATGTCACCAGTATTGTACCTTGTTTGTACTGTAAGATAATGCCTAGTACATCTGCACTGTGATTAGACACTCTGATCGTGGCTGACTCGTATTATGATCAATAGAAGTTAAAGTCACTTGGATACATTTGTGGTCATGGTCAGTGGGACATGCCAATTCTGTCAAGGCATTGCATGCAATAGCCACACCGAGCCACCATTATTGTACCTTCTTTCCACCTGCAAGATCATGCGTAGTAAATCTGCACTGTTATTGGACACTCTGACTGTGGCCGACTTGTGTTATGATCAAAAGAAGTAAAAGTCAAATGGATACACTTGTGGTCAAGGTCAGTGGCACATGCCAACTTTGTCAAGGCATTGCGCACAATAGCCACACCGAGCCACCAGTATTCTACCTTGTTTGTACCTGCAAGATCATGCCTAGTACATCTGCACTGTGATTGGACACTCTGACTGTGGCTGACTCGTATAATGATCAATAGAAGTAAAACTCAGTTGGATACATTTGTGGTCATGGTCAGTGGGACATGCCAACTTTTTCAAGGCATTGTGCACAATAGCCACACCAAGCCACCAGTATTCTACCTTGTTTGCACCTGCAAGATCATGCCTAGTACATCTGCACTGTGATTGGACACTCTGACCGTGGCTGACTTGTGTTATGATTCATAGATGTTTAAGGTACTTGGTAAGCTTTGTGGTCATGGTCAGTGGCACATGCCAAATTTGTCAAGGCATTGTGTACAATAGCCATGCCAAGCCACCGGTTGTTTACCGTGTTTATACCTACAAGGTCATGCATATTAGATGTGCACTGTGATTGGGTACTCTGACCGTGGCTGACTCGTGTTATGATTCGTAGAAGTTAAAGTCACTTGGTAAACTTTGTGGCCATGGTCAGTGGCACATGCCAACTTTGTCAAGGCATTCTGCACAATAGCCACACTGGGCCACCAGTATTGTACCTTGTTTACACCTTCAAGATCATGCCTAGTACATCTGCACTATGATTGGACACTCTGACCATGGCTGACTCGTATTATGATCAATCGAAGTATAAGTCACTTGCATACATTTGTGGTCATGGTCAGTGGCGCATGCCAAATTTGTGAAGGCATTGTGCACAATAGCCACACCGAGCCACCAGTATTCTACCTTGTTTGCACCTGCAAGATCATGCCTGGTCCTTCTACACTGTGATTGGACACTCTGACCGTGGCTGACTCGTGTTATGATTCATAGTCGTTTAAGGTACTTGATAAACTTTATGGTCATGGTCAGTGGCACAAGCCAACCTTATCAAGGCATTGCACGCAATAGCCACACCGAGCCACCAGTATTGTACCTTGTTTGCACCTGCAAGTTAATGCATAGTAAATATGCACTGTTATTGGACACTCTCACCGTGGCTTACTTGTGTTATGATCAATAGAAGTAAAAGTCAGATCGATACATTTGTGGTCATGGTTAGTGGTACATGCCAACTTTGTCAAGGAATTACGCACAATAGCCACACCAAGCCATCAATATTCTACCTTGTTTGTACCTGCAAGATCATGCCTAGTACATATGCACTGTGATTGGACACTCTCACTGTGGCTGACTCGTGTTATGATCAATAGAAGTAAAAGTCTGTTGGATACATTTTGTGGTCATGGTCAGTGGCACATGCGAACGTTTTCAAGGCATTGTGCAGAATAGCCACACTGTGCCACCAGTATTCTACCTTGTTTGCACTTGCAAGATCATGCCTAGTACATGTGCACTGTTATTGGACACTCTGACCGTGGCTGACTTGTGTTATGACTCATAAACCTTTAAGGTACTTGGTAAACTTTGTGGTCATGGTCAGTGACACATGCCATCTTTGTCAAGGCATTGCGTACAATAGCCGTGCCAAGCCACCGGGTTTTTACCTTGTTTACACCAGCAAGGTCATGCATATTAGATGTGTACTGCGATTGGGTACTCTGACCGTGGCTGACTCATGCTATGATTTGTAGAAGGTAAAGTCACTTGGTAAACTTTGTGGTCATGGTCTGTGGCACATGCCAACTTTTGCAAGGCATTGCGCACAACAGCCACACCTAGCCACCAGTATTCTACCTTGTTTGAACCTGCAAGATCATGCCTAGTACATCTGCACTGTTATTGGACACTCTTACCGTGGCTGACTCGTGTGATGATCACTATAAGTAAAAGTCACTTGGATATATTTGTGGTCATGGTCAGTGGCACATGCCAGTTTTGTCAAGGCATTGTGCACAATAGGCACACCAAGTCACCAGTATTCTACATTTTTTATACCTGAAAGGTCATGCCCATTATATCTGCACTGTGACTGGACACTCTGACCGTGGCTGACTCGTGTTATGATTCATAGCCGTTTCAGGTACTTGGTAAACGTTTCGGTCATGGTCAGTGGCACATGCCAACTTTGTCAAGGCATTGTGCACAATACCCGTGCCAAACCACCGATTTTTACCCTGTTTATACCTGCAAGGTCATGCATATTAGATGTGCACTGTGATTGGGTACTCTGACCATGGCTGACTCGTGTTATGATTCGTAGAAGTTAAAGTCACTTGGTAAACTTTGTGGTCATGTTCAGAGACACATGCCAACTTTGTCAACGCATTGCGCACAATAGCCACACTGAGCCACCAGTATTCTGCCTTTTTTGCACCTGCACAATCATGCCTAGTACATCTGCACTGTGATTGGACACTCTGACCGTGGCTGCCTGGTGTTATGAACAATAGAAGTAAAAGTCACTTGGATACATTTGTGGTCATGGTCAGTGGAACATGCCAACTTTGTCAATGCATTGCGCACAATAGCCACACCGAGCCACCAGTATTCTACCTTATTTATACTTGCAAGGTCATGCATAGTATATATGCCCTGTGATTGGACACTCTGACCGTGGCTGACTCGTGTTATGATTCATAGCTGTTTAAGGTACTTGGTAAGCTTTGTGGTCATGGTCAGTGGCACATGCCAACATTGTCAAGGCATTGCGCACAATAGCCGTGCCAAGACACCAGGTTACCTTGTTTATACCTGCAAGGACATGCATGTTAGATGTGCACTGTGATTGGGCACTCTGACCGTGGCTGACTCGTGTTACGATTCGTAGAAGTTAAAGTCACTTTGTGAACTTTGTGGTCATGGTCAGTGGCACATGCCAACTTTGTCAAGGCATTTCGCACAATAGCCACACCGAGCCACCATTATTCTGCAAGATGTACTAGGCATGAGATCATGCCTAGTACATCTGCATTGTGATTGGACACTCTGACCGTGGCTGACTTGTATTATGATCAATAGAAGCAAAAGTCACTTGGATACATTTGTGGTCATGGTCAGTGGCACATGCCAACTTTGTCAAGGCATTGCGCACAATAGCCACACCAAGCCACCAGTATTCTACCTTGTTTGTATCTGCAAGATCATGCCTAGTACATCTGCAATGTGATTGGACACTCTGACCGTGGCTGACTCGTGTTATGATCAATAGAAGTAAAAGTCACTTGGATACATTTGTGGTCATGGTCAGTGGCACATGCCAAATTTGTCAAGGCATTGCGTACAATAGCCACACCGAGCCACCAGTATTCTATCCTGTCTGTACCTGCAAGGTCATGCCCAGTATATCTGCACTGTGATTGGACACTCTGACCGTGGCTGACTCGTGTTATGATTCATAGCCGTTTAAGGTACTTGGTGAACTTTGTGGTCATGGACAGTGGCACATGCCAACTTTGTCAAGGCGTTGCGCACAATAGCAACACCGAGCCACCAGCATTCTACCTTTTTTATACCTGTAAGGTTATGTTTAGTATATCTACACTGTGACTGGAGGACAACCGCTCGATCGAGGAAAGAAATTGCGAGAAGGGCAGTTCAATTACGGGGAGCGACGGGGCGCGAAGGAAGATATTGCGGCGGACCCCGTGACCCGACCAGACCTGCCGAGAGGAAAGGAAGGCGGCCCGAGGCTGGCTTGATGGTAGCGGAACCGCGTCCAAATCTCAAAAGGAGGAGCGGTACTCGAGGCACCTTATCCAACAGCATTTTGATGTGCGAGCTGCGAAAGGGGCTAGCCAGCGGGATGGGGTCTTGGGAAGTGGTGCGAGGAGAAGATACAAAGAGGAGGACGAGAAGAGGGCCGACTGCTGACGAGAACCAACTGCTAATGCAATAACGTTGATCCTGAGCTGCAAAGACGCTGAAGCTGACGGTGGAACACTCACATTGGATGATTATGCTCCCGACTCGCGAGACAGCATTCACCATTGGCGAGCGACGTTGCTGACCTCTCGCCTGACCCGGGTGTGGGAGGCTGGCCATGCAGCCGTTGGCCGGACTGAGAGATTGCTGACCCTCGGTCAAAATCAGACCGTCGAGCGGGACCCATGTCCCGTCTTGCGATAGGTTAGAGTATGGAAGCTATACCAGATCAGGAGTGTAGGAGAAGTGTGTGTGTGAGAGGGTGTACTGCCATCCCCGGATGGAAGGGCCGCTTCCAGAGGAGCACATCACGGAGCCATCATGGCCTGGTCCTGAGTTCCCACGGGAGTACCAGGCACCCAGCTCCAGGTACGGTCCCCGAGACTCTCCAATGTCCTTCTACGCCATCTGCAACTGCTGCAATGTGCCCCGTCCGCTTGGCGCACGCACGGTTCTGGGAGTGATGCAATGGTCGCATCATCCTGCCGGTGGAGCCGTGGAGCAGTTCTGGCAACCATGGCTAAAGAGACTTCCCCGCAACGACGAGCCCCACCACGTGGAGACCTGCCAGGAGGTCGCGCGTGACATTGGGCGGCGTGCTGCTGAGGCGGCTGAAGAGCGGGCCGAGGCGTACCAAGTATACCAGCGCTACCAGCATGAGCTCGCCCACCTGCGAGAGGAGGACTCGGCACGTGCCCGTTCTCGTGTAGGTCGACGTACTAACGGACCACGGGAGTTACGTCAGGCTGTTCCACGGGCAAACAATGAAGGCGGCGTGCACCGCACGGTGCTTGTGCGAAGACATGCGCCGGTCGATGGTCCGGTGACTCAGGAAGCTTACGGTTTTCGTGTTCTGCTTGGTGACGCCCAGGGTACTGATTGTGTGGTTAGGAGAGAAATGCTGATTGATTATTCTCCCTCTTTTGTTTGAAGGCAATTTCTTTGATTGTTCAAATTCATCTTGTTTTGGTCGTTAGGAGGAATTCTCTCACCGAGTGTCATGTTGTCCGATGCATGATTGACCGTCGGTGATTAAGAAAAGTGAGCAAATCTAATAGTTAGAATAACCACAGTGATTGTCCTGAGATTAGTTGAAGTCCCGTCCAGAGAAGTACGGGTCATTTGGAGAAGGAGTGTGTATGTGATATATTCCCGGCACTAATTCGGTGGATGATTTGTCGAGTGATTAAGAGACGTTACCCAGTCGATGAAATGTGCTTTGATCAAACTGCAGCAAAAAGAGTGATACAGGACAGGGCAGAGTTGGAAAAGGAAAGTAAGCGGAGCCGTGGGGATAGCGCGGAACAAACCACACCTAAGGAGCTGATCCTCGCATGCTGTCAGACCCGATTCCGGCCGAAGGCGAAAATGGGTATAACAGTGTTAATGGTGCGGTGAGTGTGGACTCGCTTATTTTATGTGACGAGTGTGAAATGTACCTACAGATCAGTCTATAATCCGAAACACGGTTATCTCAGGAGGGAGCTGTCGAATCTTCCACCGGACGAAAGACACCGCAGGCCACCCGTCACCGCAACCCCAACGATTCCCCAGATCACGGTGGTGTCCCCCTGCCAACCTACGAGGCGCGAGGCTAGAGCGATCGTGCTGGTGAATCATTTGGCTGTACCATTGGCGACGCAAGGATGAGCCCAACGCACTCTACGTCTCCAAAAAAGAAAGGATGAGGCGAACCGCCACCGCGCGTCATTACGAGAGAAGCCCAGAAGATCCTCCAGGGCTGGACCCTACATTTGAGTGGGATCCGGTGGATGATCAGTCCCCGCAGTTGTACAACAATGGAGATGAGACGGACCCCGACGAAGAAGAACAATTTCACCTGCGACGGCTTGAGGAACTACGTGAATGGAAGGCTATCCGACAGGCACAGTTGGCCAATCCCTTCCAGGAGGACCCAGAGGAAGACGACACGCGCCACCCAGACGGGCTGTGCGACTCCATGCAGGTGGAAGACTATGTATCAGATGAAGAGCAGGAGCTTGAGGCGGATGAAGGGCCCGTCTTGCTCCATAAAGTCATGACGCTGGATAGAAGGACCGTTTACAAGGCAATGGACATGACGCCAACGAGGGACGCACCGCGGCGCCTCGAGTTCTCTACCCCAAGGGTGTCCTCACCTGCACCTTCTGTCACCCATTACGAGAATTGTGCAGACTTGGACGATGCCCAGGAGGACCAAGCAGAGGAAGAAGAAGTATGGTTTGATCACCATTCGGTGCAGGCTTCACACGCCCTGCATCAACTTGTCACCTTCTGTCCTCCGGCATTCCCCTCTCGCCCAGCCGTTCACCCTCGTCGACGGGCCTCGGACAGCGGTGTGTCTCCACCACGAACAGAGAGAAACTTGGAGGCGGTGGGAAAACGGCAAAGGGAAACCCGACGGAAATGCCCATCTATCGTGACTTCACATCGCATAGATGCTGAGCAACAACCCCAACACCAACAGCAAACGAACAAGGCATCCTCCGTTTTAGGAGTGTCGCGCCGCCAAGAAGTCCCAGCTCAAGAGGAATCAATGCTTCATCCACGGTCGGACCCACCAGACAAGTATGAGCCTTGGGGGACACGCACATCCTAACAGGGGCTCCGTCAACCAAATATACCGTACCACTCGTCCAGTCAAAGATGCAGTCATCTCATCATCAAGCAAGCAAGACGTTAGCCACACCTGTGGCAGGAAGACTACAGCAAAGACCCCAAATGACGGGTGGTTCAACCGGACCTGGGCAAGGATCAGTGGCTCATGGAGGCAAGCAGTACACCGTATGAGTACAAGCGAGTTAAGCAAGACAGCACATGGGAAGTTCTGGACTAGGAGGAACCGATGCAGGACGTGCTCTACCAAGGGGAGCAGTAGTCGCTTCATCGGCTAGTACTAGGGCAGTTGGCCTGGTGCAAGCACATCGATCCCACCTGTGGGCCCCGCCACGGGCGTAGGTGCTAATGGTGCCTCCACAGGAACTGACTTTGAACCTAGCGACAAAGGCTTCTTACACTCTCCCAAAGCTCGACGTCTTCAAGGGTGAACCAGAGGAGGACCCGGCCATGTGGCTGTTCAAGTTGGGGACTTGTCTCGATTATGGGTTGTTATCTCCTGACTACATTGTCCCAGCAGTGTACCTAGCGCTACAAGGGAAAGCTTTGGAGTGGTTCACTGCATAGCATAAGGAACGTCCTTTTGCTGACTTTGATGATTTGGCAAATAGGATGACCGAGCGTTTCGACCTCATGAGCCTCGAAGAAGCAGAGCTCCAGATTAGTACCATCCGCATGAAGGGTGGAGAAAACATCAAGTTACACAATGACAAGTTTACCAAGATCTCGGTGCGATGTGTTGACATACCCTTGCGCATGATTAAGGAGTATTACCGGGACTCTCTTGTCCCAGCAATCGCTAACACATTTGGATTTACAACATTTTAGCACACTGGATGCACTGAAGGAGGAAGCAGAACATCAGCAAAGGGAAATCAAACGACAAGCGGCTCGAGAATAGTTTGCTCTTAAGGAACATGTGGCGCCCGCTATTCGCATGCCTACAGGAGCTTGAACACCCAACCCGAGGAACCCCCATAACTACCCACCTGGGAGTTGCTATGGATGCCTATAATTCATCCATCGGCACCGAGAATGTCCCAATCGCACCTCAATGCCAGGCGTGCCACCCAGAGGAGGACAATACCAAGGACGCGGACCGGTTGGATCAGGACCTGCCGTTGCACGGCAAGCTGTTGGTCCCAACATCACCGCCCGTACCTCTGGTCCGGTGGGCAATGGGCGGATGCAATGGAAGGCGTATGCGCAGCAGAGGGAGACGGGAAAGACACCAGCTGCTACTCAGTCATCTACCTCAGATGCGCCTGCACAGAATGTGAAGCTCGATCTTCCCCGCTCCAAAGAACTGACCTCGGAGACTCCCCCGACGGCTGCAGAATGGGAACTGGTCACGGTGGCTCACGTACAAGGTGTGGAAGGATGGTCGATTGCGGAGATGTATGAGTGCATGCGCCAATACAAAGAGCAATAGGAACGGGCTGAAGCAGACCTGCAAACATGTGTCGAAGCGCGCTCGACTCGGTTACCACGTCAGATTTCAGCGATGCGCCCGAAGCCCCCACATGAACCGCACACGTGTCCTTCAAGGGGTCCCACGCCTCCACGTCGCCAGAGAGTGATATTTGCGCCTTCAGCATGGACGAGCCCACGGCAAGTGCCTTGACCTCCTTCCACCGTCCCTTCTAGGAGATATCCTTGGGAGAGTATCTACAGCAAAATCCCACCTCGCAGCGGTTCTGCATGAATACGCCGAAAAGCTTCGACCAGCCGGCATTCGCCTTAGTTGCACTCGGGTCCCACATGACTGACTCAGTCGGATAGCCAAAAGAGGTGAACCTGACACATGGGGGTGGCGGCCCATGCCCCTTGCACCACCACAAACGCAAGCTCCCCACCATGAAGTGGCTAGCTGTTATGTATGGATATGTGGCAAGAAGTTCCTAGCAATCATCGCCCTTGGCGCCACCCATACCACGGTGACACTTCAAGTCCTGCAAGTAATTGGCTGGCAGCACAAGATTCAACCAACAACTAAGGTGTTCGTGAATGCGTACGGCGACATGGACGCAGGACACGGTGTCGTACGTGGATGACCTTCCCCTGCAGGTGGGCCTCATCCACAAAGTTGTACGGGTGCAGGTCATGGGGGCCTGCACCTACGATGTCCTGCTAGGAACAGACTATCTAATCCCCCAACAAGCAAGCCTGTTCTATGCGGACGGAGTCATGCAGTTAACTTCATCAGGGTATACCACCTATATAGCTCTGATCGTGGGCCCAAGGACGTCAACGCCTACAAAATTCGGTCACCCCTTCTCCCTGGAAGAAGCCCGTGCTGAAGACCACGCAGCCAGGACTTCTATCATGGCATCCCCAAGCATGATGCCCCTCCCGTGATTGCGCCACAAGCCGAGGAAGAAGAGCTGATGGATTGCACACCCACACCCCAGTAGCCATGCCCTGAACGAGCACAAGCTACTCTGACGGATGATCGACCGCAGCCCCCCATGGGACCGATACCCAAACCGTCAGCTGAATCCCCCACATGGCTGTTCCTTCCCATGACAGAGTGCCACCCTGCTGACCTCAGGCGGGCCTCGATCACCTCACCTCATCCAGGGCCTCTTCAGGTGTCAAGCAGCCCACTTGTACCGGTGACCGCACAGCCAACAATCCCAAATGATCTTGCCGAGGAGGCGAAGCGCAAAGGGAAAATGCTGTTGTGTGACAACGACATTGCCATCTGTGAAGATGTCAGTTCAGAAGACTCAGATGAAGAACCCATGAGTGACGTCGGCTGGCTGCGCCTCGATGATGAGCCACCTCCACGTCAACCATAGGCCCTCACTATCTCCTCATGTGGCTCCCGTAATTTCAACTTGCAGGTATATGATTATTGGGATCCAGATCCTGATCTCGGAGCCGGTCTGGTGGGGGATGAAGAACTGCCACCACCCACAGTCCTACATTCCCAACGATGGGACCACATGCTCCATGAGCACCTAACTGAGGAGCAAAGGTAGGAAGTCAAGGAGCTTATCATCTACCACGAAGAAACATGTGCAAACAAGTCAACTGATAGCGGTGCAGTCGACACGGTCCATGTCATTAACACAGGAGAAGCAACTGCACATAAGCAGAAGGCTGGACGCCTGCTCCAGGACCAGAAGGAAATCATCAATGAGGGCTTGCGTGAGCTCAAAGAACAAGGCGTGATTGTGGAAGTGAAAAGGAACAGGGCCTGGCGTGGCGCCAGGAGCGTTAGCATCATCGGCAGCAGCAGCTGAGCAGCGTCAGCAAGAGGCGCTGCCTTTTACAGCAGCTGCACCCGGTGCGACACCCGGAGTGCCAGCGCCACCAGCAGCAACAGCAGAGCAACGGGACAGGAGGTGCTGTCTTCTACGACAGCTACACCCGGCGTGGCACCCGGAGTGCCAGCGCCACCAGGAGCAGCACCAGAGTTGTAGGGACAGGAGGTGCTGCCTTCTGTGGCAGTTGCACTTGGCGCGGCGCCCAAGGCGCAAGCACTAGCATCAGCACCAACAGATCAGCAAGGATAGGAGGCGTTGCCTTCTGCGGCAGCCACACCCGGTGTAGCCGCCGGAGTGCCAATGCCACAAGCAACAGCAGGAAAGCAGCGGGGACAGGTGGCGCTGCCTTCTGCGGCAACTGCATCTGGTGCGACGCCCAGAGCGCCCGCACCATCGGCAGCAGCAGCAAAGCAGCGGGAGCAGGAGGTGCTGCCCTCTGCGGTAGCTGTACCCGGCACAGCGCCCGAAGCGCCAGCACCAACGGCACAGCAGCAGAGCAGCCGGAGCAGGATGCGCTGCCTCCTGCGGTAGCTTCATCCAGCGCGGCGCCTTGAGCGCCAGTGCCACCAGCAGTAGCAGTAGAGCAGCGGGGATAGGAGGCACTGCCTTGTGTGGCAGCTGAAGAAGAACAGGATGAGCAGGAGGTGCTGCCTTCTACGGCAGCTGCACCCAACGCAGCACCTGAGGCGCAAGCACCACGAGTAGCAGCAGCAGAGCAGCAAGGACATGAGACATTGCCTTGTATGGCAGCCGCACCCGACGCGGCGCTCGGAGCGCTAGCACCACCAATAGCAGTAGTAGAGCAGCAGGGACAAGAGGCGCTGCCTTCTACAACAACTGCACTTGGCGCGGCACCCGGAGCGCCAGCACCATCGGCAGTAGCAGCAAAGCAGCGGGAGCAGGAGGCGCTGCCCTCTGCGGCAGCTATACCCGGCGCGGCACACATAGCGCCAGTACCATTGGCAGCAGCAGCACAGGAGCGGGAGCAGGAGGTGCTGCCTCCTGCGGCAGCCTCATCCAACGCAGTGCTCGGACTGCCAGTGCCACCAGTAGTAGCAGTAGAGCAGCGGGGATAGGAGGCGCTGCCTTCTACGGCAGCTACACCTGGCGCGACGCCCGAAGTGTTAGGACCATCGGCAGTAGCAGCAGTACAGCGCGAGCAAGAGGTGCTGCCTTCTGCGGCAGTTGAACTCCATCGGCGCCAGAGGCGCAAGTACCATGAGCAGTAGCAGCACAGCAGCGGGGACAGGAGGCACTTTCTTCTACGACAGCCGCACCCGGCACGGCACCCGGAGTGCCAGCGCCATTAGCAGCAGCAGTATAGCAGCGGGGACAGGATGCACTGCCTTCTGCGGCAACTGCACCTGGCCCGGCGCCCGGAACACCAGCACCATCGGCAACAGCAGCAAAGCAGCAGGAGCAAGAGGTGCTGCCTTCTATGACAGCTGCACCCGGTGTGGTGCCCGAAGCGCTTGCACCATCGGCACCAGCAGCAAAGTAGTGGGAGCAGGAGGTGTTGCCTCCTGCGACAGCTGCACCCGGCGTGGCGCTCAGAGCGCCAACACCGCCAGCAGCAGAAGCAAAGCAGCGGGGACGGGAGGCGCTGCCTTCTGCGGCAGCTGCACCTGGCGCGGCGCCCGGAGCGCCAGCACCATCGGCAACAGCAGTAAAATAGCGAGAGCAGGAGGTGCTGCCTTTTGCGGTAACTACACTCGGTGCGGCGCTTGGGGCGCAAGCACCACCACCAGCAGCAGTAGAGCAGCGAGAATAGGAGGTGCTGCCTTCTACAGAAACCAAACCCGGCGCGGTGCCCAGAGCGCCAGCGCCACCAGCAGCAGAGCAGCGCGGGCACGAGGTGCCTCCCCCTGCGGCAGCTGCACCCGGCGTGGCGCCCGAAGCGCTAGCACCACCAGCAGCAACAGTAGAGTAGCGAGGACAGGAGGCACTGCCTTCTACGGCAGCTGCACCTGGCACAACGCCCGGAGCGCCAGCACCATCGGCAACAACAGTAGATGAGCGGGGACAAGAGGTGTTGCCTTCTGCGGCGGCTGTACCCGGCGTGGTGACCCGAGCGCCAGCGCCACCAGTAGTAGCAGTAGAGCAGCGGAGACAGGAGGTGCTGCCGT
This sequence comes from Penium margaritaceum, assembly GCA_023375785.1. NCBI lineage: Eukaryota > Viridiplantae > Streptophyta > Zygnematophyceae > Desmidiales > Peniaceae > Penium > Penium margaritaceum. The sequence goes on along the minus strand of SZWC01001215.1, from coordinate 90,197 downwards.
TTGTCGTAGCTGCACCCGGCACGGCGCCCGGAGCGCCAGCGCCACCAATAGCAGCAGCAGAGCAGCGGGGACAGGAGGTGCTGCCTTTTGCGGCAGCTACACCCAGTACGGCGCCCGAGGCGTAAGCACCACCAGCAACAACAACAGAGGAGCAACGGGAGGAGCAACGGAAGAAGAAACAAAAAGGGCCCGAAAGAGCTGGACTGGGAGAAAAGAAGCAATGAAAAGAGGCGGAGAAATAGGGAGAGGAAAAGGAGCCTGTACCCATGCGAGAAGAACACCACAGCTTGCTCAATGCTCCTCCTTCAAGATGGGAGCCACTTCCCCCTGACGGTGGATCTTTATGGCCAACCTGTTCCTGGCTGGAAGCGGAAGCACGGTCAGGACAACAGACACCCACGCAAGGGGAAGAGGAGCGGCGGCATGAAGAGCTAGAATTAAGCATCAAGGCGGATGATCAGGATGAAGAGGAAGAACAGGAGGAGGTGGCTCTGTAACTCTGTGCAACATTTAAGAACACGGTTGCCACTAAGGGAGAGGTGGTGTACGAGGGATGCAAGGCCAGCCTACATTTGGCGTGTTACGACTTGGAACTGGACACCGTGCACGATATCAAGATGTGTCAGGTCTGTGCACTAAATCTCAAGGAGAGCATGGGGGTAGACAGTGAGGAAGAACTGCGGAAAGAAAGGGAGGAGGAAAGGATCCGCTCGGGGATGGGGGCCACGGCTGGGAAATCCAGTGTGCTGCAGGATGAGAAGGAACCCTGCGGTAACTGTGAAGAGCTGATGGACGCTACCACTTTGTTCCGCTGCTACGTGTGTAGACATCCTGTGCATGTAGCCTGCCAGGATCCAAGATATGGATGCGGCGGAAGGTGATAGGATGCAAGAAGTGTGCACCTCTCATGCTGGCAAAAGCAGACAAATAGGACAGGAGGAAGAACAGGCCCGCACCCAAGCGGTGTATTGAGAGGTGTGAAGCCTGCGGAGAGCCGTACGACCCCATGGAGCCAACCTGGTGCTATGAATGTAAAGCACCCCTCCACTGCAAGTGTGGGACGAAGATTCCGGGGTTGGGACGGCATTGCAAGAGCTGCATCTGAAGGCTGGTTGAATAAGAATAAGAGATGGACAAGGAGGGTGGAAAGGCTGCTGGACCAAGTGTGCCCAGGGTGGAGAAGACGGAGGAGTGCGGGAGGTGCAAGCGGCCGGTGAGGACACAGAAGAAACACTGCTTCAATTACAAGGCGGCCCTCCACTATATCTGTGGAGAAGAGGAGCTGCTGCAACAGAAGGCAGTGCATGTCTGTCCGGCCTGTATGCCGGAGCTGAAAGGGAGAATGCGGAAAGAAAGAGAGGAGCAGGGAGGGGGAGGTCGGCAAGCGGCAGAACTGGAGTGGAGCATGTACTGTACAGAGTATGGTAACCGCAACGCCACCGAGTGGTGTGAGGGATGTTACCAGCCGCTCCATTGACCTTGCGGGCAGGTGCTGCGAGGGTTAGGACATCATTGCGACAAATGTGCGGCAAAGTTACGACTCCTCGAGGCCCGGGCACGGGACAAGAAGCAACAGAGAGAGGAAGAATGGCAGGGCGCAAGGGAAAGGGCAACGCCACGCTCATAAGCAGATGCACACCCAGTGGAACAACTCTACCGCAATGCAGTGGCACTGCCCGGACCGGAGGGAGTAGCGGCTCGGAAGGCAGTGTTGGCAATGAGGGCGCTGAGGAACAAGGATGTCCCCGAAGTAAGAAGGAAGGTGCTGGCTATGGTGAATGAGGCGTTGGCCGTGACACCTCAGTGGTGCCTCTTCAGAAATGAGCCGCCACCGGCAGCACCGAGGCCACCAACCCCACAGGGACCAGATGTGCGATCCCATCCTCATCCACCCCCGGCGGATAATCGATCTACCCAGCGCTCTGACATACCAAGTGCACCAGGAAGGACGCAGCAAGGACGGGGAGCTGAGGCTAGGGGAGGAGCAACGACACCTGGACGCTCAGGGGCACTGGGACGGGCCGGTGCTCCGGTGGATGATGCACCGGCACGACGGTGGATCCATCGTGCCACCTCGAGAGGACAACACAGGGGGAGAGGAGCAGAGAGGGGCCCCCATCGCCCTTCACTGGCAAGGGGATCAACATCGGGAGGACTGCGAGGGACGCCCACGGGAGTGCGAGGGAAGGCAGCAGAGACAGGCGCGGGGATTGCGTGAAGCCCATGGAGTGGAAATGNACCGGAGGGAGTAGCGGCTCGGAAGGCAGTGTTGGCAATGAGGGCGCTGGGGAACAGGGATGTCCCCGAAGTAAGAAGGAAGGTGCTGGCTATGGTGAATGAGGCGTTGGCCGTGACACCTCAGTGGTGCCTCTTCAGAAATGAGCCGCCACCGGCAGCACCGAGGCCACCAACCCCACAGGGACCAGATGTGCGATCCCATCCTCATCCACCCCCGGCGGATAATCGATCTACCCAGCGCTCTGACATACCAAGTGCACCAGGGAGGACGCAGCAAGGACGGGGAGCTGAGGCTAGGGGAGGAGCAACGACACCTGGACGCTCAGGGGCACTGGGACGGGCCGGTGCTCCGGTGGATGATGCACCGGCACGACGGTGGATCCATCGTGCCACCTCGAGAGGACAACACAGGGGAAGAGGAGCAGAGAGGGGCCCCCATCGCCCTTCACTGGCAAGGGGATCAACATCGGGAGGACTGCGAGGGACGCCCACAAGAGTGCAAGGGAAGGCAGCAGAGACAGGCGCGGGGATTGCGTGAAGCCCATGGAGTGGAAATGCTGGGTCGCTGATGGATCCAGGAAGGGGCTAGGGAACAAAGAGGCCTGGGGTTGAAGCAGGGGTGAGACAGGGAAGTGCGAATAGGGATACCATGGCAAGAGCAGGGCCAAGACGAGGCACTTGGGTCGGGGGCATTGCAACAGGAGGGGGAGAAGCAAGGGGCGCAGGCGCAGGCAAGGAGCAGTAGGAGAGAAGACACCTCGTGCTGGTAATTGCCCGTGGTACGAAAAGAGGGTACACCTGCCTGCCAGGCAGTGCAGGTGTTGCAAGTGCCACATCCATCAGGAGTGTGGAATGGCAGATGAAGAAGGAGGCTGGATCTACATGCCCTACCAAAAGGTCAAACAGGGAATACCCATAGAGGTGAGAGTCGTGCTGGGACAGGAGCACAATGCTGCGGCAGGCATTGAGTGCTGTGGCTATAGAAGACCGCTGGGATCTCCACACCGGAAATGCGACTATTGCAAGCGGGAAGCACACGCTGCCTGCATCAAGACGAATGAAGAGGGGAGGAATAACTGCAGCGGTTATTAGATACGACCACGCACAGGCACGGTGGAAGGGGATTGCCCCAGTTGTTTGAGGGAGCTGAGAGGAGTGACCCCATGGTGTGAGAAGTGCAGATGTTTCTCACATAACGAATGTGTGAAGAAGGTGGGGGAAAGGAGGCTGCGTCACGGAGGGCGCATTGCATTGTATCAATGCCTCCGATGCACAAGTTCACGGAGGGAGCTGTGCGCCACATGCAGGGACCCAATTCGTGTCTGTAGGTGGTACTGTATCAGCTGCCATCAGCGGGTGTACCTCCCATGTGCCCGTCGCTATAGCAACACACAGACAGGTCTCCATGGACGACTCTGCCTGCCGTGTGAGGAGAGTGATCATACGAGAAGGAGGATGCAAGCAGAACAGAAGGAGGTAGCAAGGCGCTTGCAGGAGCCGTAGGGAAGAGGAACAGGGGGAGGAGAACGCAGGGTGAGTCCACGCCAGAGTCCCAGGGCGTGGAACGAAGAGATACGATAAGAAGGGCTCCACGGGATGGAACCGAGTCGCGGTCCGAGATGCGGCCAAGCAGGAGAGAGGAGAGATAAATTGGAGATGAGTGATGAGGATGCTGGGAATGATATTGCGGCTAAGGACGAATGCAGGAAGGCGGCAGGACACTGCACAGCTTGCTGAGTAAAGTAGAAGCATGGCCAGTGTAGCGAGTAAGTGACCGAGGCGTGGGCCGCAGGCCTCAGCGCCGAGGTCACGACAGTACAAAGTGCACATGGAAAAAGGAATGAACAACGTCGAGATGAAGGGAAAGCAAATGCAGCCCTAACCCAGCAAGAAGAACGTTGATGGACGGATGGAGGCAATTGAAGAATATGTGCCACAGCTTGGGGGCGGGCAGCGGAAAGCACCAAAGTGCCACAGCGTCGAGGCAGGCAACGGGAAGTAGCGAGAGTGCCATAGCTTGGAGGCGGGCAGCGGAAGGCAGCGGAAGTGCCACGGCATGGAGGCAGGTAATGAAAGAAGGTGGAGTGCCACAGCACGAAGGCGGGCAGCGGAAAGAAGGCGGAGTGCCACAGCACGGAGGCGGGCAACGGAAGGGAAAATGACTTAGACTGAATGGATGCAAGAAACACAAGGATGTTAGTGCTACGTGTATACTTTGCTAGTATGGGTTACTAAAGTGCTCCTAGTGGAGCCGCTTGGGACTAGGCAGGGGAGTTCTCCTAGTGGAGAGTGGAGCCGCGGGGTGGAGGAGTGCTACCGGTGCCGGTCCACGTACTTGATGTTCGGGTGCGCACACATCTTGGTCTTGGAGGTGCGAGGAGGCGGACGTGGTTCGCGACTTTGTCGCGACGTGTGGAGCGGGCAGCACGGCGGGTTTTGGGCGAGCAAGAATGGGAGAACGTGGGTCTTTTGTGTCGGTATGAGCACCGACCAGATCATCGGAGTTGAGCCTGATCACTTATTTTCTTTTATTCTTGTATCACTGGCTCGATGGGTATTTCTGTAATATTTTCTTATTGTACCCCAACAGTCTTGTACCATTGTTTCTTTTATTCTTCTGACACCGGCCCTCAATGGCACAAGTCATGAACGGTTCGGTGCATCCAGGAGATGTTGGTGTGACCACCCAGAGAAGCTTGATGCCCCCTTGGTCACAGGTTAAATCCTTCACCTTCTTCTTCTCCTGCAAGAGAGAATATTTTTGTAGAAGATAGGGATACTGCTGCCGGATGACGGAGAGGATCAAGATTGCGGGCTTTGGACAGGAGCCAGCACCTGTATCTTTGTGCTGGACTTCTTGACCGATGAGAAGGGCATTGATTGGTGCAGACTTGTGGTGGTGGCAATGCGGATGAGCGAGAGGAGCGTCTGTTGGAGGAGGATGAAGGTAACGCAGTGGTGTCAATAAGATGAAGTTGGTGGTTTGGTGTTGAAGTTGATGGAGGAGAGTTGTTGGTGACAAAAGCTGGGTCTGGAGAGATGATGTTCGCTGAGGGGAACTGAGGTTGTGAAGTAGAGGACTTGCTGGTGGGTTCAGGAGTGATGGTTAGGGTCGCTGCTTCTGTAGGATTGTCAATGGTGAGAAGGTAGAGGGAGGAGCTGGGTTCTATCGTAGGATGACGGACGGAAATGCCTGGGAGAGGTGAGAGAGGACAGACAACGTCAGATGCTTGAGGCATGTTTGTTGGCTCATGGATGGCAGAGGACGATATGGGGTGTTTGCGTTGCTAGGGATGGTGGCGGACATGGTTCCATGCAGCAATTGTCAGGCAGCCGAGGGCAAAAGAAGCATTGTTGTTGATGAGGATTTGAATGCTGGTGTTTGCGTGGACGCAGAGGTAATGATTCTGGAGAGTCGTGTGGTTGCTGGGTTGTCTATTGGGGATTGCAAGGAGTGAAGAGTGCCTGCTGTAGCTTGGTCCTTGTATGCTGATGTTGGTAGTGATGAGGGAGGCAGGTACAAAGCTTGAGCTGCTGAGAAAGGAGGGAGGAGTGTCAGATGCAGTGTTCCTGGATGCCTGCTGCGATTGAGAAAGATGCTAGTTTCCGTGTGATGCAGTCTCACCAAGCGGTGCCCATACACCGTGCAGGGATACTGCTAGCACGGATTCTAATGCTGAGAAAGGCCGATGACTGATGAATGGAGTTACTGCTGTTGTAATGACTGTTGCTGACGTCTTGGCAGGAACGCGCGTCGGCGAGGAGCTTTAGTCGGCAAAGGGAGGATGGAGGGTCTGAAGGTACAAGTAGTTGGTGAAACGTTTGAAGTGGTTGGTTTGAAGTGACAAAATGTGATAGATGGATGACTTTGCTTGAACGGCTGCGATGTCTGTAAAAGAAGGAGGATGGTTGGTTTCTGCTGCTGCTCCTGCTGCTGCTGTTGGAGTTTTACACCGTCACCGGGCCGCGCCCATACACGGATCAGTGAAGGTGGTCACACTTTGTAGGAGGAGGCTGTTTGTTTGTGAGGAATTGCTGTTGCTTCGGTGGAATGCGATGCTGCTGCTGCTGGGGAAAGGACTGCTGGCGAATTGGTCATGGAGCGCTTTCGTGAAGTGCTTCTGGCGCCAGGAGATGTAGGCAGCGCGTGGAGGAGGATTGTTTGCTCAGAATCCTCTGCTGAACTCTGATACCATATCAGGATTTTGGAGGTGCTGCAGAGAGTGTGGAGAGTGATCTGGAGTGCGGGATGGAACCGAGTCGCCGTCCGAGGCGCGGGCAAGCAGGAGAGAGGAGAGATAACTTGGAGATGAGTGATGAGGATGCTGGGAATGATACTACGGCTAAGGACAAAGGCAGGAAGACTGCACGACACAACACAGTTTGGTGAGTCGAAGTAGAAGCATGGCCATTGTAGCGAGTAAGTGACCGAGGCTTGGACCGAAGGCCTCAGCGCCGAGGTCACGACAGTGCGAAGTGCACACGGACAAAGGAATGGCTGACGTCGAGATGAAGGGAAAGCGAATGTAGCTGTATCCTAACGGGAAGACTGCTGATGGACGGATGGAGGAAATCAAAGAAGATGTGCCACAGCTTGGGGGTAGAAAGCGGAAAGCAGCGAAATGCCACGGCGTCGAGGCAGGGAACGGGAAGCAACGGAAGTGCCACAGCTTGGAGGCGGGTAGCGGAAGGCAACAGAATTGCCACGGCACGGAGGCAGGCAATGAAAGAAGGCGGAGTGCCACAGCACGAAGGCGGGCAGCGGAAAGAAGGCGGAGTGCCACAGTACGGAGGCGGGGCAACGGGAGGGAAAATGACTTAGATTGAATGGATGCAAAGATTCTCACCGTCAGGAGTCACTTCATGGCAAAGATTTTGTTCGCCAGCGACTTGGATTGATGGATGGTACAAAGTTCTTGCCAAGCCTCGGCTGCCAGCTTGCAGCCTTGGAAGTAGCCCCACTGCAACTCAGCCGTCTCGGACACCAGCAGCATGAGTGCCTCCGTGTTCTTCTTTTCAAAGGCCTCCTTCTGCGCTTCCATCGCTGTCGCTTCGTCAAGGACTTCGGTTCCCAACGTGACCTGCAGGACACCCTTATGCGCGAGGTGGATCTCGAAGTGCCACCTCCATAGCCCAAAGTCAGGGCCGCCTGCACGCTTCCGGATGGCCTGCGTCTCCTTCTGCACCATTGCGCAGTCTTCAACTTCGGGACATCAGAGTTTGACAGCGATGTCGTCCCCGACGACAATCCCGTCCACCGCGGAAGCCGTGAACTATGTGGAGTCCGGTCAGGGCCGTGGGCCCATAACCCTTTGTCAGAAACTGGCCCCCGGATGGAGGCAGTTCCAACATGGCCTGAGGGATCTTCTGCATTCACGGCTATGTTTTGTACAGCTTCTGAGTCTGAGCGTGAGCTTTCTGGTCGCCTCACGCTATGTTTCTGGAAGTGGATGACAATTGTGAGACAGTCTCTTTTGGGAAGGGAATAACACGTTTTTGCATTAGTTTGTGAACTTGGACATGATCGGAACATTTGTAGGGCTAGTCATGAGCGCTCCAACGCACCAAACGGTGCGCGATTCGGATAACCGTAGCTCCCGCTACGTCAGTCAAAGCGCAGCACCCCAAACCAGCCGCTCACTCGGCGGCGCGCACCACGTCTGTTGGCCTGAGGGTGAGTGTGCACCCTGGAGGGTCCCTAGAAGTGGCTGTTTCACACCACCAACTGTTTTTGGAGAGACTAAAACTATGGAGGCAACTGGTTCAAGGATGGCAAAATCTGGTCAGAGAGTGAGGCAATAGTTTTGCCCTCAATTGAATGGGAATTGACACTTGATCAAGGCTCACAAGCAGTGGCATTTTATAGCCACTGATCTAAGCTTTCCAGAACACCAAAGCATGCCAGATTTGGAGCTTCCTAGCAGATTCTATGGCTTCTAGAGTGCTCCTTGGTAGGCTGTCCTTTTCCCACCTAGGAAGGCATCCCTTCCCTCCTCTAGAAGCTTCTGCCCCTTCCTAGATTCCTCAGCTTGCTTCTAGTAGGAGGGAAGGTGTCCAGAAGACCAAGACACCTCTAGATGCCTTGTAGGACAAGTCACCCCTTCTAGAAGGTGTGCCACCTTCCTGGACCCTCACCTGGCCTTCTAGAAACTTAAAGAGGAACTCTAGAGGTTGAGCTAGCTTCCTGGCATCTATTTTCCACCCCCCTTGAGGCAGGGCAGAATTTCATCTTGTGGGACTTGAACCCGGGCCCCTGCCTCTAGAGGTGGACACCATTAACCACTAAGCCACTAAGGCTTGTCTTTTTGGTGTTCCTTTTTGGAGTCACTCCTGCCATGGTGAGGAGCATCATTTCAACAACGTCGCCCGTCGAGACGCCTTCACACATCAAGGACCCATCAAAACGCCATTCCGGAGGTGCGGCGCCCCTCGCGCCTTTGGGGTCTGTTTCAATGAGTTAATCATCGAGTTTGGTGATGGGGATTGATGTGGGTCGAAACATGTTCGCGGACCTCCAGTTGGAATTTTGACTAAGTCCCCGAGTAATAAACCG
>SZWC01001215.1:60940-76244 GCA_023375785.1 Penium margaritaceum | reverse complement strand
TGGTGCGAACTGGTTGCGGAGTGGTGCGAACTGGTTGCGGAGTGGTGCGAACTGGTTGCGGAGTGGTGCGAACTGGTTGCGGAGTGGTGCGATCTGGTTGCGGAGTGGTGTGAACTTGTTGAGGAGTGGTGCGAACTGGTTGCGGAGTGGTGCTAATTGGGTGCGGAGTGGTCCGAACTAGTTGCGGAGTGGTGCGAACTGGCTGCGGAGTGGTGCGAAGTAGTTGCGGGGTGGTGCGAAGTGGTTGCGGAGTGGTGCAAACTGGTTGCGGAGTGGTGGGAACTGGTTGCGGAGTGGTGCGAACTGGTTGCAGAGTGGTGCGAACTGGTTGCGGAGTGGTGCAAGCTGGTTGCAGAGTGGTGCGAACTGGTTGCGGAGTGGTGCAAGCTGGTTGCAGAGTGGTGCGAACTGGTTGCGGAGTGGTGCAAGCTGGTTGCAGAGTGGTGCGAACTGGTTGCGGAGTGGTGCAAGCTGGTTGCAGAGTGGTGCGAACTGGTTGCGGAGCGGTGCGAGCTGGTTGCGGAGTGGTGCGAACTGGTTGCAGAGTGGTGCAAACTGGTTGCGGAGTGGTGTGAACTGGTTGCTGAGTGGTGCGATCTGGTTGCGGAGTGGTGCGAAATGGTTGCGGAGTGGTGTGAACTGGTTGCGGAGTGGTACAAACTTGTTGCGGAGTGGTGCAACCTGGTTGTGGAGTGGTGAGAACTGGTTGCGGATTGGTGCGAACTTCTTGCGGAGTGGTGCGAACTGGTTGCGGAGTGGTGCAAACTGGTTGTGGAGTGGTGCGCACTGGTTGCAAAGTGGTGCACACTGAGTGCGGAGTGATGCAGACTGGTGGGAACTGGTTGGAGAGTGGTACGAACTCGTTGTGGAGTGGTGCGATCTGGTTGCAGAGTGGTGCAAACTGGTTGCCGAAAGGTGCGAACTGGTTGCGGAGTGGTGCGCACTGGGTGCGGAGTGGTGCGCACTGGGTGCGGAGTGGTGCGCACTGGGTGCGGAGTGGTGCGCACTGGGTGCGGAGTGGTGCGCACTGGGTGCGGAGTGGTGCGCACTGGGTGCGGAGTGGTGCGCACTGGGTGCGGAGTGGTGCGCACTGGGTGCGGAGTGGTGCGCACTGGGTGCGGAGTGGTGCGCACTGGGTGCGGAGTGGTGCGCACTGGGTGCGGAGTGGTGCGCACTGGGTGCGGAGTGGTGCGCACTGGGTGCGGAGTGGTGCGCACTGGGTGCGGAGTGGTGCGCACTGGGTGCGGAGTGGTGCGCACTGGGTGCGGAGTGGTGCGCACTGGGTGCGGAGTGGTGCGCACTGGGTGCGGAGTGGTGCGCACTGGGTGCGGAGTGGTGCGCACTGGGTGCGGAGTGGTGCGCACTGGGTGCGGAGTGGTGCGCACTGGGTGCGGAGTGGTGCGCACTGGGTGCGGAGTGGTGCGCACTGGGTGCGGAGTGGTGCGCACTGGGTGCGGAGTGGTGCGCACTGGGTGCGGAGTGGTGCGCACTGGGTGCGGAGTGGTGCGCACTGGGTGCGGAGTGGTGCGCACTGGGTGCGGAGTGGTGCGCACTGGGTGCGGAGTGGTGCGCACTGGGTGCGGAGTGGTGCGCACTGGGTGCGGAGTGGTGCGCACTGGGTGCGGAGTGGTGCGCACTGGGTGCGGAGTGGTGCGCACTGGGTGCGGAGTGGTGCGCACTGGGTGCGGAGTGGTGCGCACTGGGTGCGGAGTGGTGCGCACTGGGTGCGGAGTGGTGCGCACTGGGTGCGGAGTGGTGCGCACTGGGTGCGGAGTGGTGCGCACTGGGTGCGGAGTGGTGCGCACTGGGTGCGGAGTGGTGCGCACTGGGTGCGGAGTGGTGCGCACTGGGTGCGGAGTGGTGCGCACTGGGTGCGGAGTGGTGCGCACTGGGTGCGGAGTGGTGCGCACTGGGTGCGGAGTGGTGCGCACTGGGTGCGGAGTGGTGCGCACTGGGTGCGGAGTGGTGCGCACTGGGTGCGGAGTGGTGCGCACTGGGTGCGGAGTGGTGCGCACTGGGTGCGGAGTGGTGCGCACTGGGTGCGGAGTGGTGCGCACTGGGTGCGGAGTGGTGCGCACTGGGTGCGGAGTGGTGCGCACTGGGTGCGGAGTGGTGCGCACTGGGTGCGGAGTGGTGCGCACTGGGTGCGGAGTGGTGCGCACTGGGTGCGGAGTGGTGCGCACTGGGTGCGGAGTGGTGCGCACTGGGTGCGGAGTGGTGCGCACTGGGTGCGGAGTGGTGCGCACTGGGTGCGGAGTGGTGCGCACTGGGTGCGGAGTGGTGCGCACTGGGTGCGGAGTGGTGCGCACTGGGTGCGGAGTGGTGCGCACTGGGTGCGGAGTGGTGCGCACTGGGTGCGGAGTGGTGCGCACTGGGTGCGGAGTGGTGCGCACTGGGTGCGGAGTGGTGCGCACTGGGTGCGGAGTGGTGCGCACTGGGTGCGGAGTGGTGCGCACTGGGTGCGGAGTGGTGCGCACTGGGTGCGGAGTGGTGCGCACTGGGTGCGGAGTGGTGCGCACTGGGTGCGGAGTGGTGCGCACTGGGTGCGGAGTGGTGCGCACTGGGTGCGGAGTGGTGCGCACTGGGTGCGGAGTGGTGCGCACTGGGTGCGGAGTGGTGCGCACTGGGTGCGGAGTGGTGCGCACTGGGTGCGGAGTGGTGCGCACTGGGTGCGGAGTGGTGCGCACTGGGTGCGGAGTGGTGCGCACTGGGTGCGGAGTGGTGCGCACTGGGTGCGGAGTGGTGCGCACTGGGTGCGGAGTGGTGCGCACTGGGTGCGGAGTGGTGCGCACTGGGTGCGGAGTGGTGCGCACTGGGTGCGGAGTGGTGCGCACTGGGTGCGGAGTGGTGCGCACTGGGTGCGGAGTGGTGCGCACTGGGTGCGGAGTGGTGCGCACTGGGTGCGGAGTGGTGCGCACTGGGTGCGGAGTGGTGCGCACTGGGTGCGGAGTGGTGCGCACTGGGTGCGGAGTGGTGCGCACTGGGTGCGGAGTGGTGCGCACTGGGTGCGGAGTGGTGCGCACTGGGTGCGGAGTGGTGCGCACTGGGTGCGGAGTGGTGCGCACTGGGTGCGGAGTGGTGCGCACTGGGTGCGGAGTGGTGCGCACTGGGTGCGGAGTGGTGCGCACTGGGTGCGGAGTGGTGCGCACTGGGTGCGGAGTGGTGCGCACTGGGTGCGGAGTGGTGCGCACTGGGTGCGGAGTGGTGCGCACTGGGTGCGGAGTGGTGCGCACTGGGTGCGGAGTGGTGCGCACTGGGTGCGGAGTGGTGCGCACTGGGTGCGGAGTGGTGCGCACTGGGTGCGGAGTGGTGCGCACTGGGTGCGGAGTGGTGCGCACTGGGTGCGGAGTGGTGCGCACTGGGTGCGGAGTGGTGCGCACTGGGTGCGGAGTGGTGCGCACTGGGTGCGGAGTGGTGCGCACTGGGTGCGGAGTGGTGCGCACTGGGTGCGGAGTGGTGCGCACTGGGTGCGGAGTGGTGCGCACTGGGTGCGGAGTGGTGCGCACTGGGTGCGGAGTGGTGCGCACTGGGTGCGGAGTGGTGCGCACTGGGTGCGGAGTGGTGCGCACTGGGTGCGGAGTGGTGCGCACTGGGTGCGGAGTGGTGCGCACTGGGTGCGGAGTGGTGCGCACTGGGTGCGGAGTGGTGCGCACTGGGTGCGGAGTGGTGCGCACTGGGTGCGGAGTGGTGCGCACTGGGTGCGGAGTGGTGCGCACTGGGTGCGGAGTGGTGCGCACTGGGTGCGGAGTGGTGCGCACTGGGTGCGGAGTGGTGCGCACTGGGTGCGGAGTGGTGCGCACTGGGTGCGGAGTGGTGCGCACTGGGTGCGGAGTGGTGCGCACTGGGTGCGGAGTGGTGCGCACTGGGTGCGGAGTGGTGCGCACTGGGTGCGGAGTGGTGCGCACTGGGTGCGGAGTGGTGCGCACTGGGTGCGGAGTGGTGCGCACTGGGTGCGGAGTGGTGCGCACTGGGTGCGGAGTGGTGCGCACTGGGTGCGGAGTGGTGCGCACTGGGTGCGGAGTGGTGCGCACTGGGTGCGGAGTGGTGCGCACTGGGTGCGGAGTGGTGCGCACTGGGTGCGGAGTGGTGCGCACTGGGTGCGGAGTGGTGCGCACTGGGTGCGGAGTGGTGCGCACTGGGTGCGGAGTGGTGCGCACTGGGTGCGGAGTGGTGCGCACTGGGTGCGGAGTGGTGCGCACTGGGTGCGGAGTGGTGCGCACTGGGTGCGGAGTGGTGCGCACTGGGTGCGGAGTGGTGCGCACTGGGTGCGGAGTGGTGCGCACTGGGTGCGGAGTGGTGCGCACTGGGTGCGGAGTGGTGCGCACTGGGTGCGGAGTGGTGCGCACTGGGTGCGGAGTGGTGCGCACTGGGTGCGGAGTGGTGCGCACTGGGTGCGGAGTGGTGCGCACTGGGTGCGGAGTGGTGCGCACTGGGTGCGGAGTGGTGCGCACTGGGTGCGGAGTGGTGCGCACTGGGTGCGGAGTGGTGCGCACTGGGTGCGGAGTGGTGCGCACTGGGTGCGGAGTGGTGCGCACTGGGTGCGGAGTGGTGCGCACTGGGTGCGGAGTGGTGCGCACTGGGTGCGGAGTGGTGCGCACTGGGTGCGGAGTGGTGCGCACTGGGTGCGGAGTGGTGCGCACTGGGTGCGGAGTGGTGCGCACTGGGTGCGGAGTGGTGCGCACTGGGTGCGGAGTGGTGCGCACTGGGTGCGGAGTGGTGCGCACTGGGTGCGGAGTGGTGCGCACTGGGTGCGGAGTGGTGCGCACTGGGTGCGGAGTGGTGCGCACTGGGTGCGGAGTGGTGCGCACTGGGTGCGGAGTGGTGCGCACTGGGTGCGGAGTGGTGCGCACTGGGTGCGGAGTGGTGCGCACTGGGTGCGGAGTGGTGCGCACTGGGTGCGGAGTGGTGCGCACTGGGTGCGGAGTGGTGCGCACTGGGTGCGGAGTGGTGCGCACTGGGTGCGGAGTGGTGCGCACTGGGTGCGGAGTGGTGCGCACTGGGTGCGGAGTGGTGCGCACTGGGTGCGGAGTGGTGCGCACTGGGTGCGGAGTGGTGCGCACTGGGTGCGGAGTGGTGCGCACTGGGTGCGGAGTGGTGCGCACTGGGTGCGGAGTGGTGCGCACTGGGTGCGGAGTGGTGCGCACTGGGTGCGGAGTGGTGCGCACTGGGTGCGGAGTGGTGCGCACTGGGTGCGGAGTGGTGCGCACTGGGTGCGGAGTGGTGCGCACTGGGTGCGGAGTGGTGCGCACTGGGTGCGGAGTGGTGCGCACTGGGTGCGGAGTGGTGCGCACTGGGTGCGGAGTGGTGCGCACTGGGTGCGGAGTGGTGCGCACTGGGTGCGGAGTGGTGCGCACTGGGTGCGGAGTGGTGCGCACTGGGTGCGGAGTGGTGCGCACTGGGTGCGGAGTGGTGCGCACTGGGTGCGGAGTGGTGCGCACTGGGTGCGGAGTGGTGCGCACTGGGTGCGGAGTGGTGCGCACTGGGTGCGGAGTGGTGCGCACTGGGTGCGGAGTGGTGCGCACTGGGTGCGGAGTGGTGCGCACTGGGTGCGGAGTGGTGCGAACTGGTTGTGGCGTGGTTCGAACTGGTTGCGGAGTGGTGCGAACAGGTTGCGGAGTGGTGCGAACTGGTTGCGGAGTGGTGCGACTCTGCGGAGTGGTGCGAACTGGTTGCTGAGTGGTGAGAACTTGTTAAGGAGTGGTGCGAACTGGTTGCGGAGTGGTGCGACTCTGCGGAGGGGTGCGAACTGGTTGCTGAGTGGTGAGAACTTGTTGAGGAGTGGTGCGAACTGGTTGCCTCTTCTGTCAGTGCTGTGCGGGTTCCCTGAAGGGCTTTCCATAACCCCTCCGCCACCTCGGTCACGGCCCGTTGGTGCGTGGCGTTGTCTTGAGTCAGCTGCCAGGCGTTGGCGATAGCGGTGAACCAATGCTCATGCTGCTGCTCCGCCGCGGAGATGGCTGCCAGTTTTGCCGCGGTGTACTGCAACCCCCACCTGCGGGAGGTGAGCCCGAATAGGTAGCCCCACCTCCATAGTTCCGCTGTCGCCTTGCGGTCCGGTACTTCCATTGTTCCTGCCGGCATGCGGACGGCGTGGTATACCGTGAGTGCCCGGGCGCGCTCTTGGAGTAGACGTACATAGCGGCGTGTGGGATCCGCGGCCTGGTCACGGCGGACCAGGAGCCACCATTCGCGGGCAGCATCCACATTATGGTCAGGTTGTACCGTGTCCAGGAGCGTTGCCACACCCGCCATGGCCTGCGCTGGACGAAGGTTGAGGAGGTCGCGGAGCACCAAAAGGAGACGCTCGGCCCCCGCTGTCTCCAGTAACTGTACCTGTCTTTCTCGCGGTCCGAAGGCAAGGGCGGTCTTGGCCGCTCCCTTCAGTGCCACTTGCCAGGCGGGGTTGAAGGAGTCCCCCAAGCTTGCGCGGACTGCCTCCGGGAGCTCGTCGAGTAGGTGGATGATCACGCTGCTTACTACATCCAGCAGGTAATCAGTTTTGGGATGATCTCCACTGTCCCCAGAGCTTTCCTCCAGACGTATCTGTGTGCCCTCCATGATTGTGCCGGCACCGAGCAAGGGGCGTAGGATTCCACGTGAGGCCGGTGGAGAGGAGGAGTGCGCGGTTGGTGCAGATGGGCCGGACGGTGGCGGTGCTCCCGCAACTGTCATCACCACCGGGGATGCAGCAAGGCCAGATGGCGGAGGCGTACTGGGTGACGCTGCCGCTATTGCTGCGGTAAGGCTTGGTGCCAGGGGTGCCCCAGGGGATGCTGCTACGTTTGTTGCCGCAGAATGGCCCGGTGCCGGAGGGCCTCCGGGTAATGTTGCTGCTTCGAATGCCGCTGAGGCTTCCGGTGCCGCGGGGGGACCGGGTGCCGGCGGGGCTTCAGATGTCGCCGCCTCTGCTGTTGCCGCAGGAGTTGGGGCCGGAGGGGCTCCAGGTGACGCTACTGCTGCCGCGGACGGGCGTGACGCTGGAGGTGCTCCTGGGGTTGCTTCAGATGCTGCTACCGCTGGTGACGCGGATCGTCTTGCACTAGTTGTTACACGGCCCGCGGGCTGTCGTCGGAAGGTCCGTCTCATGACACGCTCAACCCCCCCCCCCGTTTGAGGGCGCGGACCCCGCGCCAGAAGGGCGAGCCATTGCGGATGCTATGTCGCGGGTGTTGCTGGAATTGCGAGTAACGCGACGGGTGAACTGAGTGCCAGAAGCGGGCGGCGTGAGGACCATGGGAGAAAGGACGGAGAGTGGTCGAGCCGAAGTGAAGAGCGGGGTGAACGATCGAATAACGGCAGCACAAATGAGACTGAGAATGCCCGCTCCGAGCAATATATCTGCCTGGCGCGGCGCGAGCCAGTCGGCCGCCAGGAGCATGTCATATGTGCGGACGTCACACACCTGCACGGTGTGCGGTGCATGCACGTTGGCCACCTAGATGGGCAGGGCCTCGATTTGTCCGATGGGTGCATCGATGGCGCCGGTGGAGATGGAGAAGCGGAGTCGAGTGGGCACAATGAGGTGGTTGAGACGCAGGGTGCGGGCCATCCGCAGCGCGATGGTAGTATGGGTGGCGCCGGTGTCCACGATGGCCATGAATTTGCGGCCACACACCCAGACATAACACCATGCCACGTGGATTTCGGCTGGCGTTGGTGGACCGGTGGTCAGCGGTGCGGGGGCCCATGTGTATGGTGCTTGGCAGGCATCCTCCTGAATGTGGGAGTGTGTTGTGACGATTGCATGGGCTACCATGCAGACACCTGTGTCGCGGGTGAGGGTGCAAGAGAGGCGGATGCCGACGGGGGAGAGGGAGGGGTTGTAGGAGGAAAAGAGTGCCTGCAGTCGCTCCGCAGATGCGGGAGAATGAAGAAGGAAGTCGACCAAGGAGAGGGAGTGCCGTGTATCGAGAAGAGGGGAGGCCGTGGATGAAGGGGTCATTGGAGAAGAAGCGATGGCCACCGTTGCGGTTGTGGGAGGCCGGCGGTATGATGGCCGAGAGGGGCGCGAGGGAATATGTGCTGCAACGTCCTCCAATGTCCAGCCGCGGATGGTAGGGTTGAAGCGGCGGGCAAGCTTAAGACCGGTGGCGGCGGGGGCAGGGAAAGTCTCCGCGGTGCCTAGGCACTCTGCAGTCTCCAGTTCGGATAGGAGTTGGTATGCGACTGCGGATTCCTCCTCCGTGAATTCACGAGCAACACCCTCCCACTGGGGCTCAGCATCCGCGGGTGGGAATGCGTCTGTGCGGAGAGACTATTGGAGGTTGTCCTGTAGGTCTGTGGGGTGTGGCCAGTCCGCGCGTGGGAGGCGGGTGAGGGCATCCGCGTTGCGGTTAGCGAGCGCGGGCTGATACTTGATCTTCATGTTGTAACCTTGCAAGAGGAGAGCCCACTTGGCCAAGATGCCCTCATGATTTTGCGTCGTGAGCAGCCACTGCAAGGCCTGATGGTCCGTCAGGACCGTGAAAGGCTTGCCATTCTTGATGTAGTCGCGGAAGTGTTGGAGGGCCCATAACACAGCCAAGCACT
This sequence comes from Penium margaritaceum, assembly GCA_023375785.1. Lineage (NCBI taxonomy): Eukaryota > Viridiplantae > Streptophyta > Zygnematophyceae > Desmidiales > Peniaceae > Penium > Penium margaritaceum. Next base: position 67,715 of record SZWC01001215.1, on the reverse strand, counting down.
CACCTTTCACCGGTGGGTAGTTCCGCTCACCGTCAGTGAGGGCGCGGCTGGCATATGCAATCACCCGCTGAATCGGTTCCCGGACCGACTGTGACAGGTTGGCACCAAGGCCTTCCCGCGACCAATCGGTTGTGATGGCAAAGGGAAGGTTGAAGTCAGGGAACTCCAACATGGGCGCCGTAACCAAGCGGTATGTGATTTCCGCCCAAGCAGCCGCACACTCCGGAGTCCACTCAAATGCGACGTCCTGATGGGTCAACTGCTGAAGCGGGCGGATGATGCGTGCGTGGTCGCGGACGAACTTGCGATAGAAGAGACATATCCCAAGAAGATCTTAACTTGCCCCGCATTAGTGGGTTGTCGCCATTCGTGGACGGCGGCAATCTTCGCAGGGTCGGTTTTAATACCGTCGGCACTCATGACAAAGCCTAAGAACTCCATTTCCGCAGCACCAATGGTACACTTGGCAGCCTTGAGTTTGAGGTTTGCAGCACGGAGTGCAGCGAAGACGGCGGGGAGGGAGGAGAAGAGGTCCTCGAAGCTGTGAGCGGCAACCATGATGTCGTCGATGTAGGAGCTCACGTTGGGAATGCCGCGGAGGGTGGAATCCATGACGCGCTGGAATGTGGCGCTAGCATTACGGAGTGCAAGTGAGTGTAAGTACATGTAAGTTTGTGTAAGTGCGTGTAGGTGTGTGTAAGTGCTAAAAGTATGTGTAAGTGCATATACGTGTATGTAAGTACGTGTAAGTGCTAGTAAGTATGTATAAGTGTGTGTAAGTGCGTGTAAGTATGTGTAAATACGTATAAGTGTGTGTAAGTACGTGTAAGTGCGTGTATGTTTGTGTAAGTGTGTATAAGTGCATGTAGGTGCATGTAAGTACGTGTAAGTACATGAAAGTATGTGTAAGTGCAAGTAAGTGCATGTAAGTACGTGTAAGTACGTGTAAGTTCATGTAAGTGCGTGTAAGTGCGTGTAAGTGCGTGTAGGTGTGTGTAAGTGCTAAAAGTATGTGTAAGTGCATATACGTGTATGTAAGTGCGTGTAAGTGCTAGTAAGTATGTATAAGTGTGTGTAAGTGCGTGTAAGTATGTGTAAATACGTATAAGTGTGTGTAAGTACGTGTAAGTGCGTGTATGTTTGTGTAAGTGTGTATAAGTGCATGTAGGTGCATGTAAGTACGTGTAAGTACATGAAAGTATGTGTAAGTGCAAGTAAGTGCATGTAAGTACGTGTAAGTACGTGTAAGTTCATGTAAGTGCGTGTAAGTGCGTGTAAGTGCGTGTAAGTATGTGTAAGTATGTAAGTGCGTATAAGTGCGGTTTAAGTTTGTGTAAGTGCGTGTAAGTGCATGTAACTGCGTATAAGTGCATATAAGTGCATGTAAGTGTGTGTAAGTATGTGTAAGTGCGTGTGAGTGCAGTTAAGTGGATGAAATTTTATGTAAATTTGTGTAAGTGTGTGTAAGTGCGTATAAGAGTGTGTAAGTGTGTGTAAGTGCGTGTAAGTGCGTGTAAGTGCATGTAAGTGCATGTAAGTGTGTGTAAGTGCGTGTAAGTGTCTGTAAGTGCGTGTAAGTGTGTGTAAGTATGTGTAAGTGTGTGTTCGTGCATATAAGTGCATGTAAGTGCGTGCAGGTGTGTGTAAGTGTGTTTAAGTACGTGTAAGTTTGTGTAAGTGCGTGTAAGTATGTGTAAGTTTGTGTAAGTGCGAGTAAGTATGTGTAAGTGCGTGTAAGTGCGTACAAGTGCGTGTAAGTATATATAAGTGCATGTAAGTGTGTGTAAGTACGTGTAAGTACGGTTTATGTTCATGTAAGTGCGTGTAAGTGCATGTAAGTCCGTGTAAGTGTGTGTAAGTGCGTGTAAGTGTGGTTTAACTGTGTGTAATTCTGTGTAAGTTCGTGTAAGTGCATGTAAGTACGTGTAAGTGTGTATAAGTGCGTGTAAGTGCCGGTAAGTACGTATAAGTACGTGTAAGCGTGTGTAAGTGCGTGTAAGTATGTGCAAGTACGTGTAAGTGCGTGTAAGTGCGTGTAGGTGCGTGTCATTTTGTGTAAGTGCGTGGAAGTGCGTGTTAGTGCGTGTAAGTGTGTGTAAGTGCGTGTAAGTGCGTGTAAGTGCGTGTAAGTGTGTGTAATTGGGTGTAAGTGCGTCTAAGTGCGTGTACGTTCGTGCAAGTGCGTGTAAGTGTGTGCAAGTTTGTTTATGTGCGTGTAAGTGCGTGGAAGTACATGTAAGTGCGTGTAAGTGCGTGTAAGTGTGTGTAAGTGCGTGTAAGTGCGTGCAAGTGCGCGTAAGTACATGTAAGTATGTACAAGTACGTGTAAATGCATGTAAGTGTATATCAGTATGTGTAAGTACGTATAAGTACGTGTAAGTGCATGAAAGTACGTGTAAGTGCGTGTAAGTGCGTGTAAGTGTGTGTAAGTGTGTGTACGTGCCTGTAAGTGTGTGTAAGTGCGTGTAAGTGTGTGTAAGTGCGTGTAAGTGTGTGTAAGTTTGTGTAAGTGAATGTAAGTTCGTGTAAGTGTGTGTAAGTGCGTGTAAGTGTGAGTAAGTGCATGTATGTGCGTGTAATTGCGTGTAAGTGCGTGTAAGTGTGAGTATGGATGTAAGTGTGTGTAAGTGCGTGTAAGTGCGTATAAGTACGTGTTAGTTTGTGTAAGTGAATTTAAGTTCGTATAAGTGCGTGTAAGTATGTATAAGTGCGTGTAAGTGTGTGTAAGTGTGTGTAGGTGCATGTAAGTGCGTGTAAGTGCATGTACGTACGTGTAAGTGTATGTAAGTACATGTAAGTGTGTGTAAGTACGTGTAAGTGCGTGTGAGTACGTATTAGTACGTGTGAGTGCGTGTAAGAGCGTGTAACTGCATGTAAGTGTGTATAAGTGCAGTTTAAGTTCGTGTAATTGCGTGTAAGTGCGTGTAAGTACAGTTTAAGTTTGTGTAAGTGCAGGTAAGTGCGTGTGAGTACGTGTAAGTATGTGTAAGTGCGTATAAGTGTGTATAAGTACGTGTAAGTGCAGTTTAAGTGGGTGTAATTTTGTGTAAGTTTGTGTAAGTGCGTGTAAGTTTGTGTAAGTACGTGAAAGTGCGTGTAAGTGCATGTAAGTACGTGTAAGTGTGTATAAGTGCGTATAAGTGCGTGTATGTGTGTGCAAGTGCATGTAAGAGTGTATTTTAGTGCATGTAAGTGTGTGAAAGTGCGTGTAAGTGCGTGGAAGTGCGTGTAAGTGCGTGGAAGTGCGTGTAAGTGCGTGGAAGTGCGTGTAAGTGCGTGGAAGTGCGTGTAAGTGCGTGGAAGTGCGTGTAAGTGCGTGGAAGTGCGTGTAAGTGCGTGGAAGTGCGTGTAAGTGCGTGGAAGTGCGTGTAAGTGCGTGGAAGTGCGTGTAAGTGCGTGGAAGTGCGTGTAAGTGCGTATAAATGTGTGTAAGTGTGTGTACGTGCCTGTAAGTGTGTGTAAGTATGTATAAATGCACGTAAGTGCGTGTAAGTGCATGTAACTGCGTATAAGTGCATATAAGTGCATGTAAGTGTGTGAAAGTGCGTGCAAGTGCGTGTAAGTGCGTGTAAGTGTGTGTAAGTGTGTGTAGGTGTGTGTAGGTGCGTGTAAGTGCGTGTAAGTACGTGTAAGTGCATGTAAGTGCGTATACATACGTCTAAGTGCGTGTAAGTGCGTATAAGTATGTGTAAGTATGTGTAAGTGCGTGTAAGTACGTGTAAGTATGTGTAAGTGCGTATAAGTACGTTTAAGTATGTGTAAGTACGTCTAAGTGCGTGTTAGTGCCCGTGAGTGCATGTAAGAGCACGTAAGTGCCTGTAAGTGCGTGTAAGTGACGTTTAAGTTTGTGTAAGTGAGTGTAAGTGCGTGTAAGTACGTGTAAGTTGGTGTAAGTGCGTGTAAGTGTGTGTAAGTGCTATAAGTGCGTGTAAGTGCGTATATGTGTGTGTAAGTGCATGTAAGTGTGTGTAAGCCTGTATAAGTGCGTGTAAGTGTGTGTAAGTATGTATAAATGCACGTAAGTGCGTGTAAGTGCGTGTAAGTGCGTGTAAGTTTGTGTAAGTGTGTGTAGGTGTGTGTAAGTGCATGTAAGTACGTGTAAGTACATGAATGTATGTGTAAGTGCAAGTAAGTGCGTGTAAGTACGTATAAGTACGTGTAAGTATGTGTAAGTTTGTGTAAGTGTGTGTAAGTGCGTGTAAGTGCGTGTAAGTATGTGCAAGTGTGTGTACGTGCGTATAAGTACGGTTTAAGTTTGTGTAAGTGTGTGTAAGTGCATGTAACTGCGTATAAGTGCGTGTAAGTGTGTGTAAGTGTGTGTAAGTGCGTGTAAGTGCATGTGAGTGCAGTTTAGTGGATGTAATTGTGTGTAAATTTGTGTAAGTGTGTGTAAGTCTGTATAAGTATGTGTAAGTGCGTGTAAGTGAGTGTAAGTGCATGAAAGTGCGTGTAAGTGTGTGTAAGTGTGTGTAAGTGCATGTAAGTGTGTGTAGGTACGTGTAAGTGCGTGTTAGTGCATACAAGTTCATGTAAGTGTGTGCAAGTGCATGTAAGTGTGGTTTAAGTGTGTGTAAGTTTGTGTAAGTGCGTGTAAGTGCGTGTAAGTTTGTGTAAGTACGATTAAGTACGTGTAAGTATGTGTAAGTGTGTATAAGTGCGTGTAAGTACGTGTAAGTGCGTGTAAGTGTGTGTCATTACGTGTAAGTATGGTTTATGTTCATGTAAGTGCGTGTAAGTGCATGTAAGTGCGTGTAAGTACGTGTAAGTGCGTGTAAGTGTGGTTTAAGTGTGTGTAATTTCGTGTAAGTTCGTGTAAGTGCATGTAAGTGCGTGTAAGTGTGTGTAAGTGCGTGTAAGTGCATGTAAGTACGTAAAAGTACGTATAAGTGCAGTTACGTGCGTGTAAGTGTGGGTATGTATGTGTAAGAGCGTGTAAGTGCGTGTAGGTACGTGTAATTTTGTGTAAGTGCGTGGAAGTGCGTGTTAGTGCGTGTAAGTGCGTGTAAGTGCGTGCAAGTGCGTGTAAGTGTGTGTAAGTGCGTGTTAGTGCGTGTAAGTGCGTGTAAGTGCGTGCAAGTGCGTGTAAGTGTGTGTAAGTGGGTGTAAGTGCGTGTAAGTGCGTGTACATTTGTGCAAGTGCATGTAAGTGCGTATAAGTTCGTATAAGTACGTGTAAGTGCGTGTAAGTGCGTATAATTATGTGTAAGTGCGTGTAAGTGCGTGTAAGTGAATGTAAATGCATGTAAGTGCATGTAAGTTTGTGTAAGTATGTGTTAGTATGTGTACGTTTGTGTAGGTGCGTGTAAGTGCCTGTAAGTGCGTGTAAGTGCCTGTAAGACGCGTGTAAGTTCGTGTAAGTGCGTATAAGTGCGTGTAAGTACTCATATGTGCGTGTAAGTGTGTGTAAGTGCGTGTAAGTGCGTGTAACTTTGTGTAAGTGTGTGCAAGTGTGTGTAAGTGCATGTTAGTGCGTGTAAGTGCGTGCAAGTGCATGTAAGTACATGTAAGTGCGTGTAAGTACGTGTAAGTTTGTGTAAGTGCGTATAAGTCCGTGTAAGTGCATGTAAGTGTGTCTAAGTGCATGTATGTACGGTTTAAGTTCGTGTAAGTTCGTGTAAGTGCGTGTAAGTACGTGAAAGTACGTGTAAGTGCGTGTAAGTATGTGGAAGTGTGTGTAAGTGCGTGTACGTACGTGTAATTGCGTGTAAGTATGTGTAAGTGTGTGTAAGTGCGTGTAAGTGCGTGTAAATGTGTGTAAGTGTGTGTAAGTTTGTGTAAGTGCGTGTTAGTGCGTGTACGTTCATGTAGGTGCGTGTAAGTGCCTGTAAGTGCGTGTAAGGTGCGTGTAAATTTGTGTAAGTGTGTGGAAATTGATGTAAGTGCGTGTAAGTGCATGTAGGTGCGTGTAAGTGCCTGTAAGTGCGTGTAAGGTGCGTGTAAATTTGTGTAAGTGTGTGGAAATTGATGTAAGTGCGTGTAAGTACGTGTAAGTGCGTGTAAGTTTGTGTAAGTGCGTGTAAGTGCGTGGAAGTACGCGTAAGTGCGTGTAAGTGCGTGTAAGTGCTCGTATGTACATGTAATAGCGTGTAAGTGCGTGTAACTTTGTGTAAGTACGTGCAAGTGCGTGTAAGTACATGTAAGTGCGTATAAGTGCATGTAAGTGCATGTAAGTGTGTATAAGTACGTGTAAGTGCATGTAAGTACGTGTAAATGCGTGTAAGTGCGTGTACGTGTGTGTAAATGCATGTAGGTGCGTGTAAGTGCGTGTAAGTGCGCGTAAGTTCCTGTAGGTATGTGCAAGTACGTGTCAGTGCGTGTAAGTATGTATAAGTGCGTGTATGTGTGTATGAGTACGTCTAAGTGGATGTAAGAGCGTGTAAGAGTGTGTAAGTGCATGTAAGAGTGTGTAAGTGCGTGTAAGCACGTATAAGTATGTGTACATGCGTGTAAGTGAGTTTAAGTGCGTATAAGTGCGTGTAAGTGGGTGACAATGCGTGTTAGTGCGTGTAAGTGCGTGTAAGAGCATGTAAGTTCATGTAAGTGCGTGTAAGTGCGTGTAAGTGTATGTAAGTGCGTGTAAGTGCGTGTAAGCGTGTGTAAATGCAGTTGAAGTTTGTGTAAGTGCGTGTAAGTACGTAAACGTTTGTGTAAGTGCGTGTAAGTGCGTGTAAGTGCGTGTAAGTACGTGTAAGTACGTGTAAGTATGTGTAAGTACAACTAAGTGCATGTAAGTACGTGTAAGTTCGTGTAAGTGCGTGTAAGTGCGTGTAAGTGC
>SZWC01001215.1:19632-32006 GCA_023375785.1 Penium margaritaceum | reverse complement strand
TAAGTGCGTTTAAGTATGTGTAAGTGCGTGTAACTGCGTGTAAGTGTGTGTACATTTGTGTAAGTGCGTATAAGTGCATGTAAGTGCGTGTAAGTATGTGCAAGTACGTGTAAGTGTGTGTACGTGCAAGTAAGTGCGTGTAAGTATGTGTAAGTGTATGTAAGCATGAGTAAGTGCGTGTAAGTACGTGTAAGTACGCGTTAGTGGGTGTAAGTGCGTGTAAGTGCAAGTAAGTACGTGTAAGTACGTGTAAGTGTGTGTATGTGCGGGTAAGTGTGTGCAAGTGTGTATAAGTGCGTGTAAGTACATGTAAGTGCGTGTTAATGTGTGTAAGTATGTGTATGTTTGTGCAAGTGTGTGTAACTGCGTGTAAGTGCATTGAAGTATGTATAAGTACGTGTAAGTACGGTTCAAGTTTGTATCAGTACGTGTAAGTGCGTGTAGGTGCGTGTAAGTACGGTTTAAGTGCGTGGGATTTCGTGTAAGTTCGTGTAAGTGCGTGTAATTGCGGGTAAGTGCGTGTAAGTGTGTGTAAGTGTGTGTAAGTGCGTGTCAGTATGTGTAAGTGTGTATAAGGGCCTGTAAGTACATGTAAGTGTGCGTAAGTGCGTATAAGTGCGTATTAGTGCATGTAAGTGCGTGTACATGCGTGTAAGTGCGTATAAGTGTGTGTAAGTATGTGTAAGTGTGTGTAAGTGCACGTAAGTGCGTCTAAGTGTGTGTATGTTTGTGCAAGTGCATGTAAGTGCATGTAAATTTGTGTAAGTGTGTGTACGTGCGTGTAAGTGCGTGTAAGTCCGTGTTAGTGCATGTAAGTGCGTGTAAGTGCACGTAAGTTTGTGTAGGTGCGTATAAGTACGTGTAAGTGCGTGTAAGTATGTATAAGTGCGTGTAAGTACGTGTAAGTACGTGTAAGTGCGTGTAAGTGCGTGTAAGTGCATGTAAGTACGTGTAAGTACGTGTAAGTACGTGTAAGTGTGTGTAAGTGCATGTAAGTGCGTGTAAGTGCGTGTAAGTGTGTGTAAGTGCATGTAAGTGCATGTAAGTTTGTGTAAGTGTGTGTACGTGCGTGTAAGTGCGTGTAAGTCCGTGTTAGTGCATGTAAGTGCATGTAAGTGCACGTAAGTTTGTGTAGGTGCGTATAAGTGCGTGTAAGTGCGTGTAAGTATGTATAAGTGCGTGTAAGTACGTGTAAGTACGTGTAAGTGCGTGTAAGTGCGTGTAAGTGCATGTAAGTACGTGTAAGTACGTGTAAGTACGTGTAAGTGTGTGTAAGTATGTGTAAGTATATGTAAGCACATGTAAGTGCGTGTAAGTACATATAAGTGCATGTTAGTGGGTCTAAGTGTGTGTAAGTGTAAGTAAGAGTGTGTAAGTATGTGTAAGTACGTGTACGTGCGTGTAAGTACGTGTAAGTGTGTGTAAGTGCATGTAAGTGCGTGTAAGTGCGTGTAAGTGAGTGTAAGTACGTGTACATTTGTGTAAGTGCTTATAACTGCGTGTAAGTGCGTATAAGTGTTTGTAAGTACGTGTAAGTGCGGTTTAAGTTTGTGTAAGTGCGTGTAAGTGCGTTTCAGTGCTTGTAAGTGTGGTTTAAGTACGTGGAATTTCGTGTTAGTTTGTGTAAGTGCGTGTAAGTACGTGTAAGTGTGTGTTAGTGCGTGTAAGTGCATGTAAGTGCGTGTAAGTGCGTGTAAGTGTGTGTCAATGTGTGTAAGTGCATATAAGTATGTGTAAGTACGTGTCGGTGCATGTGATTTCGTGTAAGTGCATGTAAGTGCGTGTTAGTGCGTGTAAGTGCATGTACGTGTGTGTAAGTGCATGTAAGTGTGTGTAAGTATGTGTAAGTTTGTATAAGTGTGTGTAAGTGCATCTAAGTGCGTGTAAGTTCGTGCAAGTGTGTGTAAGTGTGTGTAAGTTCGTGTAAGTGCGTGTAAGTGCGTATAAGTGCGTGTAAGTATGTGTTAGTGCATGTAAGTGCGTGTAAGTGCGTGTACGTTCGTGTAAGTATGTGTTAGTGTCTGTACATTCGTGTAAGTGTGTATAAGTACGTTTAAGTGTGTGTAAGTTCGTGTAAGTACGTGTAAGTTTGTGTAAGTGCGTGTAAGTGTGTGTAAGTGCATTTAAGTGCGTGTAAGTATGTGTAAATCCATGTAAGTGCGTGTAAGTGCGTGTAAGTGTGTGTAAGTACTCGTAATTGTATGTAAGTGCGTGTAAGTGTGTGTAAGTTCGTGTAAGTGCGTGTAAGTGCGTGTAAGTGCATGTAAGTGCGTGTAAGTGCATGTAAGTACGTGTAAGTGCGTTTAAATGCGTGTAAGTGCGTGTAAGTGCATGTAGGTACGTGGAGTGCATGTATGTGCGTGTAAGTACATGTAGGTACGTGGAATGCGTGTAAGTGCACGTACGTTTGTGTAGGTGCGTGTAAGTTCGTGTAAGTGCGTGTGAGTATGTGTAAGTTTGTATAAGTGCGTGTAAGTGCGTGTAAGTGGATGTAAGTTCATGTAAGAGCATGTAAGTGCGTGTAAGTGCGTGTTAGTGCGTGTAAGTGCGTGTAAGTGCTTGTAAATGCGTGTAAGTTTGTGTAAGTGCGTGTAAGTGTGTGGAAGTGCTTGTAAGTACATGGAAGTGTGGGTAAGTGCGTGTAAGTGCGTGTAAGTGTGTGTAAGTACGAGTAAGTGCATGTAAGTGCGTGTAAGTTTGTGTAAGTACATGCAAGTGTGTGTAAGTATGTGTAAGTGCATACAAGTGTGTGTCAGTGCATGTAAGTGTTTGTAAGTGCGTGTATGTATGTAGAAGTGCGTGTAAGTGCGTATAAGTGCGTATAAGTGTGTGTAAGTGCGTGTAAGTGCGTGTAAGTGCATGTAAGTGCGTGTAAGTGTGTGTAAGTGTGTGTAAGTGTGTATAAGTACGTGTAAGTTCGTGTAAGTGTGGGTAAGTGTGTGTAAGTGTGTGTAAGTGTGTAAGTGCGTGTAAGTGCATGTTAGTGCGTGTAAGTATGTGTAAGTGCGTGTAAGTTCGTATAAGGTAAGTGCGGTTCGTGTAAGTGCATGTAAGTGCGTGTAAGTGCATGTTAGTGCGTGTAAGTGTGTGTAAGTGTGTAAGTGTGTGTAAGTGTGTAAGTGCGTGTAAGTGCATGTTAGTGCGTGTAAGTATGTGTAAGTGCGTGTAAGTTCGTATAAGTGCGTGTAAGTTCGTGTAAGTACGTGTAGGCATGTATACGCATGATTCCGTGCGTATAAGTGCGTGCAAGTGCGTGTAAGTGTGTGTAAGTGTGTGTAAGTTTGTATAAGTGCGTGCAAGTGCGTGTAGGTGCGTGTAAGTGCGTGTAAGTGAGAGTAAGTGTGTGTAAGTGTGTGTAAGTACGTATAAGTACGTGTAAGTATGTGTAAGTGTTTATAAGTGCGTGTCAGTACGTGTAAGTACGTGTAAATGTGTATAAGTGCGTGTAAGTGCATGTTAGTGCGTGTAAGTATGTGTAAGTGTTTATAAGTGCGTGTCAGTACGTGTAAGTACGTGTAAATGTGTATAAGTGCGTGTAAGTGCATGTAAGTGCGTGTAAGTGCGTGTAAGTGTGTGTACGTGCGTGTAAGTGCGTATAAGTGCGTGTAAGTTCGTGGAAGTACGTTTAAGTGCGTGTAAGTGCGTGTAAGTGCGTGTAAGTTTGTGTACGTGCGTGTAAGTGTATGTAAGTGCACGTAAGTGCTTATAAGTACGTGTAAGTGCTCGTATGTGCGTGTAAGTACGTGTAAGTGCGTGGAAGTGCGTGTAACTTTGTGTAAGTGCATGCAAGTGTGTGTAAGTTGATGTAAGTGCGTGTAAGTGCATGTAAGTACGTGTAAGTATGTGTAAGTGCGTGTAAGTACGTATAAGTTTGTGTAAGTGCGTATAAGTGCGTGTAAGTGCATGTAAGTGTGTGTAAGTGCGTGTAAGTGCGTGTAAGTGCATGTAAGTACGTGTAAGTATGTGTAAGTGCGTGTAAGTACGTATAAGTTTGTGTAAGTGCGTATAAGTGCGTGTAAGTGCATGTAAGTGTGTGTAAGTGCGTATAAGTACAGTTTAAGTTCGTGTAAGTGCGTGTAAGTGTGTGTAAGTGCGTGTAAGTGCGTGTAAGTGGAGTTTAAGTGCGTGTAATTTTGTGTAAGTTCGTGTAAGTGCGTGTAAGTGCGTGTAAGTGCGTGTAAGTGTGTGTAAGTGCGTGTAAGTGCGTGTAAGTGGAGTTTAAGTGCGTGTAATTTTGTGTAAGTTCGTGTAAGTGCGTGTAAGTGCGTGTAAGTGCGTGTAAGTGTGTCTAAGTGCGTCAGAGTACATGTAAGTTTGTGCAAGTGCGTGTAAGTGTAGTTTAAGTTTGTGTAAGTGCGTAAAAGTGCGTGTAAGTGTGTGTAAGTATGTGTAAGTGCGTGTAAGTGCGTGTAAGTGCGTTTAAGTATATGTAAGTATGTGTGAGTGCGTGTAAGTGCGTGTAAGTTCATGTAAGTGCGTATAGGTGTGTGTAAGTGTGTGTAAGTACATGTAAGTACGTATAAGTACGTGTAAGTGCAAGAAAGTGTGTGTAAGTATGTGTACGTGCATGTAAGCATGTGTAAGTGCGTGTAAGTGCGTGTAAGTGTGTGTAAGTGGATGTAAGTGTGTGTAAGTGCAAGTAAGTACGTATAAGTACGTGTAAGTGCGTGTTTGTGTGTGTAAGTACGTGTAAGTGTGTGTAAGTGCGTGTAAGTATGTGTAAGTGTGTATAAGTGCGTGTAAGTATGTTTAAGTTCGTGTAAGTACGTGTAAGTGCGTGTAAGTGCGTGTAAGTGGGTTTAAGTGTGTGTAAGTGCGTGTAGGTGCGCTTTAAGTTCATGTAAGTGCGTGTAAGTGCGTTTAAGTGCGTATGAGTGTGTGTAAGTGCATGTAAGTGTAGGTTAAGTGTGTGTAATATCGTGTAAGTTCGTGTAAGTGCATGTAAGTATGTGTAAGTATGTGTAAGTACATGTAAGTGCATACAAGTGTATGTAAGTGCATGTAAGTGCGTGTAAGTGTGTGTAAGTACGTGTAAGTGCGTCTAAGTATGTATAGGTATGTGTAATTTTGTGTAAGTGCGTGTAAGTGTGTGTTAGTGCGTGTAAGTGCGTGTAAGTGCGTGTAAGTACGTGTAAGTGCATGTAAGTGCGTCTAAGTACGTGTAAGTTTGTGCAAGTGCATGAAAGTGTGTGTAAGTTCGTGTAAGTGCGTGTAAGTACGTGTAAGTGCGTGTAAGTGTGTGTAAGTACGTAGAAGTGTGTATAAGTGCGTGTAATTGCATGTAAGTGTATGTAAGTGCGTGTAAGTGCATGTAAATGCATGTAAGTGCGTGTAAGTTCGTGTATGTGCGTGTTAGTGCGTGTACGTTCATGTAGGTGCGTGTAAGTGCCTGTAAGTGCGTGTAAGTGCGTGTAAGGTACGTGTAAGTTTGTGTAAGTGTGTGTAAATGGGTTTAAGTGCGGGTAAGTGCGTGTAAGTGTGTGTAAGTGCGTGTAAGTGCATGTAAGTGTATGTAAGTGCGTGTAAGTGCATGTAAGTGCGTGTAAGTGCGTGTAAGTGCGTGTACGTGCATGTAGGTGCGTGTAAGTGCCTGTAAGTGCGTGTAAGTGCGTGTAAGGTACGTGTAAGGTTGTGTAAGTGTGTGTAAATGGGTTTAAGTGCGTGTAAGTGCGTGTAAGTGTGTGTAAGTGCGTGTAAGTTTGTGTAAGAGTGTGTAAGTACGTGTAAGTGCGTGTAAGTGCGTATAAGTACGTGTAAGTGTTCGCATGTGCGTGTAAGTGCATATAAGTGTGTGTAAGTGCGTGCAACTTTGTGTAAGTATGTGCAAGTGCGTGTAAGTGCATGTAAGTACGTGTAAGTGCATGTAAGTACGTGTAAGTGCGTTTAAGTGCGTGTAAGTGCGTGTACGTGCATGTAATTACATGTAGGTGCATGTAAGTGTGCGTAAGTTGCTATAGGTATGTGTAAGTACGTGTCAGTGCGTGTAAGTATGTGTAAGTGTGTGTATGTGCATATACCTGTGTGTAAGTGGATGTAAGAGTGTGTAAGAGCGTGTAAGTGCGTGTAAGAGCGTGTAAATGCGTGTAAGTACGTGTTAGTACGTGTAAGTGTGTGTAAGTGCGTGTAAGTGCGTGTAAGTACGTGTTAGTACGTGTAAGTGTGTGTAAGTGCGTGTAAGTGCGTGTAAGTGTGTGTAAGTGCATGTAAGTACGTGTAAGTACGTATAAGTACGTGTAAGTGCGTGTAAGTGCGTGTTATTGCGTGAAAGTACGTGTACGAGCGTGTACATGCATGTAAGTACGTGTAAGTGTGGTTTATGTTCGTGTACATGAGTGACGGTGTGTGCAAGTACGTGTAAGTCCATGTAAGTACGTAGAAGTACGTGTAAGAGCGTGTAAGTGTGTGTAAGTGCGTGTAAGCGCGTGTAAGTGCAGTTTAAGTTTGTGTAAGTATGTGTAAGTGTGTGTAAGTTTGTGTAAGTGCGTATAAGTGCATGTAAGTGCGTGTAAGTACGTGTAAGTGCAAGTAAGTGCATGTAAGTACGTGTAAGTGCATGTAAGCATGTGTAAGTGCGTGTAAGTACGTGTAAGTGTGTGTACATGGGTCTAAGTGCGTGTAAGTGCAAGTAAGTGCGTGTAAGTATGTGTAAGTACGTGCAAGCGTGTGTAAGTACGTGTAAATACGTGTAAGTACGTGTATGTCCGTGTAAGTGTGTGTAAGTGCGTGCAAGTACGTGTAAGCTCATGTAAGTACGTATAAGTGTGTGTAAGTGTGTGTAAGTGCGTGTAAGTGCGGTTTAAGTTCGTGTAAGTGCGTGTAACTGCGTGTAAGTGCGTGTCAGTGCGTGTAAGTGCGGTTTAAGTGCGTACAATTTTGTGTAAGTTCGTGTAAGTGCGTGTAAGTGTGTGTGAGTGCGTATAAGTGGGTGTAAGTGCGTGTAAGTGCGTGTAAGTGTGTGTACGCGCATATAAGTGCGTATAAGTGTATGAAAGTGCATGTAAGTGCGTGTAAGTACGTGTAACTGTATGTAAGTGTGTGTAGGTGTGTGTAATTTTGTGTAAGTGCGAGTAAGTGCGTGTTAGTGCATGTAAGTGCATGTAAGTGTGTGTAAGTACATGTAAGTGTGTGTCAGTGCGTGTAAGTGCGTATAAGTGTGTCTAAGTGCGTGTAAGTTTGTGCAAGTGTGTGTGAGTGCATGTAAGTGCATGTAAGTGTGTATAAGTATGTGTAAGTGCATGTAAGTGCGTGTAAGTGCGTGTAAGTGTATATAAGTGCAGTTTAAGTTTGTATAAGTGTGTGTAAGTGCGTGTAAGTTTGTGTACGTGCGTGTAAGTGCTTGTAACAGCGTGTAAGTACGTGTAAGTACGTGTAAGTGTGTGTAAGTGCATGTAAGTGCGTGTAAGTGCGTGTAAGTGTGTGTAAGTACATGTAAGTGTGTGTCAGTGCGTGTAAGTGCGTGTAAGTGTGTGTAAGTACGTGTAAGTGTGTCTAAGTATGTGTAAGTGCGTGTAAGTGCGCGTAAGTGCATGTAAGTGCGTGTAAGTGCGTGTAAGTGTATATTAGTGCAGTTTAAGTTTGTATAAGTGTGTGTAAGCGCGTGTAAGTTTGTGTACGTGCGTGTAAGTGCTTGTAACAGCGTGTAAGTACGTGTAAGTACGTGTAAGTCATGTAAGTGCAAGTAAGTGCATGTAAGTACGTGTAAGTGCATGTAAGCACATGTAAGTACATGTTAGTACGTGTAAGTACGTGTAAGTTGGTGTAAGTTTGTGGAAGTGCAAGTAAGTGCGTCTAAGTACGTGTAAGTGCGTGTAAGTGTGTGTAAGTACATGTAAGTGCATGTAAGTACGTGTAAGTGCGTGTAACTGTATGTACATACGTGTAAGTGCGTGTAAGTGTGTTTCAGTGTGTGTAAGTGCGGTTTAAGTGTGTGTATATTCGTGTAAGTTGGTGTAAGTGTGTGTAAGTACGTGTAAGTGTGTCTAAGTATGTGTAAGTGCGTGTAAGTGCGCGTAAGTGCATGTAAGTGCATGTAAGTACATGTAAATATGTGTTAGTGCGTATACGTGTGTGTAAGTGCGTGTAAGTGCGTATAGGTTCGTGTAATTTTGTGTAAGTGCGTTTAAGTGCATGTTTGTGCGTGTAAGTACGTGTAAGTGTGTGTAAGTGCATGTAAGTACGTATAAGTGTGTGTAAGTGCGTATATGTGCGTGTAAGAGCGTCTAAGTGCGTATAAGTTCGTGCAAGTGAGTGTAAGTGCGTGTGAGTTTGTATATGTGCATGTAAATGTGTGTAAGTGCGTGTAAGTGTGTGTAAGTGCGTGTAAGTACGTGTAAGTCCGTGTAAGTACGTGTAGTGTGTGTGTAAGTGCGTGTAAGTTCGTGTGAGTATGTGTTAGTGCGTGTAAGTGCATGTACATGCGTATAAGTGTGTGTGAGTGTGTGTAAGTGTGTGTAAGTGTGTGTAAGTGCGTGTAAGTGCGTCTAAGTGTGTGTATGTTCGTGCAAGTGCGTGTAAGTGCGTGTAAGTTCATGTAAGTGAGTGTACGTGCGTGTAAGTGTGTGTAAGTGCGAGTTAGTGCATGTAAGTGCGTGTAAGTACACGTAAGTTCGTGTAGGTGCGTGTAAGCACGTGTAAGATTGTGTAAGTATGTATAAGTGCGTGTAAGTACGTGTAAGTATGTGTAAGTGCGTGTAAGTGCGTGTAAGTGCATGCAAGTACGTGTAAGTACGTGTAAGTACGTGTAAGTGTGTGTAACTATGTGTAAGTGCATGTAAGCACAAGTAAGTGCGTATAAGTACGTATAAGTGCATGTTAGTGGGTGTAAGTGCGTGTAAGAGCAAGTAAGTGCGTGTAAGTACGTATGAGTGCGTGTACGTGCGTGTACGTATGTGTAAGTGTGTGTAAGTGCATGTAAGTGTGTGTAAGTGCGTGTAAGTGCGTGTAAGTACGTGTACGTTTGTGTAAGTGCTTATAACTGTGTGTAAGTACGTATAAGTGTGTATAAGTACGTGTAAGTGCGGTTTAAGTTCGTGAAAGTGCGTGTAAGTGTATTTCAGTGCGTGTAAGTGTGGTTTAAATACGTGCAAATTTGTGTAAGTTCGTGTAAGTGCGTGTAAGTACGTGTAAGTGCGTGTAAGTACGTGTAAGTGTGTGTCAGTGTGTGTAAGTGCATGTAAGTACGTGTAAGTACGTGTAGGTGCGTGTAAGTGTGTGTAAGTGCGTGTAAGTGCGTGTAAGTGCGTGTAAGTGTTTGTAAGTGCATGTAAGTGTGTGCAAGTGTGTGTATGTATGTGGAAGTGTGTACAAGTGCATGTCAGTGCATGTAAGTGCGTGTAAGTACGTGTAAGTGCGTGTAAGTACGTGTAAGTGTGTGTCAGTGTGTGTAAGTGCATGTAAGTACGTGTAAGTACGTGTAGGTGCGTGAAATTTTGTGTAAGTGCATGTAATTGCGTGTTAGTGCGTGTAAGTACGTGTACGTGTGTGTAAGTGCATGTAAGTGTGTGTAAGTATGTGTAAGTTCGTATAAGTGTATGTAAGTGCGTCTAAGTACGTGTACGTTCATGCAAGTGTGTAAAAGTGTGTGTAAGTTCGTGTAAGTGCGTGTAAGTGCGTGTAAGTGTGTGTAAGTGTGTGTTAGTGCATGTAAGTGCGTACAGGTGCGTGTAAGTTCGTGTAAGTATGTGTTAGTGTGTGTACATTCGTGTAAGTGTGTATAAGTACGTGTATGTGTGTGTAAGTACGTGTACGTACGTGTAAGTTTGTGTAAGTGCGTGTAAGTACGTGTGAATGTGTGCAAGTGGGTGTAAGTGTGTGTAAGTGTGTGTAAGTGCTCGTAAGTGTGTGTAAGTGCGTGTAAGTGTGTGTAAGTTCGTGTAAGTGTGTGTAAGTACGTATAAGTGCATGTAAGTGCATGTAAGTGCATGTAAGTACGTGTAAGTGTGTGTAAGTGTGTGTAAATGTGTGTACGTGTGTGTAAGTGCGTGTAAGTGCATGTAG
Organism: Penium margaritaceum; assembly: GCA_023375785.1. Classification (NCBI taxonomy): domain Eukaryota; kingdom Viridiplantae; phylum Streptophyta; class Zygnematophyceae; order Desmidiales; family Peniaceae; genus Penium; species Penium margaritaceum. The sequence continues at coordinate 22,010 of SZWC01001215.1, read as the reverse complement.
GTGTGTATAAGTGCGTGGAAGTGCACGTACGTTCGTGTAGGTGCGTGTAAGTACGTGTAAGTGCGTGCAAGTATGTGTAAGTTTGTGTAAGTGTGTGTAAGTGCGTGTAAGTGGATATAAGTTCATGTAAGAGCGTGTAAGTGCGTGTATGTGCATGTAAGTGCGTGTAAGTGCTTGTAAATGCGTGTAAGTTTGTGTAAGTGCGTGTAAGTGTGTGGAAGTGCTTGTAAGTATGTGTAAGTGCGTGTAAGTGCGTGTAAGTGCGTATAAGTGCGTGTAAGTTTGTGTAAGTGCGTGTAAGTGTGTGGAAGTGCTTGTAAGTATGTGTAAGTGCGTGTAAGTGCGTGTAAGTGCGTATAAGTGTGTGTAAGTGCGTGTAAGTGCATGTAAGTACGTGTAAGTTTTTGTAAGTGCATGTAAGTGTGTGCAAGTGTGTGTATGTATGTGTAAGTGTGTACAAGTGCATGTCAGTGCATGTAAGTGCGTGTAAGTGCGTATAGGTATGTATAAGTGCGTGTATGTGCGTATAAGTGCGTATAAGTGTGTGTAAGTGCGTGTAAGTGCGTGGAAGTGCGTGTAAGTGTGTGTAAGTGCGTGTAAGTGTGTGTAAGTACGTGTAAGTTTGTTTAAGTTTGTGTAAGTGCGTGTAAGTGTGTTTAAGTGTGTAAGTGCGTGTAAGTGCGTGTTAGTGTGTGTAAGTATGTGTAAGTGCGTACAAGTTCGTAAAAGTGTGTGTAAGTTCGTGTAAGTACGTGTAGGCATATATATGTATGATTTTGTGCGTGTAAGTGCGTGTATGTGCGTGTAAGTGTGTGTAAGTGTGTGTAAGTTTCTGTAAGTACGTGTAAGTGCGTGTAGGTGCATGTAAGTGCGTGTACGTGCGTGTAAGTGTGTGTAAGTGTGTGTAAGTACGTCTAAGTACATGTAAGTATGTGTAAGTGTGTATAAGTGCGTGTCAGTACATGTAAGTACGTGTAAATGGGTATAAGTGCGTGTAAGTGCATGTAAGTTTGTTAAGTGTGTGTAAGTGTGTGTACGTGCATGTAAGTACGTGTAAGTGCGTGTAAGTTCCTGTAAGTGCGTTCAAGTGCATGTAGGTACGTGCAAGTGCGTGTAAGTTTGTGTACGTACGTGTAAGTGTGTGTAAGTGCATGTAAGTGCTTGTAAGTACGTGTAAGTGCTCGTATGTGCGAGTAAGTACGTGTAAGTGCATGTAAGTGCGTGTAACTTTGTGTAAGTACGTGCAAGTGTGTGTAAGTGGATGTAAGTGCGTGTAAGTGCATGTAAGTACGTGTAAGTATGTGTAAGTGCCTGTAAGTACGTGTAAGTTTGTGTAAGTGTGTATAAGTGCGTGTAAGTGCATGTAAGTGTGTGTAAGTACGTGTAAGTACGGTTTAAGTTCGTGTAAGTGCGTGTAAGTGTGTGTAAGTGCGTGTAAGTGCGTGTAAGTGCAGTTTTAGTGCGTGTAATTTTGTGTAAGTTCGTGTAAGTGCGTGTAAGTGCAGTTTTAGTGCGTGTAATTTTGTGTAAGTTCGTGTAAGTGCGTGTAAGTGCTGTTTTAGTGCGTGTAATTTTGATTATACTCCCGCTTTTGTTTGAAGGTAATTACTGTGATTGTTCAAAGTCATCTCGTTTCGGTCGTTAGGAGGAATTCTCTCAGTGAGTGTCATGTTGTCCGATGCATGATTGACCGTCGGTGATTAATTTAAGTGAGTGAATCTAACAGTTAGAATAACCACACTGATTGTCTTGCGATTAGTCAAAATCCTGGCCAGAGAAGTACGCGTCATTAGGAGGAGTGTGTGTGTGATATATTCCCGGCACTAATTCGGTGGATGATCCATCGAGTGATTAAGAAAAGTTGCCCGGTCGATGAAACGTGCTTTGATCAAACTGGAGCAAAAAGAGTGATACAGGACAGGGCAGAGTTGGAAAAGGAAAGTAAGCAGAGCCGCAGAGATAGCGCAGACGAACGACACCCAAGGAGCTGATCCTCGTATGCTGTCAGACCCGATTCCGGCGGAAGGCGACAAAGGGCAAAACAATGTCAATGATACGGTGAGTGTGGACTCACTTGTTTTCTGTAACGAGTGTGATATTCACCTGCAAATCAGTCTATAATTCAAAGCGCGGTCTCTAAGGAGGGAGCTGCCGAATCTTCCACCAGACGGAGGACACCGCAGGCGACCCATCACCGCAACCCCAACGATTTCCCTGATAACGGTGGTGTCTCCCTGCCAACCTACGAGGCGTGAGGATAGAGCGACCGTGCCGGTAAATCATTTGGCTGTACCATTGGCGACGCAAAGATGAGCCCCAACGCACTCTACATCCTTGAAAAAGAAAGGATGAGGCAAACCGCCGCCGCGCATCATTAC
>SZWC01001215.1:5902-19443 GCA_023375785.1 Penium margaritaceum | reverse complement strand
AAGCGCGGTCTCTAAGGAGGGAGCTGCCGAATCTTCCACCAGACGGAGGACACCGCAGGCGACCCATCACCGCAACCCCAACGATTTCCCTGATAACGGTGGTGTCTCCCTGCCAACCTACGAGGCGTGAGGATAGAGCGACCGTGCCGGTAAATCATTTGGCTGTACCATTGGCGACGCAAAGATGAGCACCAACGCACTCTACATCCTTGAAAAAGAAAGGATGAGGCAAACCGCCGCCGCGCATCATTACGAGAGAAGCCCAGCAGATCCTCCAGGGCTCGACCCTATATTTGAGTGGGATCCAGTGGATGATCAGTCCCCGCAGTTGTACAACGAAGGAGACGAGACGGACCCCGACCAAGAAGAAGCATTTCACCTGCAACGGCTTGAGGAACTCCGTGAATGGAAGGCTATCCGACAGGCATGGTTAGCCAATCCCTCCCAGGAGGACACAGAGAAAGACGACATGTGCCACCCAGACGGGCGACGGGACTCCATGCAGGTGGAAGACTATGTATCAGACAAAGAGCATGAGCTTGAGGCGGATGAAGGGCCCGTCTTGCTCCATTAAGTCATGACGCCAGATGGAAGGACCGTTTACAAGGCACTGGACATGATGCCAACGCAGGACGCACCGCGGCGCCTTGAGTTCTCTACCCCAAGGGCGTCCTCACCTGCACCTTCTGTCACCCATGACGGGGATTGTGCAGACCTGAATGGTGCCCAGGAGGACCAAGCAGAGGAAGAAGAAGTATTGTTGGATCACCCTTCGGTGCAGGCTTTACACGCCCTGCATCAACCCGTCACCTTCTGTCCTCAGGCATTCCCCTCTCGTCCAACCGTTCACCCTCGTCGACCGGCCTCCGACAGCGGTGTGTCTCCACCACGAACAAAGATGAACTTGGAGGCGGTGGGAGAATGGCCAAGGGAAACCCGACGGGAAGGCCCATCCATCGTGACTTCACGTCGCCCAGTTGCTGGACAACAACCCCAACACCAGCAGCAAACGAGCAAGGCATCCTCCATTTTGGGAGCGTCGAACCGCCGAGAAGTCCCGGCTCAAGGAGGAATCAATGCTTCATCCACGGCCGGACCCACCAGACAAGTACGAGCCTTGGGGGACACACACATCCCAACAGGGGCTCCGTCAACCAAATATACAATACCACCTGTCCAGTCAAAGATGCAGTCATCTCATTATCAAGCAAGCAAGACATCGGCCACACCTGTGGCAGGAAGACTCTAGCAAAGACCCCGAGTGACGGGTGGTTCAACCGGAACTGGACAAGGATGAGTGGCTCATGGAGGCAAGATTTTATCGTACTAGTACAAGCGAGTTCAGCAAGACAGCACATGGGAAGTTCCGGAGTGGGAGGAACCGATGCAGGACGTGCTCGACCAAGAGGAGCAGTAGTCGCTTCATCGGCTAGTACTAGGGCAGGTGGCCTGGCGTTAGCACATCGATCCCACCTGGGGGCCCCGTCACGGGCGCAGGTGCTAATGGTGCCTGCGCAGGAACTGCCTTTGAACCCAGCGGCGAAGGCTTCTTACACTCTCCCAAAGCTCAACGTCTTCAAGGGTGAACCAAAGGAGGACCCGGCCATGTGGCTGTTCAAGTTGGGTACTTGTCTCGATTATGGGTTGTTATCTCCTGACTACATTGTCCCAGTGCTGCACCTAGCGCTACAAGGGAAAGCTTTGGAGTGGGTCACTACACAGCATAAGGAACGTCCTTTTGCTGACTTTGATGATTTGGCNAATAGGATGACCAAGCGTTTTGACCTCATGAGCCTGGAAGAAGCAGAGCTCCATATTCGTACCATCCGCATGAAGGCTGGAGAAAACATCAAGTTACACAACGACAAGTTTACCAAGATCTCGGTGCGATGTGTCGACATACCCTTGCGCATGATTAAGGAGTATTACCGGGATTCTCTTGTCCCAGCAATCGCTAAAACATTGGATTTACGACAGTTCACCACACTGAAGGAGGAAGCTGAACATTAGCAAAGGGAAATCAAACAACGAGCGGCTCGAGAACAGCCCTCTCCAAAGGAACATGTGGTCCTACTATTCGCATGCCTGCAGGAGCTTCAACACCCAACCCAAAGTATCCCCATAGCTACACACATGAGAGTTGCTATGGATGGAGAGAATTCACCCATCGGCACTGAGAATGTCCCAATTCCACCCTAATGCCAGGCGTGCCACCCAAAGGAGGACAATACCAAGGACGCGTACCGGTTGGACCAGGACCTGCCGCTGCACGGCAAGCTGTTGGTCCCAACATCACCGCCCGTCCCTCTGGTCCGGTGGGCAATGGGCCGGCACAATGGAAGGCGTATGCGCAGCAAAGGGAGACGGGAGAGACACCAGCTGCTGCTCAGCCATCTACCTCAGACACGCTGGCACGGAATGTGAAGCTCAGTCTTCCCCGCTCTGAAGAACAGACCTTGGAGACTCCCCCGACGGCTGCAAAACGGGAACTGGTCACGGTGGCTCAAGTACAAGGTGTGGAAGGATGGTTGATTGCGCAAATGTATGAGCGCATGCGCATATACAAAGAGCAACAAGAACGGGCTGAAGCAGACCTGCAAACATGTGTCGAAGCGCGCTCGACTCGGTTACCAAGTCAGATTTTGGCGATGCCCCCGAAGCCCCCACCCAAACCGCGCACGCGCCCTTCAAGGGGTCCCACGCCTCCACATCGCCAGAGGGTGACCTTTGCGCCTTCAGCATGCAACGAGCCCACGACAAGTGCCCTGACCCCATTCCACCGCCCCTTTCAAGAGATATCCCTGGGTGAGTATCTACAACAAAATTTCACTTGTCTCCTGGACTTCGCAGTGGTTCTGCAGGAATACGCCGAAAAGCTTCGACCAGCCGGCATTCGCCTTACCTGCACTCAGGACCCACATGACCGACTCAGCCGGGTAGCCATTAGAGCTGAACCTGACACATGGGGGTGGCGGCCCATGCCCCTTGCACCACCACAAACACAAGCTCCCCACCATGAAGTGGCTAGCTGTTATGTGTGGATATGTGGCAAGAAGTTCCTAGCAATCTTCGCCCTTTGCGCCATCCATACCAAGGTGACACTTCAAGTCCTGCACGTAGTCGACTGGCAGCACAAGATTCAACCAACAACCAACGTGTTCGTGAATGCATCCGGCGACATGGACGCAGGACACGGTGTCGTGCGTGGATGACCTTCCCCGGCAGGTGGGCCTCATGCACGGAGTTGTGCGGGTGCAGGTCACGGTGGCCCGCACATACGATGTCTTGCTAAGAACACACTATCTCATCCCCCGACAAGCGGGCCTCTTCTTGTCGAAATCTTGATCAAGACTCACACGGCTCAACCGGGTTCTCCCCTATCTTCCTTGAGCCCTCCAACTCTCCCTGGGATATCCACTCAGCAGAAAACGGAAAAGGCCGTCGAGACCCAGTTCACCTACCGCGTTCTGCCGCCTGAACAACTCAAATGGTATACCCAATCAGTCTGTTCCGGTCTGACCAGCCAGCTGTCCAAACACACCACGTCCAACGCCAACGGACCTCTAACATCACGTATGGACCAGCAAGATCTGCCGACGGCAGCCCTGCTCCCTGGTCCGTTCTCCGTGGCAACATCCAAGGCTCGGCAAATGAAGCACGTCCTCAACTCAACCTGGGAAGGTTCCCAAGAACACAAGATCATGCGGAGTCGCACCGCGCCCACGCACCGCAAAGACATAGAAGCAGCAGCAGCAGCACACTGTCGGTTGCGGCTGCACATCTCGCACCGCCCGCCCTAATGGGTGTAGGCTACTGTACTTTGTACTCTAGACTTAGACCTGTCTAGTAATAATAGCAGTAGAACTCATGTACTCAATTGCCTCAGTCAATTCCACCTCAATCTCCTTCATCATCATTCCCTCCGTTTAATTGCCGTTCCTCTCTTCATCGCTCTCATCACTTTGATCATTACCTTCGCTCAATCATCTATCAGCTCAGCAAAGTGCATCGGGTCCAAAGTTGCCGTCTGATCTTCGCTCGCCTTTCTCACATCTCGGAGTGTTCGTCCACTGTAGAGCTCGAACCGCGGTGGCTTTCAGTCCGCGCTTCGGTTCCCAACCTCTCTTGACTACTAAGGGCGTTGCTCTTGATAACTCATCCTTAGCGCTTCGTCGCTTCCGCTCCTCGCACTGTCTTCTCCTGTTTGAGTACTTTTGTTCTGCTATGATGTCGTCTTTTGTCAGCCTTCCGCATCTTCGTGGTAGCTTCTGCGCCACTCGCTCCTTTGCATGCTTTGCTGCTCTCATTTTCCTGACATGGTATCAGAGCCCAGAGAAATATCCGGACATCGTCATCGTTGTCTCCTCCTTTGCTGACGCCTGAACCGCTGAGCCAAGCCGCGCCATCACTGATTGAATTAGGCCATCACTTCAAACCAGCTACACTACTGTCGCCTTGTTCTTCTCCTTCCTGCAAAAGGCTAAGGAAACTATGTATGGGCACAGTCTCCAAAAGCTTTGCAACTTACACTCTCCATCATAACAGCAGCCGTCGGGTTCTCAGCAACAGCAGCATCTCCCTCTGCAGCAATGATGACATCCGTGTCATTCTAAACTCCTGCCATCCTTTGTCATGAGATTCTCTCAAGACAAAGAGGAGGCTCTAGGATGTGTTCTCTTCGGACTCGCAGCCTTCGTCGGCTACATCCCTCGTCTCAACTATAGCCTCACCCTCGATTTCATCTGCTCTGGTATCATTGGCATTCTCCTTGTTGTCGGATTTATTCTGGTGCCGCTGCCCAAACAAGCGACTGCTAAGAAACGTCGATCATTTACGTCATGCAGTCAAGCACCTCCTATACCTGTGACATCACCTTCCTCCCTGGAAACCACCGCCTCAGCAGCAGCGGCACCTTCCCCTGGAGCTTATGCCACTGACATCATGTTGACTTTCGAATGTACTCCACCTCCTTCAGAAGTCATTCCTCCCTTCCAGGATGATTACCTGGACTACTACTACCACGACTACCTCTATCCTGATGAGCCATTCTTCTCGCCTCAAGTCGCCCCCTCAACTGAGGACTGCGACCCTACCGCCGCTATGGGTCTTCTCCTCTTTTCTGACACTACAATCTTCTCCCGCGAGGAACTAAACGAGTTCATGCTCCACAACTACGGGATCGCCATTGGCGGCACCACCTTGCAGTAGACAAATACTTCCTCTGCCACCATGCCTCCGACACCACAACCCAAGCTTTTCTCCGCCAATGAACCCGCATCACGCTCGCCTCCTGTCACCAAGACAATAGATCGCTATATCCCGTCTCAAAAACGATCACAACTGTCCAGTAACATCTCAACCTTGTCATTACTAACTCCCTCCAACTCCAAGGTTTCCTGTGAGAGTACAGTACTATCCAATACACTTGTTTCACTGCCTGCTGACAAACTCCTCCCAACACCGACATCCACCCTACCAAGTCCTCTCACTTTCACAGCAGATATAACAGCACTACCGCCTGCCTCTGCTGTTCCTCCTGGTTTTTCTCAGCCAGCATCCCCTTCTCCAACATCACAGGTTGACACATTATACTCAATCACTTCCATTGCTTCTCCCCTCTCAGCACACTTGTCCCGCAGCTGTCAGGCAACTTCTCATCTGGCTTCGAAGCCATCTAAAGCTCCTGAAGATCTAGTAGCATAAATCCTTGTAACCCCACCCGGGCCACCATCAGGCCATCTGCCGTCTGTAGGACTCCCAAGTGCAACCTCTCCCGTGCCTCAGCTCACTTTCGTCTAGCCATCCACTATTCAACGCTTCGCATTGACGGCATGCCTACTACCAGTACCAACTTCTCCGCCAAGCTCACTTGAATCCTTTCTCCTCCCCCCAGCTCTCTGAAGCATCACGCCTTCACCACACACTTCACTCCTCTGGAACTCGAGTCAACTGATTCAACTATCTCTTCACACCTGCAGCCACTGACAGGATGGATGTACAGCCTCACCTCTCCAGCTACTCCTCTCGCTCTCCTCCAGCTTCTCTGGATCATGCAAAAGGACTCTAACCTCCTCTCCTCTGGAGTTCCGCCGAGAAGTAACCCTTCCTTCTGGGCAAATGAAAAGCAACTGGCCTCCCTCCTTGGCTTCTTTCTTGCAAGCCATGTGATCTTGAAGGGGGCTGTCAGAATCTTGATCAANCAACCGGGTTCTCCCCTATCTTCCTTGAGCCCTCCAACTCTCCCTGGGATATCCACTCAGCGGAAAACGGAAAAGGCTGTCCAGACCAGGTTCACCTACCGCGTTCTGCCGCCTGAACGGCTCAGATGGTATGCCCAATCAGACTGTTCCGGTCTGACTAACCAGCCGTCCAAACACACCACGTCCAACGCCAACAGACCTCCAACATCACGTATGGACCAGCAAGATCTGCCGACGGCAGCCCTGCTCCCTGGTCCGTTCTCCGCGGCAACATCCAAGGCTCGGCACAAGAAGCACGTCCTTAACTCAACCTGGGAAGGTTCCCAAGATCACAAGTTCATGCGTACTTGCACCGCGCCCACGCACCGCGAAGACACAGAAGCAGCAGCAGCAGCACACTGTCGGTTGCGGCTGCACATCTCGCACCGCCCGCCCTAATGGATGTAGGCGACTGTACTCTGTACTCTAGACTTAGACCTATCTAGTACTAATAGCAGTAGAACTCATGTACTCAATTGCCTCAGTCAATTCCTCCTCAATTACCTTCATCATCGTTGCCTCCATTCAATTGCCGTTCCTTACCTCATCGCTCTCATCACTTTGATCGTCGCCTTCACTCAATCATCTATCAGTTCAGCAAAGTGCATCGGGTCCAAAGTTGCCGTCTGATCCTCGCTCGCCTTTCTCACATCTCAGAGTGTTCATCCACAATGGAACCCAAACCGCGGTGGCCTTCAGTCCGCGCTTCGGTTCCCAACCTCTCTTTATAACTCATCCTTAGCGCTTCATCGCTTCCGCTCCTCGCGATGTCTTCTCCTGTTCGAGTACTTCTGTTCTGATGTGACGTCATCTTTTGTTAGCCTTCCGCATCTTTGTGGTAGCTTCTGTGCCACTCGCTCCTCTGCATGCTTTGCTGCTCTCATTTTCTTGACAGCTCTATGCGGACGGATTCATGCAGTTGACGGCATCAGGGTATACCACCTGTACAACTCCGATTGTGGGCCCAAGGACGTCAATGCCTACGAAGTTCGGTCACCCCTTCCCCCTGGAAGAAGCCCGTGCTCAAGACCATGCAGCCAGGAATTCTATCCTGGCATTCTTCAAGCATGATGCCCCTTCCCTGATTACGCCACAAGTCGAGGAAGAAGAGATGATGGATTGCACACCCACACCCCAGCAGCCATGCGCTGAACGAGCACAAGCTACTCCAACGGATGATCGACCGCATCTCCCCATTGGACCGATACCCAAACCGTCAGCAGAATCCCCCACATGGCTGTTCCTTCCCACGACAGAACGCCACCCTGCTGACCTCAGTCGGGCCCCGATCACCTCACCTCATCAAGGGCCTCTGCAGGTGTCGAGCCGCCCACTCGTACCGGTAACCGCGCAGCCAACAATACCAAACGATCTTGTCAAGGAGGCGAAGTGTAAAAGGAAAATGCTGGTGCGTGACAACGACACTGCCATCTATGAAGATGTCAGTTCAAAAGACTCAGACGAAGAACCCATGAGTGATGTTGGCTTGCTAGGCCTCGATGATGAGCCACCTCCACGTCAACCAAAGACCCTCACTATCTCCCCATGTGGCTCCCGCAATTTCAGCTCGCAGGTATATGATTACTGGGATCCAGACCCTGATCTTGAAGCCGGTCTGGTGGGGGATGAAGAACTGCCACCACCCACAGTCCCACAATCCCAACGATGGGACCACATGCTCCATGAGCGCCTGACAGAGGAGCAGAGGCAGGAATCAATGAGCTTCTCATCTACCTGAAGAAGTATTTGCAGGCAAGTCAACGGAGATTGGAGCAGTCGACACGGTCCATGTCATGAACACAGGAGACGCATCTGCACATAAGCAGAAGGCTCGACGCCTGCTCTAGGACCAGAAGGACATCATCAATGAGGGCCTGTGTGAGCTCAAGGAACAAGGCGTGATTGTCAAAGTGAAAAGCCCATGGCGCTCCAATCTAGTGGTTGTGGGGAAACCAGACGGCACAAAACGGTTCTATGTTAACTTCCGTGACCTCAACAAGGTCACCATTGAAGATGCTTATCCCATGCCACTCATCGTCGACATCCAAGAAAGCAGCGGAGAAAGAGTTGGTTTGCCAAGCGTGACGTCAAATCTGCCTTTCACACTTTTCCTATGGATCGAAAATCTATGCTGAAGACGGCCTTCATCACCCCGGATGGGCTATATGCCTTCACCCATATGCCTTTCGGATTGCACAATGCCAGTGCTAAGTTCAACGCGTAATGGACCAAGTGCTATGCAATGTTCCCAACGCATGTTGTTACGTGGATGACTTCATGGTCGCTGCGTTTAGCTTCCAGGAGCTGATGGCTTCTCTTGATGCCGTGTTTTCGGTCCTACGTTCCGCAAACCTTCGTTTGAAAGCCGCCAAGTGTGTCATCGGGGCAGTTAGCATGGAGTTCCTGGGATTTATCATCAGTGCACAAGGAATATCTACAGACCTAGCCAAGATTGCAGCCGTCCGTGAGTGGAAGCACCAAATTACATCATCCCAGGTCAAGATCTTCCCGGGGTTCATCAGCTTCTACCGCAAGTTCGTCCGTGATCATGCTACGATTGTTCGTCCTTTGCAGTGCCTCACTCACCAAGATGAACCCTTAGAGTGGACGGAGGCCAGCCAGCTCGCATGGATCGAGATTAATCATCACCTTATCACCACGCCGATGCTGGAACTCCCAAACTTCAATCTGCCGTTATTCACCACAACAGATTTCTCACAGGAAGGTATTGGGGCTATCCTGTTTCAACGCAAAGACAACGGCATGATGAGGGTTGTCTGCTACGGCAGCCACGCGCTCAACGACGCAGAAGCTAAGTATCCGTTTGTGAAAGGAGAATGTCTGGCGGTCTTATGGGCTATCCAGTTCTACAGAGATTACGTCAAGAATGGAAAACCCTTCACCATCCTCATAGATCATCAGGCCCTCTAATGGCTGCTTACGACACAAAACCACAAGGGAATTCTTGGCAATGGGCCCTACTTCTACAAGTACACAACCTCACGATCAAATATCAACCAGCATTTGCGCACCGCAATGAAGATGCTCTTAGCCGATTACTATGCGAAGGGTGGAAGGAACGCAGCTCCCACAAAACACCATCATATGGAGGTGGACCACCTCCGCACGAGCCTCCTCCTGGTGGAAATGTTCTTATTCAAGGCCAGGCGCACGACCTCACCGCTGAGGAGTACCGCTGGGTATACCCTCTTGAATTCCCTCAATACGACGTGAACGTAGGCCACATCAATGTGCGATGAAGAACCGACCTCTTCAAGAATGTGCCAGGATGGACGCACAAGGAATACACGGATTGGCTTCACCGTATGCAACACGATCCTGACCCAGCATCCACGGCGCACACTCCGCCAGTTGTGACACCGACGCCACCAAGTGCGGTCTATTCATCAGTGGCGGACGCCATCCGGCAATTTTTTGACCGAACCCACCTCGTGCTGCCTTAGATGGAAGTCCTTACTCATCTGCCGGGGAAAATTATACAACTTCAGACTTTCTTTGGGGAGATTAACGCTACGCTCGCATCGTCCGGGTGGAGAGTGAACTGTAGGCTCGAATTGCCGGGTTACCGCATGATGAGGGATCATGTCGATGAAACTCGGCGGGCCGTTCACGACATTCTCCATGCGGGGGCCCTTGCATGGCGACCCATGACCCTGTGCCGCCAACCGTTGCCGGAGTACATATGTACAGTCATCTCATGCACTGTCTGGATCGCCGGGGTGAAATTCGTCGCTATTGTGGATACGGGGGCGATGCATACCACAGTCGCCATGCCCGTCATTCGGAGGCATAATTGGTCAAACCTCATCCGAGCCGTCGACCTCTGTTTTGGCAACGCGGGAGGGGAGATCACCCAATCCGAGGGCCAGATTGATTTTTTCCCCTTTAGGTCGGAAATATTAATCGGAGCTTGCCGGTCCAAGTGTGTGAAACGTCCACGTACGATGTCCTCCTCGTGAACGACTGGTTGACGGCATGCAACGTGATAATTCTGCTTGGGGGAAAATGCATGACGTTGCACGACGATGACGGGGCGCCATCATACATCCTGCTTCAATTTGAAGAAATGGAAGTTCCACATCGGCGAGACGCTCGATTGCTGACGGGGCAGGCCTCCCCCACCACCCGCTCAGCGCATGCGGGCGATCGATCCACCGGAGCACGCTTCATGAGAATCGTCGTTGATGCACCGGCATCGTCCACGGACAGCAGCGACTCTCCGGAGGATCATGCACCGTATCCAACGGAGGTGCATGCCCGCATCACACGACGCAGACAAATGATAACAGGAGCTTCAGAAGATATCGTCTTCTTAGGAGAACGCATCTCCATGCGATCACGGGGGATTCAAGGTGAGCGTCCAACACATCAACGTGACCTGGAACCTGGCATGCCCCTCACCCTCCGACAACCACGGCGGCATGCCCATCCCGCCCGGCCGCCCCAGATCGCTCGGGCGCCCTCTCGCGGATCGGGACGGTGGCCCTCAAATTCTCGTTCACAAAGTTCACACCGTTTACGCAACCGCCAGTCAATGACAGAGACAACCACAGTTCTGGACACTCTGGAACACACTTACCACGCAACCACTACTGGAGAACAGCGACAGACCGACACCACCAGCCCCACGCCAGAGATGGCCCACACCGACTAGGCCCAGAACGAGTACGTACTCGCTGAACGCACGGTGAATACGGCTGTTGCTTTTGAGTTCGAGGCCCGCGCGCTCGCAGCGTTTCTCACTATGGCAGCAGCAGAAGACCTTCTCCACACCTTGTGTATGGATGACCCCTGCCTGGTATCCCCACCCTCACCGGAAGTACCTGACCCTCATAGCAACGAGGCACTGTGGCAAGCATTCGCGCTTCACATCACCCAAAATTGAGCGTTGACAGTGAGAGTGGAGAGACTCTGGGAGCAGCACAGGACGTGGATGAGGACGTACGCGGACCATGTACGCAACTCTGCTGCCAACCTGGCTCAAGTGAGGAACGCCCTCGCTACGTGCGAGTCCGCCCGCGCTGACAGACAGCAGCAAGTTCAGGTCCAAGAAACTCGAGCAACGGCAATCCAAGCGAGACTCCAAGAGGTGCAACACCTGCAAGATGAATGGAACAAGGCTGCGGACAGAGGTGACGAGCCACCCGCAGCGGAAGGGCAGCGTCTTATTGACCAAAGAGCAGAGTTGGGCCGAACCCTCCGGATAACACGTGTAGAGATGGCTCGTTTGATTCCAGTACTGCAGCAGCTCAAAGTGCAGTTGCCAGATATGCAACAGCTACAAACCGAATGTGAGGAGGAGTGGGCAGCCGATCGTGCGCGACTGCAGGATATGTCGCAGCAATGGGCGAGGGTCATGGCCCTCCGTGAGGATGTCTCCCAGCAATACCGTACCACCTGCACGCTCGTTGATCGGGCCAAACAACTCATTGATATGCGCACGCAGTACCTCTGTGAGGATGTCTCCCAGCAATACCGTACCATCTGCACGCTCGTTGATCAGGCCAAACAACTCATTGATGAGCGCACACAGGCTGGAGGACGAGTGGGACAAGTACCTCGAAGAATTGCGGTACCTCTATCCGCTGGACTGTTCGACTGCTGCCGGACCGGCAGCCTTGTGCTGTTTCCTACACTAGACCATGACCCCCACCCACCCAGAACAAACCCAGCCCAACCTCCTTCGCACCACTCCACAACCAGTTCGTACCACAACGCAACCAGTTGGCACCACTCCGCAACCAGTTCGCACCACTCCGCAGCCAGTGCGCACCACTCCGCAACAAGTGCGCACCACTCCACAACCAGTTCGCACCACTCCGCAACCAGTTCGCACCACTCCGCAACCAGTTCGCACCACTCTGCTTCCAGTTCGCACCTCTCCGCAACCAGTTTGCACCACTCCGAACCAGTTCGTACCACTCCGCAACCAGTTCGCACCACTTTGCAACCAGTGCGCACCACTCCGCAACCAGTTCGCACCCCTCCGCAACCAGTTCGCACCACTCTGCTTCCAGTTCGCACCTCTCCGCAACCAGTTTGCACCACTCCGAACCAGTTCGTACCACTCCGCAACCAGTTCGCACCACTTTGCAACCAGTGCGCACCACTCCGCAACCAGTTCGCACCCCTCCGCAACCAGTTCGCACCACTCTGCTTCCAGTTCGCACCTCTCCGCAACCAGTTTGCACCACTCCGAACCAGTTCGTACCACTCCGCAACCAGTTCGCACCACTTTGCAACCAGTGCGCACCACTCCGCAACCAGTTCGCACCCCTCCGCAACCAGTTCGCACCACTCTGCTTCCAGTTCGCACCTCTCCGCAACCAGTTTGCACCACTCCGAACCAGTTCGTACCACTCCGCAACCAGTTCGCACCACTTTGCAACCAGTGCGCACCACTCCGCAACCAGTTCGCACCCCTCCGCAACCAGTTCGCACCACTCTGCTTCCAGTTCGCACCTCTCCGCAACCAGTTTGCACCACTCCGAACCAGTTCGTACCACTCCGCAACCAGTTCGCACCACTTTGCAACCAGTGCGCACCACTCCGCAACCAGTTCGCACCCCTCCGCAACCAGTTCGCACCACTCTGCTTCCAGTTCGCACCTCTCCGCAACCAGTTTGCACCACTCCGAACCAGTTCGTACCACTCCGCAACCAGTTCGCACCACTTCGCACGCAGTGCACACCACTGCGCAACAAGTGCGCACCACTCCACAACCAGATCGCGCCACTCCGCAACCAGTTCGCACCACTCCACAACCGGTTCGCACCACTCCACAACCAGTTCGCACCACTCCGCAACCAGTTCGAAACACTCCGCAACCAGTTCGCACCACTCCCCAACCAGTTCGCACCACTCTGCAACCGGTTCGCACCACTCCGCTACCAGTTCGCACCATTCTGCAACCAGTTCACACCACTCCGCAACCAGTTCGCACCACTCGGCAACTTGTTTGCACCACTCCACAATCAGTTCGCATCACTCTGCAACCAGTTCGCACCACATCGCAACCAGTTCACACCACTCCGCAACCAGTTCGCACCACTCTGCAACCAGTGCGCACCACTCAGCAACCAGTTCTCACCACTTTGCAACCAGGTCGCACCACTCCGCAACCAGTTCGTACCACTCCGCAACCAGTTCACACCACTTCGCAACCAGTTCGCACCACACTGCAACCAGTGCACACCACTCAGCAACCAGTTCCCACCACTCCGCAACCAGATCGCACCACTCCGCAACCAGTTCGTACCACTCCGCAACCAGTTCACACCA
>SZWC01001214.1:263608-289911 GCA_023375785.1 Penium margaritaceum | reverse complement strand
ACCAGACAAAATACGTCGACTCCATCCTCAAACGATACGACATGGCAGATTGCAAACCTGCCAGCACACCCATGAGCTCGGAGTGCAAACTCTCCACCTCCATGTCCCCATCCAACGAAGCGGAGAAAACTGACATGCTGGGCAGTCTGTAGTGGGCAGTCTGATGTATGCCATATTCGCCACCCGACCAGATATAGCCCATGCTATTGGGCAGGTGAGCCGGTTTGTGGCCAATCCCGGTCCACTTCACTGGCAAGCCGTGAAGCGCATCATGCACTACATTCAGGGGACGCGGCACGTAGGGCTCCTGTTTGGAGGCATCGTTGGATCTGCGTCACTCTGTCTCATGTACTACACCGATTTTGATTTGGGAGGGAATATTGATGATAGAAAATCTACCTCTGGCTTTGTGTGCATGTTGAATGGAGGTGCAGTCAGTTGGGCAAGTTGCAAGCAGGAATGTCTCTCTCTGTGGACAGCTGAAGCTGAGTACATCACCTTGGCTGACGTGTGTAAAGAGATGCAGTGGCTACGAAGCTTGCTATCTGAGATGAAGGCACCACAAGCTGTTGTTCTTTTATGCCCCTTTGGCCACTTCCATAGCTTAGCGGACAGGTTGGGCATGTACTGCTCCCTTGGACTAAGTCCCCCACATCTTGTTCGTGGTGCAAGTCCAAGCGAGACACCAGTAGTGTAGCGTAGTGGATAGCACGGTGGACATAGGAACAACAGGTCATGCGGCCGAGCCTTGATGTGAGCAGGAAGATTTTTGACCTTCCTGCACGGAGGAAGTTTCCTAGACATTTCTTCATGCATGAGGAGGATGTGCCACTTGGCAGCCAGTGGATGCACCAATTGGCGAGTTGGTGAGGTGGTGTGGAGTGGCCACCCCAAAAGTGCCACTGCCCACACACCTTAGATGCCAGGCCTAGGACTATATGTACCAGGCTCATTCCTCATTCTAAACATACAATCTGGCCTTAGATGCTCCTCACAGGGCTGTCCAACTAAGGAACAGTATAAAGAAGGCAATGGTTGGNGACCTTCCTGCACAGAGGAAGTTTCCTAGACATTTCTTCATGCATGAGGAGGATGTGCCACTTGGCAGCCAGTGGATGCACCAATTGGCGAGTTGGTGAGGTGGTGTGGAGTGGCCACCCCAAAAGTGCCACTGCCCACACACCTTAGATGCCAGGCCTAGGACTATATGTACCAGGCTCATTCCTCATTCTAAACATACAATCTGGCCTTAGATGCTCCTCACAGGGCTGTCCAACTAAGGAACAGTATAAAGAAGGCAATGGTTGGTCTAAGCCCCAGGAGTTAGTCTTTGACTAGCACCTCGCGCGAAAGTAGCCAAGTGTTAAGTGGACACAGTTGCTAGCAAGTGATTGCCTAGGAGCTGCCCAGTGTGGAACCGTGATCCTGAGGGTGATATCTTCTCCTAGCTGAAATGTTAGGAGCGGACGGCAGGTGCTATTGTGTCGGCCTTGTTTTCTAGTCCGTTCGCCTCAGGCCGGTTGACAAAGGGTTATGGGCCCACACTGACCAGTTGTAAGGCACGCTTCGCTCAACTCTAGTACGTTCTCTCCAAGTGTGCACACCGGCTCCATCAGCTCGATCAGCTCCATCAGCTTCATCAGCTCCAACGGCTGGTCTGTTCTCAGGATACAGAGACCAAGGACAAACTCTGCCCTTGGAGGCACGAACTTTGTGTCCCAACCAGGACAAGCTCTGCCCTTGGAGGGAAGACCCTGGGTATCAGGGTTCTCTGTCTGCAGGTGAACATCGGCCGGAGGGGAAAGCAATGGATCTGCATCCTAAAACCGGTAGCAGACATCAGCTAACATCAGCCTACATCGGCCTCGACGCAGCAGAAAAGCGGGAAGTGGATAAGGGCAACAAAATTGGTTGACCCATCAGGAGGAGTGGGGGCTGCCGCAGGGCAGTCCTCAAACTCAACAGTGGCTACCACAGGGCAGACCACTGGAGTAAATGTGAGTACTACGTCACTGCCACATGGTCTTGGATCCTTGGGAGGAATCCCCATTTTCGAGGGGATTGACTTCCCCCTCTGTAGATGGCAGTTCGAGCTGGCGATGAAAGTGCTCAGCTTCATCAAGCTACTGAAGGGAGAGGAGCAGGTTCCTGCGGAGGGCACACCCGAGCATGAGGCATGGATGGATTGAAATGATATTGTCATGTCATTCCTCAGCAACGCGATAGCCAAAAAGTATGTTCCCATCATTGCGGGGTTCACACTGGCTTCGGATGCTTTTGACAAGCTCAAACGTGTGCACCAATCCACCTCCCTCGCGAATAGATTATTCATCCTGCAACGGCTGATTAGCATGCGGGTGAATGAGGGGGAGTCTATCCCTGATTTCTTACAGGAGTTTGAAGGACTCCTTGGCGAGGCTCGCCAAATGAACTGGGACCTTGATGAAAAGATGCAGGCCATGATCCTCCTCATGGAGCTACCGGAGAGCTGGAGCGCAATGATCACAGTCATGGGTGGTTGGAAGGAGAACGACCTGACATACACGGCGGTGTCCGAGTACGTGCGAAACGAGGCCACGCGTCGCAGCGGCAGTGAGGCTAATTTCTCAGCCTATTCCGCACGCTACAACGGCCGCGGGAGCAAAGGGTCGGCCTCTGGTCAGAACGACGGCAGCGAAAGCGGTGGCGGCGGAGGCAACAATGGCGGCAAGGCTCCCAAGCGACAGGGCAACTGCCAAAATTGTGGCAAACCTGGGCACTGGGCAAGAGAGTGCAGATCGCCAAAGAAGGAAAACGGCGAGAGCAGTGGGAAAAAAGGCAGCAAAAAGGGTGGCAAAGAGGCCACAAACATGATGGCTCAGAGCACACCTCCAGCAAAGGGAGCCGCTATGCTCAGGCCAGGAGCCTTCGGACTCGACTCCGGCACCGACCATCACTCTAGCAATGACCAGGCTGGATTTGTCTCCATCGGCCCCACTGAGCGGCGGTTCAGATGCGCAAACGACAGCATTGTGAATGCAAAGGGTGTGGGAGATAAGCTGGTGAGCATCAGCCTGAACAGTGAGGAGAAGGATCTGCGGCTGCGTGACGTGGTCTACATGCCCTCGTTTGCGAAAAACCTCCTGTCCGTGTCAACAACCACGGACAATGACATGACGGTGGTGTTCACGCAGAAGAAGGCGGTCATCATCAAGAACGACGACATCAAGGTCCTCTATGACAACAAAGACCTCGTTGCTCAGGTTCCACGAGTCGATGGGCTCTACATGCTGCAGACAATCACGCCAAAGAACTCAACAGACGAGGATCATGGAGGTGTGGCAGAGGCAATGATCTCGGCACCAACACAGGAGAACACACCAACGGATACTCAAAAGGTACCCCCTGCCGCAAAGGAAGAAGACGCTGGACTGTGGCATAGACGCTTTGGGCACATTGCAAATAGCGCACTGCAAGTCATGCAGCAACAGCATCTGGTCCGTGGCATGGAGGTATGCAAGAAGGATGCGACTGGGTGTGGCAACCTGTGTGAACCTTGCCTCCAAGGCAAGACCAAGCGAAAGCCCTTTGAGCGCAACGGTCGCCACGTAGAAGCAGCCCTTGATCTGATTCACACCGACGTGTGCGGACCCTTTCGCACGGCGTCGAACGGTGGCAGTAAGTACTTCCTGACTCTCATCGACGACCACAGCCGCAAGGTGTGGATCTACTTCCTCAAAACCAAAGGAGAGGTCAGAGAGAAGTTGCTGGAGTTTGTCGCCATGGTGGAGCGGCAGACTGGAAAGAACGTCAAGGCATTGCGAAACGACAACGGCGGGAGTATGAAGCATGCAAGAGCTGGTTGCGGCAACACGGGATCAACCACCAGCCTACAACGCCCTACACGCCGCAAAGCAATGGTGTGGCCGAGCGGATGAACCAGACCATCCTCGGCATGGTGCGTAGCATGCTCTTTGATGCAAAACTCCCACCGCGCTTCTGGGCAGAAGCTGCAAGAACGGCATGCTACATTGTCAACCTGACTCCTGTGGCTGCTCTGGGAAGGCGTGGCAAGAAAAATGGCAAGCAGCAGATGACGCCACAAGAGGTGTGGTCAGGGAAGAAGCCGGACGCCTCACACCTGCGAGTTTTTGGCTGCACCGCATGGGCAAAGGTCCAGGCGGGAGAGGGTGGCGGGAAGCTGGATGCAAGAGCGAGAAAGTGCGTGATGGTGGGCTACGAGACGGCCCACAAGACCTACCGTCTGTGGGATCTGACAGCAAGAAGGCTTATCACCAGCCGGGACGTGACCTTCGATGAGAGGACACTAGGAAAGGGAGAGCCGATTGATCCCACGCAAGCTCCAAAACAGGGAGAGTGGTTGGTGCTGCTGGAGTCAGGGGATCAAGCTCCTGAAAACTGGCAAGTGGTGCCAGTACGACAGGCCACAGAGAAGAGTGGTGTGGCAGGGAGAGCGGCTGCGCAGGCTGACGCAGCGGCGGGCTCCGACACGGAGTCGGAGACGTCCGAGGCCTTTGAGACCAGCTCGGAGGCCAGTGGCTCTTCACCAAAGGAAGATTTAACTTCAGGGCAGCCTGCACCACTGGAGCAGCAGCAGAGCAGAGATAAAGCACCAGCAATGCCGCGCCGTGGCACGCGGCAACGAATACAAATGCCACAGTATGACGCTGACACCGGAGGGTGGACTGGACTGAGCTGGTCCTGTTTGGCTCAGGGAGAGCCGCTCACTGTGGCAGAGGCATTGACAAGGCCCAATGGGGCCAAATGGAAGGAGGCGGTGGGCAGCGAGCTCGCGTCCATCGAAGAAAATGGTACGTAGGTGCTGGTGGAAAGACCCCCGGACGCTCACGTGGTGGGCTCTAAGTGGGTGCTTAGGCTGAAGCGGAAGCAGGACGGTAGCATCGACAAGTACAAGGCAAGGGTGGTGGCGAAGGGATTCTCACAGCGCGGAGGGTCTGAGTACGATGAGACTTTCGCACCGGTCGTCACGTTCGCCTCCATCAGGTCCCCTCTCGCGGTCGCTGCTGCCAAAGACCTGGAGATCCATCAGATGGACATCAAAACAGCTTTCCTTTACGGGAAGTTAGACAAAGAGGTGCTCATGGAAGTGCCGGAGGGGGTGGATGCACCCGCAGGAAAGGTGTGTTGGCTGGTGAAGGCATTGTACGAGCTGAAACAGGCCCCACGGATCTGGTACAAGGAGATGGACAGCTTCATGGCTGAGATCTCTTTCGCATACTGCAAGAATGATCCCAGCATCTATGTGCGGGAGGATGAGCGTGGCTTGCTGCTTGTGGCGTTGTATGTGGACGATCTGATCATGTGTTCTTCCTCGCACGAGGCCCTTGTGGGCCTGAAGGAGAAGCTGAGCAGCAGGTTCAAGATGAAGGACATGGATCCTCTCGAGTACTACCTCGGGATCGCCGTCCACCGCATCCGCAAAGCAGGCACCATCGAGCTCAACCAGACCAAGTACATCATGGACGTCTTGAAGTGCTACAACATGGAGGATTGCAAACCCATCAGCACCCCCATGGCCTCCGAGTGCAAGCTCTCCTCCTCCATGACGCCAAGCAATGAGCCGAGCGGCAGGAAATGCAAAACATTCCGTACCAGTCCGCCGTCGGGAGCCTCATGTACGGAATGGTGGGGACGCGACCTGACATCGCTTATGCGGTAGGTCAGGTCAGCAGGTTTGTGGTTATTCCTGGGCCACAGCATTGGCAAGCCGTGAAGCGGATCTTCCGCTACCTAAAAAAGACACGGCACGTGGGAATTCAGTTTCGAGGTCTTGAAGGATCAGACTTGCTGCGACTCACGTGCTACACCAATGCTGACTGGGGAGGGCAGGTTGACGACAGGAAGTCCACCTCTAGCTTTGTTTGCCTTCTCAATGGTGGTGCTGTCTCATGGGCAAGCAGGAAGCAGGACTGCGTCTCACTTTCCACTGCTGAGGTGGAGTACATCGCACTCTCGGAAGTGTGCAAGGAAACACAATGGCTTCGGAGTCTACTCGAAGAGATCAAGGCACCACAAGAGGAAGCAACTGTCATTCGTGTCAACAACCAGAGCGCCATCGCTATGGCAGAGGACGACTTGATCTCCCGGCGGACAAAGCACATCGACATTCGGTACCACTACTCACGCGACCTTGTCGCCAAGGGTGTCGTGGAACTAGAACATGTCGAAACCAAGAGGATGCTTGCGGAATTCTTAACGAAGCCGCTTGATTGCGACTTGCATGCTGCAGGCGCTCAAGGAATTAGCATGGTGGATGTAGGAGATGAAGACTAAAAGCCCAAGACAACTGAAGTGCACAAACACAGTGCAGATCTACAGGCTCATGTGAAAAAAAAAAACATTTACCAGGGCAGGTGGCCAGAGGTGCAAGGGAGAGATTGTTGTTTTTTTATGCCCCTTTGGCCACTGCCATAGCTTAGCGGACAGGTTGGACATGCACTGCTCCCTTGGAGTAAGTCCCCCACATCTTGTTCGTGGTACAAGTCCAAGCGAGACACCAGTAGTGTAGCGCAGTGGATAGCACGGTGGACTTAGGAACAACAGGTCATACGACCGAGCCTTGTTGTGAGCAGGAAGATTTTTGACCTTCCTGCATGGAGGAAGTTTCCTAGACATTTCTTCATGCATGAGGAGGATGTGCCACTTGGCGGCCACTGGATGCGCCAATTGGCGAGTTGGTGAGGTGGTGTGGAGTGGCCACCCCAAAAGTGCCACTGCCCACACACCTTAGATGCCAGGCCTAGGACTATATGTACCAGGCTCATTCCTCATTCTAAACATACAATCTGGCCTTAGATGCTCCTCACAGGGCTGTCCAACTAAGGAACAGTATAAAGAAGGCACTGGTTGGTCTAAGCCCCAGGAGTTAGTCTTTGACTAGCACCTCGCGCGAAAGTGACCAAGTGTTAAGTGGACACAGTTGATAGCAAGTGATTGCCGAGGAGCTGCCCATTGTGGAACCGTGATCCTGAGGGTGATATCTTCTCCTAGCTGAAATGCTAGGAGCGGACGGCAGGTGCTATTGTGTCGGCCCTGTTTTCTAGTCCGTTCGCCTCAGGCCGGTTGACACAAGCAACGGTGACGGTCATCAAGATTGACTACATGAGCGCGATTGACATGTCCAAGAATCCCGTCCTGTCCAGGCGTACAAAGCACATCGAGATCCGCTACCATTATGCTCGAGACTTGGTCTACAAACAGACAGTGGAGCTCGAGTATGTCCACGCTGAACCGGGCTGACATGCTTACAAAGCCACTGGACACGGATCTCCATCAGGCGGACCGGCAAGGTATCAGCATGGTCAACGCAAGTGATGACGAATGATGATGGTCACTGATGCAAGGTGCAAGGGAGAGATTTGTTGAATTATTTTGCCCCTTGTTCAGTGTTGTAGGACGGATCACGAATGCTCTGCCCCTTGTCGAGGTATGACCCCTGGACCCGTTGTAGAGTGACTCAATTATGCTCTGTCTCATGTAGGATTTGACCTGTGAGTACACCATGTGGGTGAGTGGTTACCTTGGCCATTTTGTTGATTTGGCCAAGTGAGAGGTCATCAGTTCGATCCTGGCCCCATGCACATGTTGTTTGCTATGGAAGCTTCCAAGAAAGAAAGTCCGTAGATTCTTGGACGCTACATGGTTGGTCTGTCACCTTGACACTAGGATGCTTATGTGTCAAGCCCAGAGTGCAAGTCTATTGGTGATGTGGCTGGTTCACGCCACTTTCCAGGAATGTGCTTTTAAGTTCTTGGACTAGACAGACAACTATAAAAAGGACTTGTCTTGCATGCTAATCAATTAACCCTTGCTTGATGCTCTCTTGCGTATTGACGACTTGAGCTCTTCTTGAGATGTAATGCAAAGGCATTAGTACTCTTGAAGGTGAATTATATGCCTGATTAAGTTTGGGATGCATGACACATGTCAACAAAGGAAGAAGGCCTAGAAACCTTTGTGAGCTTTTTGGTTTCGCGGCTTCTCTGCCAAAGCTGGTTAGCTCAGTAGCTAACACCATGCCTTCAAGGCAAGGCGAAAAGGAAACCCTTCAAGCGGAATGGTACGTGTGCTCTTGCACCTCTTGATGTCGTCCACTCTGACGTGTATGGTCCCTTTCACACACCATCAAATGGAGGCAGGAGATATTTCCTCACATGCATCGACGACAACAGCCGCAAAGTCTGGATATACTTTCTCAAAATGAAAAGTGAGGTGAAGGAGAATCTGCAAGCCTTTGTCACTATGGTTGAGCGACAGAGTGGAAAGAAGATGAAGGAATTCAGAACAGATAATGGGGGAGAGTACAAAGCCTGCAGGGACTGGCTCAAGGTGCAGGGCATTGAACACCAGAAAACTACTCCCTACTCACCTCAAAGCAACGTGATAGCAGAGAGGATGAACCAGACCCTCATGGGCATGACAAGGTACATGCTCTTTAATGCCAAGCTGCCTCCTAGGTTCCGGGCAGAAGCAGCACGTACGGCTAAGGTGAAGTGTATGCCAAATTAAGTTTGGGGTTCAGGCCATTTCCCACGAATGTGATTTGTGAGCTTTTCGGTTTTGCGGCTTCTCTGCAAGAGGTGGTTAGCTCAGTAGCGAACACCACTTTGGGGGCAATGTGGATTCCATCATCCCCCCTATCTACATGGCACCCTCTGTGATTGCCAAGAAGTGCCATCCACTGGGAAGAACCTTGGAATGTTCAGATACATCGCTCAAAAGTTTCCTATCTTCCTTTTGGTCACAAAGAACATTTGCCACTATATGGTTTGACCCAATGGCCTCTCACTCCAAAGACAATCGAAAACGTTTATGCCAGAGGGGGTTATCATACATAATACTTGCTGGCTACACTGTCATGTTTAGACCAAGAGAACTTGTTCCAAAAGAGCAATGCATGCGTTGTCTATCTAGATCAGACTTAGGGGACTCTAGCGGAGGATTGCATGCCTAGTTTTTCTGTGACTCTCCAAACTACAGCCATGGACAAGGAATATATTAGATCAACGAAGTCTCCATTGTCTATTTGCTTTAATCTATCTTCTCTCTTGTTGTCTTTGCCTTCAATCTTTATAAGCGACCACTTGGAAACTTCTTAGCACTACTAATGCTGACGTGGCAATGCAGTCCAGTCAGCGATTGCACGAGCACAGAGGGCGGGTGCAGAAACAACAAGGATTGGGCTAGGTGAGATGCTCAGAGTCTCATAAGCACAATAGCTTCAATGTGCAGAGAGAGAATGACTACTCACAAGAACAAAATATAAGAACCTACCACGGAACACGGCGGATGGCACACTCAGTAGTGTCAGTCTGTCATCAAACCGGCCCAAAAAAAACAGTGTTTTAGCCGTAACTGTGTACTGAGGCATCCAAAGCAACACCTTTGGAACCTGCAGATAAAACACGTTGAGCCAGATGCTACGATTGATCACACGCACGGGTCCGGCATTGATCAGTGGACACACAATGCAAAACATGCAAATCGGCCTCGAGAGCTAGTCCACCAAGAAAACTCTGGCGGCTGTAGAGAAACTATAGAGCACCCAAGCAAGCACTTGGGTCGCAGTGGCAGCTATCTGATAGCTACTGGTGGGTGGAGCCACCACCCCATGGTGCTCCGACGCCAGCGGGGTCAGTATCAGGAATCTTCATGAGCATGGACACAACTGAGTGGTCACAGTAAGTTGTAAAGACAAACATAGACAACTCACATCACAACACTATTAACTTCGATTTCATCAATGGCTATACTGTCGTCAGTGGTCTTTCCAAATGCCAAATATAAGTGTCATGAATAACAGGTTCAAATGTGTTTCGTTAGCATGTCCAATTGGTGAATGTATGTTCATACATTTTGGCCTCGAATATTGATGTGACCATTTTTTACACGGCCGTGTTGGCAAGAAATAACATTATGTTCCATGTTTTTTCTTAGTAAGTGCTCGTCCATGTGTGAATACTGGGGCATATGCCACATATCTTCAAGATTTCTCAAAAGTCACTCAAGTGATGGCTATCTTTCATTCACCTACAAAGTCATGACATGTTTTCATTGCGTTTTCCCACATGTCACACGTCCAGGGTGGCAAAACGTAAGATTGTGTTCCATGTCCTTTCTTAATATGTACTTGTCCACGAGTCAATATTGAGTCGTATACCACATATCTATAATGATTGCTTAAAATCCACTCAAGTGATGGAATTCTGTCATTAATCTACAAAGTTGTGGCGTTCTATCGTTAAGTTTTCAAACTGGGGGTATGGTTTATTCAAACTACAAACATGTTGGTGTATGTGTCAGCACCACGTGGTGACCTCTAGCGTTGTTGCACACTCACCTCACCCGTGCAGGTGACTAATCATAGAAGTGAAAACACTCAGGGCTGAGACGTCATGATTGTGTGCACCCACGCTAGCCCAACTGCTTCTGCCAAGAGGCCAGTAGACTTCAGTGTGCTGGATTAGTCTCACTTGCACACATGTGATTTATGGTGTGCTTCCTGCACATGGACCGAGCTGGGTCCTCGATCACAATTGGTTTCTACTGACTCTTGTCAGAAATATTCAGGGGTGAGAGAATGGCACCAGTGGGTGGTGGCTTGAACCACCAAGCCGGAGGGGAGCAAGCGAGAGCAAGCTTGCAGCACGCTCGCTCGCTCCCCCTCGCATCACTAGGGTTTCTTGTGACTCGTCCCAGTCGTTCGTTGCTTGCCGCTCTCTTGCCTAGCAACTTGTGTGATCTCGCACCATGGCCGTGCACAAAACTTGATCTGCTACTTGCTCCAGTGTGTTCACATGGTTCATGCCTTGTTACTGGTGTCAGAGCAAGCCATAAGGATGCCTAAAGATCGAAGATCCTGTCTATTCCACCATCGCCCATACATCCGCCGCCGCCACCGCCATTGCTGCCGTTGCCGCTGGCTCAGTCTGCACGCACCGTACAGCAGCAGCGGGCACCCCGCACCGAACTCAGCAAGCTTCAGCCGTACACTCTCCCATGCACGTGCTGACCGTCGCAAGCGGAGTAGGGCGCATGAATAGTGTCGCGGCGTCTATCGCGACATCACACCCGTCCGGCCATTGCCGTCGTCATTGCTTGTGACGGAAATAGCTGTTGACCCAGGCCCCTCTTGTGACTGTGTCGACAAGTGCCATAGCAGGAGTTGTGTCGTCAACCGTTTTGGCCGCAGCACCCCCACAGTTGCGCCAGCTTCCCGCAGCTGATGCAGCAGGTTCTCCCCTTCACCACAGCCTTGGCAGTAGCACTCGTGGCGGCACTCTTTACAGCTGCACCCTAGCGGAGCTACAGCCACCACCCTGGATGCCGGCCATCATCACCTCGAGGGCACGGCGACTTTGGTGGCGGCATCAGCCACGCTGCCATCCCGTGAGGCCCCTGGACCGCTTTCACTTGGGGCATACTATGAGGGGCACGCAGCGCACCACCGTCCTCGCTCATGCACGCAGCAGCCACATTGATAAATGCAGCAGTCACGGCCGTAGCCATGTTTGCTGCAGCAGCCAGGGCTTCCCGTGCTCTCGCCGTTACATCAGCCAGTAGGGCTGCGGAAGCATACACTGAGGCAGCAGAGGTTGTGGGTCCTATTGCTGCAGCAGCTGCGGACATAGGTGCGCAACTCGCAGCAGTTGCAGAATCTGTCACGTCAGCTATAGCTTGAGCAGCATCTGCCACAGCCACTGGCGCATCATCGATCCGCACCTCCACAGCTGCAGCTATGTCATCCGCGTCATCTTCTCTATTGGCCGTCTCCAGCATCGTCACTGCCCTCGTCTCTGGTGTAGCTGTTCTCACCACATTCAGCACCACTTTCATCATGGGCTCTCTTGTCCTTGTGGTTCCAACTTCTGCTATAGTTTCCATTCTCGCCGCAGCTTCTGCTGCCACCGTATGTCCGCTTCTTTCATTCTTACATAGCCCATCCCCTTCTGCAGCCTTGTGAGCTTCTTGTCTGCATATCTCTATGCTGCTTGCTCTTTGTCTGTGCTCTCCCTGAAGTGACTTGTCGTGTCTGACCAGGGTTGGGTTATCTTGCAGTACTTCTATTACATGCCGAAAGCACTCAAAAATTTCCATGCCCACTGTGGCGGGAGAAACTCTGCCAATTTTTTTCCGGCAGAGTGCCACAGTCGTCACCATGCCTGGTGACAATGAGTCGGTCATTACTGATTCCAATCGCCAGTTGAACCTTGCTCGTGAGGCTCAGCGTGAGGCTGAAGATCATCTCAAACTCGCAAATGACAATCGTGTCACTTTTGCTGATGAAGTTGCTGCCATTGTTCTTAAGCATCACCCTGCCGCATCTGTCTCACCCTCTAGCACCCCTATTGGCACCAGTGCTGGTGCCTCCTCCACGCCATCCGCTGCTAGCACTGCTGCTGCTGAGCCTGCCAATGGTCCGCGTGCTGCCACTCCCACTGCTACAACCTGCCAGCATGAATTCTTCTCCCAACCTCTTGTCCTAGCCGCTGGGCCAGCCTTCTCCTCCTGGGAGACTCGCTTCAGCGCCTGGGCTCAGTACTATTTCCCCGTAGTCCCTCCTTTCACAACTATTGCTGATGAGTCCTCTCGCGCTGTTCACGCTCTCATCGCTACTGCACCAGAAACGGTCGTCGATGATGTTGGCACATACAATGCTGACCCTGTCGAGCAGCGTCTAGCTGACCCCATTGGTGTTGTTCTTCTATGCCCCATGACCACTGCTATGGCTTGACGAACAGGTTGGGCATGCACTGCTCCCTTGGAGTAAGTCCCCCAAACCTTGCGTGTGGTGCAAGTCCAAGTGAGACACCAGAAGTGTGGCACAACGGATAGCATGTTGGACTTTGGAACAACAGGTCCTGTAATCGAGTCTTGATGTGCGCAGAAGATTTTTGACCTTTCCAGCACAGGGGAAGTTTTTTAGACATTTCTCCATGCATGAGGAGAGTGCTTCACTTGGCGGTCAGTCGATGTGCCAATTGGAGGACTGGTGAGGTGGTGTGGAGTGACCACCCCAAAAGTGCCTCTACCCATACACCTTAGAAGTCAGGCCTAGGACTATATGTACTAGGCTCATTCCTCATTCTAATTACACAATCTGGCCTTAGATGCTCCTCACAGAGTTGTCCAACTAAGGAACAATATAAAGAAGACACTGGTTGGTCTAAGCCCCAGGATTTAGTCTTTGACTAGCACCTCGCGCGAAAGTGACCAAGTGGACACAGTTGCTAGCAAGTGATTGCCTAGGAACTGCTCAGTGTGGAACCGTGATCCTGAGGGTGATATCTTCTCCTGGCTGAAATGCTAGGAGCGGACGGCAGGTGCTATTTTGTCGGCCTTGTTTTCTAGTCCGTTTGCCTCAGGCCGGTTGACAAAGGGTTATGGGCCCACACTGACCAGTTGTAAGGCACGCTTCGCTCAACTCTGGTACGCTCTCTCNGAACCGTGATCCTCAGGGTGATATCTTCTTCTAGCTGAAATGCTAGGAACGGACGGCACGTGCTATTGTGTCGGCCTTGTTTTCTAGTCCGTTTGCCTCAGGCCGGTTGACATGATGATCTCAAACTCCCACCTCCAGCGCACAAAGCCCTCTTCATCGAACCTCAAGATGGGAGAATGGTTCCCTGGTTCCCTTGTCTTTGCCATCCCTACAACTACCACTACTACAACTGCTACACCTGTTGTTGATGCCGATGCACATGTTTTTTAGGCTGTTGTTGGCTGTTGGAGAGAAGAGGCACCTACTTCCGCTGTTCACATTGGCCGATGCAAGGAGATGTAGGCTGATGTAGTCTGATGTAGGCTAATGTCAGCTCCCAAGGCAGAAAGGAAAAGATGTGTTGCATTCCTCTCCAAGTGCTCATTGACCTGCAAACAGAGAGGTTGTCTGAGAGCAAAGGTGCTTTTACTGCTTGTGACTTAGCCGTTACGTGTGTGAAACTTCTCTCACCAGAAAAGTGGGCTCATAACTAGGGTGGTGCAAATTCAATATCGATATTGGCAATATCGCCAATATCGATATTGAAATATCGACATCTATATCGATATCGATATTGGGTCGATATCGATATCCATATCGATATTGACCTCTCAGGAGCCGGACCCCCAAAAAACAAACATCGAAAATATCGCCACTGAGGGCGATATTTCGATATTTTTTTAAATTCGATATCGTTGCAAAATCCGATGATATCGATTTTTAAACCAATAACATCGATTTGAAAATCGATATTATCGGTTTTTTTCAATTCTGCCTTGGTAGGTAGAGTACAAGGAGGCCACTAAGGCCACATTGTTCTTTCTCATTTACTATTACCTCTTTCTTTGCTTACAGGTTTCCAGCACTTGCACTTTTTTGGGGGTGGCTCTCATTTCTGTGAGGGGGGAATCACAGCACTTGCGTTTTTTCAGCGCCCTATCTCTTGCGCTCTCTCTCTCTCTCTCTCTCTCTCTCTCTCTNGCGGGAGCAAAGGGTCAGCCTCTGGTCAGAAAGGCGGCAGCGGAAGCGGTGGTGGCGGAGGCAACAATGGCGGCAAGGCTCCCAAGCGACAGGGTAACTGCCGCAACTGCGGCAAACCTGGACACTGGGCAAGAGAGTGCAGGTCGCCAAAGAAGGAAGACGGCGGAAGCGGTGGGAACAAAGGCAACAAAAAGGGTGGCAAAGAAGCCACCAACATGATGGCACAGAGCATGCCTCCAGTAAAAGGAGCGGCGCTGCTCAGGCCAGGAGCTTTTGGGCTTGACTCCGGCACCGATCATCACTCTAGCAACGACCAGGCTGGATTTGTCTCCATCGGCCCCACCGATTGGCGGATCAGATGCGCAAACGGTAGTGTCGTGAACGCAAAGGGCGTGGGCGACAAGCTGGTGAGCATCAGCCTCAATGGTGCGGAGAAAGATCTACGGCTATGTGACGTGGTCTAGATGCCCTCCTTTGCGGCAAACCTTCTGTCCGTGTCAAAAATAACGGACAATGACATGACAGTGGTGTTCACGCAGAAGAAGGCGGTCATCGCCAGGACTGAGGACATCAAGGTCCTCTACGCCAACAAAGATCTCGTGGCACAGGTTCCACGGGTTGACGGACTCTACGTACTGCAGACAACGGCAGCAAAGAGCTCGGAAAACGAGGGTCATGCGGGTGCAGCGGAGGCATTGGTCTTGACACCCACGCAGGAGAGCACACCAACGAAAACTGAAAAAGCATCCTCTGCCGCAAAAGACGAAGACGCTGATCTGTGGCATAGACGCTTTGGGCATGTTGCAAACAGCATGCTCCAAGTCATCCAGCAACAACAGCTGGTCCGTGGCATGGATGGTTGCAAGAAGGATGCGGTTGGGTGTGGCAGCCTATGTGAACCTTGCCTCCAAGGCAAGACCAAGCGAACACGCTTTGAGCGCAATGGTCGCCGCGCAGAATCAGCCCTTGACCTGATTCACACCAATGTGTGCGGACCCTTTCGCACGGCGTCAAACGGTGGTAGCAAGTATTTTCTGACCTTCATAGACGACCACAGCCGCAAAGTGTGGATCTTATTCCTCAAAGCAAAGGGAGAGGTCAGAGAAAATTTGCAGGAGTTTGTCGCCATGGTGGAGCGGCAGACTGGAAAGAAAGTCAAAGCGATGCGAAGCGACAACGGTGGAGAGTACGAGGCATGCAAGGGCTGGTTGCGGCAACATGGGATCAACCACCAGCCCACAACGCCTTAGATGCCGCAGCGCAATGGTGTTGCCGAACGGGTGAATCAGACCATCCTCGGCATGGTGCGTAGCATGCTCTTTGATGCAAAGCTTCCACCGCGGTTCTGGGCGGAAGCGGCAAGAACGGCATGCTATCTCGTCAACCTGACTCCTGTGGCTGCTCTGGGTAGGCGCGAAAAGAAGAAGGGAAAGAAACAGATGACGCCACAAGAAGTTTGGTCAGGGAAGAAGCCGGACGCATCACACCTGAAAGTATTAGGCTGCACCGCATGGGCAAAGGTCCAGGTGGGTGAGGGTGCCGGCAAGCTGGATGCAAGAGCGCGAAAGTGCGTTGTGGTGGGCTATGAGACGGCCCACAAGACCTACCACCTATGGGACTTGGCAGGAAGAAGACTCATCACCAGCCGGGACGTAACCTTTGACGAAAGGAAACCAGGCAAGGAAGAGATGCTTGATCCCACGCAAGCTCCACAACAGGGAGAGTGGTTGGTGCTGCTGGAGTCAGGAGATCAAGCTCCCGAAAACTGGCAAGTGGTGCCAGTACAGCAGGCCGTGAAGAACAGTGGTGTGGCAGGGAGAGCGGCTGCGCAAGCTGACGCAGCGGCGAGCTCCAACACAGAGTCGGAGACGTCCGAGGCCTCTGAAAACAGCTCGGAGGCCAGTGGCTCTTCAAAAGAAGAAAATTTAACTTAAGGGCAGCCTGCAACACAGGAGCAACAGCATTGCGAAGATCCACCAGCAATGCAACGTCGCAGCACACGACAAAGAAAACAAACTCGAAAGTACGACGCTGACATCGGAAGCTGGACTGGACTGAGCTGGTCCTGTTTGGCTCAGGGAGAGCCGCTCACTGTGACTGAGGCACTGGCAAGGCCCGATGCGGCCAAGTGAAAGGAGGCGGTGGACAGCGAGCTCGCGTCCATCGAAGAAAATGGCACATGGGTGCTGGTGGACAGACCCGCTAACGCTCACGTGGTGGGCTCAAAGTTGGTGCTCAGGTTGAAGCGGAAGCAAGATGATAGCATCGAAAAGTACAAGGCAAGGGTCATGGTGAAAGGATTCTCACAGCGCGCAGGGTCTGAGTAGGATGAGACCTTCGCACCGGTTGTCACGTTTGCCTCAATCAGGTCCCTGCTTGCCGTCGCTGCCGCCAAAGACCTTGAGATCCACCAGATGGTTGTGAAGACAGCTTTCCTTTATGGGAAGCTTGACAAGGAGGTGCCAATGGAGGTACCAAAAGGTGTCAAAGCACCCGAGGGTAAGGTGTGCAAGCTGGTGAAGGCGCTGTACGGACTGAAACAGGCCCCACGGATCTGGTACAAGGAGTTGGATAGCTTCATGGCTGAGATCTCCTTTACACATTGCAGGAATGACCCCAGTGTCTATGTGCGGGAGGACGAACGTGGCTTGCTGCTCGTGGCATTGTACGTGGACGATCTCATCATGTGTTCTTCCTCGCAGGAGGCCCTTACGGACCTCAAGAAAAATCTGGCCAGCAGGTTTAAGATGAAGGACATGGGACCTCTCAAGTACTACCTCGGGATTGCTGTTCACTGCAACCGCAAAGCAGGCACCATCGAGCTCAACCAGACCAAGTACATCATGGACGTCTTGAAGCGCTACAACATGGAGGACTGCAAACCCGTCAGCACCCCTATGCCCTCCGACTGCAAGCTCTCCTCCTCCATGTCACCAAGCAACGAGGCAGACCGGCGGGAGATGCAAACCATTCCGTACCAGTCCGCCGTTGGGAGCCTCATGTACGCGATGGTGGGAACGCGAACTGACATTGCTTATGCGGTGGGTCAGGTGAGCAGGTTTGTGGCCAACCCTGGGCCAGAACATTGGCAAGCTGTGAAGCAAATTTTTCGCTACCTCAAAAAGACTCGGCACGTCGGACTTCGGTTTGGAGGTCTAGAAGGATCAGACTTGCTGCGAATGACATGCTACAGTGACGTGGACTGGGGAGGACGGATTGATGACAGGAAGTCCACCTCAGGGTTTGTCTGTCTTCTAAACGGTGGTGCGGTCTCGTGGGCAAGCAGGAAGCAAGAATGTGTCTCGCTTTCTACTGCTGAGGCGGATTACATTGCACTCTCCGAAGTGTGCAAGGAAACGCAGTGGCTTTGCAGTTTGCTTGATGAGATCAAGGCACCACAAGAGGAAGCAACGGTCATCCTCATCGACAACCAAAGTGCCATCGCTATGGCAGAGGACGACATGATCTCCCGGCGTACAAAGCACATTGATATTCGGTACCACTACTCACGTGACCTTGTCGCCAAGGGTATCGTGGAACTGGAGCACGTCGCAACCAAGAAAATGCTTGCGGAATTCTTGACAAAGCCGCTAGACAGCGACTTGCATGTTGCAGGTGCTCGAGAAGTCGGTATGGTGGATGCAAGAGATGAGAACTAAAGACCAAGAAAGTTGACGTGCACAAACACAACCTAGAGCTACGGGCTCGTGCCGAAGAAAACTACCACAACAGGTGCCCTAAGGTGCAAGGGAGAGATTGTTGTTCTTCTATGCCCCATGGCCACTGCTATGGCTAGACGGACAGGTTGGGCATGCACTGCTCCCTTGGAGTAAGTCCGCCAAACCTTGTTTGTGGTGAAAGTCCAAACGAGACACCAGAAGTGTAGCACAACGGATAGCATGTTGGACTTAGGAACAACAGGTCCTGCGATTAAGTCTTCATGTGCGCAGAAGGTTTTTGACCTTTCCAGCATAGGGGAAGTTTCTTAGACATTTCTCCATGCATGAGGAGAGTGCGCCACTTGGCGGTCAGTGGATGCGCCAATTGGCGGACTGGTGAGGTGGTGTGGAGTGACCACCCCAAAAGTGCCACTACCCACACACCTTAGAAGCCAGGCCTAGGACTATATGTACCAGGCTCATTCCTCATTCTAATTACACAATCTGGCCTTAGATGCTCCTCACAGAGTTGTCCAACTAAGGAACAATATAAAGAAGACACTGGCTGGTCTAAGCCCCAGGAGTTAGTCTTTGACTAGCCCCTCGCGCGAAAGTGACCAAGTGTTCAGTGGACAGAGTTGCTAGCAAGTGATTGCCTAGGAACTGCTCAGTGTGGAACCGTGATCCTGAGGGTGATATCTTCTCCTAGCTGAAATGCTAGGAGCGGACGGCAGGTGCTATTGTGTCGGCCCTGTTTTCTAGTCCGTTTGCCTCAGGCCGGTTGACAATTGGGGCGCACACCATGTTGCGTCGTTGCACCACTGTCACTGGTCAAGCTGATCAAATTGCACTCACCATGCAGTTCAACACGCTCTTAATGCGTGTGGACGTATTGGCTGATGCGTATTGGACACGCAGGCTTAAACTACTCTGTGAGGTTGGCGATGCCGCACCAAGGCAGTTGTCGGCTGTGCTTACCATGGTCAATGGGCTCATCCCCAAGCTGTTAGACTTCCTTTGCGACATCAAAGCCGACAAGCTGTAACGCCTTGCCGCTCAGCCCGTGCCACCAAAGTCCCCCTCTGGTGTTGGCGCCCTCTAGAACTTTACCATTGAGCATCTTACTGCGTGGTGGACTAGCTTCCTGAACAAACGTCTTCATTGTTCTTTCGTAGCAGGTGTCGCCGCTGTCACCACTATAGCCTCTTCTTCATCCTCCAGCGCCGCCTCTTAATCTGCCTCCTGTTCCACTTTGACCTCCACCGCCATGGCTCTCGCTTCTCAGGGCCGTGGGCGTGGCCGCGGCAAGGGCCGAGGCAAGGGAAAACCCTCAGATTCTGTGTCGTCTCGTGTTTTTGGAGAAGTGGTGTGCTGGAACTACGGCTCTTCCGAGCACACTATTCGAAATTGCCCTGCACCAATGGATGATATACGCCTTTCATGCGTTATGCATGCCCACTGGACACGTTCTGGCGGCTCCACTTCCTCTACGTCCAGCACCAGCTCTGGCTCTACTACATCGGCTCGCTCCCCCAGTTTCTTCTCTACACAAGCGTACTCTGCAGTAGGTGTTCTCTCTGCAGCTCCACCTGCTCAATTCCCATGGGGCTGGCCCATGCCCTATGGTGGCCCTGTCCACTCCGAGCTGCCTTCTCCCCCCTACTTCGCTCCTCCCTAGCTCCCTCCTCCTTCGGGATCCTTTGCTCCATCATCTACGCCGTCCGTCAATGGCAAGCACCAGCTGGAGCAGTCTCTTTCTGCAGCTTCTTCATCTTTGCGATCGGGGAAGTGAGAGTGTAGCTGCGTTGGCCAAAGGTCATCCGTGTCACGCTGACACTGTTCTCGGTGGAGAGCCCCCGGGTCATGTTCTTGGATTTCCAAGGACATGACCGCGTGTGTTCTGTGGGTCGAGCATTAGCAGTCTTCCGTCCTCCCGCGCCATCTCAATGTCTGTGCCTCTTCCCCCCTCCTGTCGGCATTGTCGCCACGTGTGGTGTTCTTCCCCGAGTTCGTGTGTCTGGTGGCTTCTGGGTCCTCGACTCTGGGGCCACCCACCATATGACGTCTGTCCGTGCCTCCTTCGTCTCGTTGGGTCCGGCCGGTCCCGTTCGCTTTGTGCGTACAGGATCCGGCTAATTATTTCCCATTCAGGGCATGGATGGTGTCCGCTTTGTTGGTCCCAGTGGCGCGCTGTTCTTGCCTGACGTCCTGTACGTGTCTTCTTTGGAGCTTAACATGCTATCAGTGACCTCTCTTGACGATCAAGGCATGGATTTCTCAGCCAGTCAGGGTGTTGGGACTGTCCGTCTGCGTACCTCCGGTCGTGTTCTCTTGTAAGGTGTGAAATGTGACAAGCTTTACTGTGTCCCCTTTCTTGCACATTCTTCCTCCTCTTCTGTTGGGTCCTCTCTTGCTCACGTTTCCCCTCTCTCTCCCCTTACTGTGTCAGCCAGTTGCATTGCCGCCTTAGCCATGTGCACACTGATGCTAGCACCACCATGCTCCGCCGTCAACCAGCTATTGGTTTGTCCCCGTCCACCTTTCAATCGCCTTGTACCTCCAACTGTCTTGACTGCGCCCAAGGTAAGATGCATCGCTCGTCCTTTGTTACCTCTAACTCCCAATCCACCCACCCCCTTGATCTTGTCCAAGCTGATGTCATGGGTCCCCTTCCCCATGATTTCTTTGGGAGGGGCAGACGTTATGTCTTGTGCTTGAATGATGATTTCTCTCATTTTTGTTGGATCTTTGCTCTTCGTCAGAAAAGCAATGTATGCACGGTGCTTGAGTCCTGGCTGCCGCAAGCTAAACACTCATGCCAACAGTCCTTGCGTGTCTTTTGTTGTGACTGGGGTGGTGAATTCCTAGGTCCCACCACCCGTCTTCTTTAGCCCAAAGGGGTGTGTCTGGAGACCTCTGCTCCCTACACACCCCAATAAAATAGGGTCACTTTTGCCAACGGCGCTCGCACTCTCTTGTCTGAGTCCGGCCTCTCCCCACTTTTCGCCTTTGAGGCAATGAGTTACATGACCTAGGTCAGGAATTGCGTCACCCACGATCCTCTCCCTCGCACCGTTTATCTTTTTGAGTGCTGGTATGGCACACGTGCTGATCTCTGCCTTGCTCGTGTCTGGGATAGCATTGCGGCCGTCTGGCTGTCCAAGGACCTTCACGATGGGAAGCTCTCCCTGCATGGGCTCCTTTGTCCCTTTCTCGGTGTCTCATCCCAGTCCAAGGCCTAGCGCTTCTGGGATTCTGAGGGCCAGCGTGTTGGTGAGTCCTGTGGCGCCATATTCTTTCAGTCCATTGTTCAGCACGATCTCAGTCGTCCTTTGTTTCCTGCTTCCCTGTTGTCACTCTCTCGATTGCGGGGGGAAGTCAGTCCTGAGGTCCCTACTGTTTGTAGTCCCTGTTGTTGTCCCTATTTCACATCCTTTACCCTCGTCGCGTCCCCAGCAGTCTGGTACCGTCCCCACACAGTCCTCCGAGTCTTTCCAGGCCTTATCGCCCAGCACTCCGGTTTTCCCTGTCCTTTCCTCCCCTCCTGTGCCGTCTGGGTCTGTCTCACCTACACAGTCTGCGACGTCACCCAGTCCGCTCGCCTCTGCTCTTCCCAGTCAGCCGGTCCCTGCCATGTCTATGCTTGCTGCTCTCTCCATGCCTGCACCTGTCTCAACATTTTTCTGTGGTGGACGTCTGCGCGCTCTCCCTACCCACTCCTCGAGCGTCTCAATGCCCCACTCCCGCTCGTCGCAGTCTCATCCCGAGCAGTCGCCAGCGGTTCCAACAGGCATGGATGCCTTAGGCCTGGCCACAGGGGTTGTCCACCCCAGCTCTGCCCTTGGGTATACGCTGCTTGTGACGGAGCATGAGAGAGCACTTGAAGCTTCCATCCTTGGTAGTGTCGCAGAGTGTCTTACCACTACTGCAACGGGCCCCCCGTCACCCAATCCCACCACATTCTGACAGGCATGCGCAGCACCTGACTCCCAGCAGTGGGAGGCCACCATGTGGGATGACTTGATCGCGTCTCTGAGCCGAAGGTTATAGCGTCTGTGAAGTCCCTCCTACAATCCACGTACAAAATAAATGACTTGGAGTCTGCTCGTGTCTTTCTAGGCATGGAGCTTGAGCGTGACTGTGCTCGTCGCGTTCTTCATGTTCACCAGGCTGCATATGTCGGGATTCAAGGGGAGCGCTTCGCCTCCCTTCTCGAGTCTATGCCCACTGCTTCAACACCAATGACACTTGCTAGACAGCGGTTGTTGAAGACACTAGACGTGTCCAAGCTGGGGGAGCCGGTGGATGTGACTGAATACCTACGGGTGATTGGGTCTCTGATATACCTGGCTACCACCATGCAAGGAGACGTTGCCTTCGCTGTGAACTTTCTTGTCCAATTCTCACAGGGCCCCAGGGTACGACACATGGGGGTAGCATTGCGTGTGATCCGTTATGCACTCTCTACGGCTCATGTTGGTCTGTGTTACCGAGCACATTCGTCAGTGGTTGTCAATGGATACACTGATAATGATTGGACACATTATGTGGATGCTTGCAGTTGCACGGGCTACATCTTTCTCGTCGGAGGGACGGCGATCTTATGGAAATGCGGCAAGCAAGGCTGTGCTGCACGTAGCTAAAGTGAGGCTGAATATGTTGCTCTTGGTGCAAGCATGTGTGAGAGTGTCTGGCTTTATCTGCATCACTTTGCACTGTTACAATCAAAGCACGAAGCCAATCGTTCAGCACGATGACATGCATCATACTCGCACAAAGCATATCAATGTTGAACACCATTTTGTGCGTAAGCGCGTGGCTACAGGCAATGTCAATATCGTGTGGGTTGACACCCGACCGCAGTTAGCCAATTTCCTCACAAAAGCTCTTAGCAGTAACGTTGTTGGGCTACTGTGTGTCCATAATGCCGCAGGCTGAGTTGTTGTACCATGTGTGTGTACAGTTGTGTGTCACTACTCGTGACGTCATAGTTGTCACCGTGAGTGGTGATGTACAGATCGGCTGTGGGTCATGGGGGAGTGTTGGTGTATGTGTCAATACCACGTGGTGACCTCTGGCCTTACTGCCCACTCATCTCACTTGTGCAGGTGACTAATCACATAAGAGAGAACTCTCAGGGCTGAGACATAATGATGGTGTGCACCCACACTGGCCCAACTGCTTATGTCAAGAGGCCAACAGACTTCATTGTGTTGGATTTGTCTCACTTGCACACATGTCATTGTTGGTTTGTGTAGCTTCCACCCATCACGACCAACGCCAATGGATTACCCATATACCCCACGTTGGTGTTATAGGCCGGAGGAGAGCGTGATGACATGACAGGCCTCCGGAGTGTACCGAGACTTCTCCAGCACCTACGACAATGCCGGCGAGACGCGGTCGATGCGTTCCGGTAGCCCTGTTGGCTTGTTGCGAGCTAGGAGCGTTTTCTCGGTGGGTTGAGACCCACGCACCCGGTAGACTGTACCGGTGCGACAAGGAGACCTGATGGCTATAGTAGTGCTTCTGATGTTTGGAAAGTTATTTGTCTAGACGCTGATTTTGAGTGTTTCTAGAACTCCTTGTATGTTCTCGGTGGTCTATACCCAAGTACTCGGAGAGCTGTTCTGGTGCCTAGAGGAGACCACCTTTGTTGTTCTCGTGGTGTATGTATTGTGTTCTCCCAGCTAACTCGTTTGGGTTCAGCGGGGGTGACGGGGCCCGGTGTGGCTAGCTGTCGGCACCCCTACATACGCCCGTTAGGGGCTCATTTGTATTTTCTCCTTGTTCTTTCATATTACATGTTCCAAACTTGACCAGATTCTTGCCATTTTGCATTGGACTCATACACAGAGCTCATGTTCATGTTTACATGGGCCTGCATGCCCTAATTATTTCCGACTTGGTATCAGAGCACAGGGGGGCGTGTGAGCAGCAGACGCAACAAAAGCATCAGCAGTGGGCGGAACGCAGAGAGAACGCACCACGTGGTGCCACGTCGGCAGCAGCGTGAGGGAGCGCAAAGTGACTGCACATGAACGCCACAGAGACGGTGATCCGCGCATAGCAGCATTAGCGACTGTGGCAGTAGCAGCAGTAGTAGCAGCAGACGTAGTAGCAGCGGTAGCTGCGGTACCGTACAACAAGAGTAGTAGCAGCAGAGCAGGCGCTCACAGAAAGAGCAGCAGTGGCAGTAGTAGTAGCACTAGCGGCATGTACTAGCATTCGCAGCAGGTGCGCCAGCGGTAGCAGTAGTAGTAGCGGCAGCTACTGTGCCGCGTAGTAGTAGCAGCAACGGCAGTTGTAGTAGCTCAGCAGTCGCTGCAGTAGCAGCGATAGCAGCAGCAGCGTATGGCAGTAGCAGCAGCAGCTGCTGCAGCGGCGGTGACAGAAGCAACAGTGTATAGTAGTGAAGGCAATAGCAGTTGTTATTTGAATGCCCCTTGGCCACTAGTCTCCAGAATTGGCAAGTAGTGGACGGAGCAGGCATGCACTGCTCATGTGGAGCAAGTCCCCTGGGTCCGGTCCAACAGACCAGGCATGCACTGTCCTTGTTCAAGGATAAGTCCCCTGGGTTTTTCTGATGATGGCTATTCAGATTTTCAATCTGACTGTACCGATGGAAAGAGCAGGTGTCAAACTGTCAGCTCTCCAAGTTTCGGGCTGATCCAACGGTCGGATTGGAAGATGCAAGATGTGCCTTGGATCAGGGGATGTCTTCCCTGATTGAGGGGATGACCTCCTTAATTTAAGGAGTGACATCGCCCGAGGCGCGCGCGCTTCGGGTTAGCCGAGGCGCGCGCGCTTCGGCTGCCAAAGGCACTCCTCAGCTATTTATGCCTTGTACTTGCCATTGTCTCAACTACTCCTTCACTTGATGTCTCTTGCTTGAGCTGTGCGCTTGAGAATGAGCTTGATATGAACTGCTAAGGTGGTTGTAATCTTGCTCGTGTGAGAGTGCTGACTTAATTTGTTGGGCTCTCACACCAAGGAAGAAGAAGGCTTAGAGGGCGGGAGCCCCTAAGACCTTGAGCGAAAGCACCTGGGTAACTAGGTCTCACCAGAGGCATAGTTAATTCCTTGGGGGTGATCGTGATCCTTGGGTGAAATTCCCTTGGACGGTCGGCAGTTGCCATTGTCTCAACTACTCCTTCACTTGATGTCTCTTGTTTGAGCTGTGCGCTTGAGACTGAGCTTGATATGAACTGCTAAGGTGGTTGTAATCTTGCTCGTGTGAGAGTGCTGACTTAATTTGTTGGGCTCTCACACCAAGGAAGAAGAAGGCTTAGAGGGCGGGAGCCCCTAAGACCTTGAGCGAAAGCACCTGGGTAACTAGGTCTCACCAGAGGCATAGTTAATTCCTTGGGGGTGATCGTGATCCTTGGGTGAAATTCCCTTGGACGGTCGGCAGTTGCCATTGTGTCGGTGCTGTTTTCTAGACCGGAGCCTCAGGTCACGTGACTCAGGAATAACAGCATTAGCATTCAACAGCAGCAGCCGTAGTGACAGTAGCAAGCAACAGCATCGGTAGTAGCAAGCAGCAGCTGCTGCTGCTATGCAGAGTAGCAACAGCAACAACAACGGAAGCAGCAGCAATAGCAGCGATGGCAGTAGCAAGCAGCAGCTGCTGCACAGAGGAGTAGCAATTGCTATAGCAGAAGCAATTGCAGTAGTAGCAACCACAGCAGTTGCACCCGCCACCGCAGTTGCTGCTGTAGGAGGGCCTTGCAGCCCTCCTGTGACGGTCCCCCTCGAAGAGGCCCCCTCGAACCCCCACAGAGGGGCCCCCTCGGAGGGAGCCTGTTGGCCCGTTGAGCTCCCCTCTTGATGGGCCCCTCAGAGGGACTCATGAGGCCCGTGAGCCCCTCACCGCGTCGGCCCCGTCAGCCCCGTCGGCCGACCGACGGAGGGGGGCCGACGGTGAGAGAGGGGCGGACCCCCCCCCTGTTCCTTGCTTGATTTCTCGCTCGCACAAGTGAGCGAGCAAGCGAGCATGCATAAGAGGGAGGGCCGGACAAGCCGGCCACCTCCCCCCCTCCCCCTCACCCCTCCCCCCCCCCCTTTTTCTTATTTTCTCCATTGCCCCAACGTTGGGGAAATTGAGAATAGGGGGGACAAGAGAAAAAAAAAACATACGAAGGAGGTGTACCTAAGAGGGA
>SZWC01001214.1:235029-263461 GCA_023375785.1 Penium margaritaceum | reverse complement strand
CCCCCCCCCCCCCCCCCCTTTTTCTTATTTTCTCCATTGCCCCAACGTTGGGGAAATTGAGAATAGGGGGGACAAGAGAAAAAAAAAACATACGAAGGAGGTGTACCTAAGAGGGAGTGGTGAAGAGAAAACAACAAACAAAAAAACGGGGGTGAGGACGAGAAGGAAAAACAAAAAATTAAAAAAATCTTTAAATACCTGCCACCGACAACCGTAGATGCAACCCGTCAAGCAACCGTCGCAACATCGCCCACAGTGGCAGCAGCCACAACAGCATCAGCAGCTTCCGCAGCAGTAGGGACGGTGGCGGTGGAGTGGGGACGACTGCATAGTGTAGAGTAGTTGTACCAGCGCTTGCAGTCTCCCCTTCCCAGCCGGCAGTGGAGTGTCGTCGGCGACGACTTCTTTCTCAAGACGCGTCGTGGACCGGCGTCTCTCTGGGGCCCGTTGATTGGTCCCTGCACTTCAATCCGTAGGATCGACGGTGTATTCGGGTTTGTCCATCTCCAAGGGCTTGGTCTTCTACAGCTTGGAGCAGTAGCCGCACCTTCTGCCGCCACACCTTCTGTTCTTGGAGTAGTTTTTGCTCCTTTGGTGGCAGTAGCACTAGTAGTCACAGATGGTGAGACTCCCTTCTCCGGGTGTGCTGTGGTTGTGCAGAAATAATCAGCTCGTCGGCACCTCCTGGCGCCGCACTTGGGCATGCGGAGGGGCAACTTTCACGAGCCGCCAGAAACAGGAAAATCTGCACTGGCAGATCTAGAGGCTTGATTCTTTCTCGGATCCTATAATGGATAATTGCTCCTAAAATTTGACGAGTCGTTGAATTTGGTGGAAGTTGTTTCACCAGAATCGAACAGGTATCGAGGGAGATATGGTCTTCCAAAGTTGGGGTGTGCGTGGCGGCTCTGAGAGTCGGCCACTACTTGACTTCCAGTGGATAATCGACCGAACCGAGTAACAAAAGTACCATTTGGAGATTTTGCTCCGGACAGTCTGCCGAGGTGTCCGGTGGATAATCCACCGGATCCTATACTGCAGTTTGTTACTGAGGGACTTAGCCAAAGTCCTAGCTCGGTGTCCGAAACTCAGTGGTACGTTTTGTTACTCGGGGACTTCGTCAAAGTTCTGACTGCAGGTCCAAGAATAGGTTTCAAACCTCGTCACACCCAATCACCAAACTCGACCCAAAAGAGGGGGAGGTGCATCAAAACTGTGCAGGTGACCCCTACACCACGTGAAATGGGATCTGCGCCTTGGAAAGGTGCTTCGCACGTGAAGGAAGGCGCCACGGCATGTGCGCGCCATGGAGGCATTAGGCATTTCTGTGGTGGGTGAGTCCTACGCTTCAGCAAGCGTAACCTAGGCTATGATTGGCCGAATTGTGTGAAGTTTGGTACATTGGAAAGCTCATGACTATTCCTTTAAATATTTTGATCATGTTCATGTTCAAAACCTAACTCAAAATGATGTTATTC
Source organism: Penium margaritaceum (assembly GCA_023375785.1). Lineage (NCBI taxonomy): Eukaryota > Viridiplantae > Streptophyta > Zygnematophyceae > Desmidiales > Peniaceae > Penium > Penium margaritaceum. The sequence continues at coordinate 261,983 of SZWC01001214.1, read as the reverse complement.
CCTTCGCAAACTGACAATCTCTAAATTCCTGCTCGCATACCATGAGGCGACCAGAGTGCTCACGCTCAGTCTCATATTCGCCCAAAACAGAAGACGTAAACCACCAAGATATGATCAGACGAACATTGGGAACACATCCCATGGATTCTCTGATAAAGGGTTATGGGCCCACGAGTTTGATTGTCTCCAACGTTCACGACTTCCACAACGCACGAGATCGTCATGTTGGACGTCACTGTGAAGTTGTGAGAACCCGTCGGAGTAAAAGCTACGCAAATGGCGCAGAAGTGGACGTAGCCCATTCAGAATTATGCGGGCGGCCTGGGCTTCGGGCTCAGGAGGTGGCAGTTTGAGTTGCACCTCGCGCATAAGGGGCTGCTGGACGTCATGTTGGGAAAGGAGGTGCTCGTAGAGGCGACTGCTGCGGACGCGGAGAAGCAGGACTTAAAAAAGGAGAACACGGAGGCGCTCATGCTCCTGGCATCCGGGACAGCCGAGTCATAGTGGCTACTTCCAAGGCTGCAAGCTACCAGCCGAAGCTTGGCAAAAACTCTGTGCCATCCACCAATCCAAGTCTCTCGCGAACAACATCTTCGCGATGATGCGGCTCCTCACGGTGAGAATCGAGGAGGGAGATGATGTCATCTCCGCCATGCAGCAGATCGATTCACTCGCATCACAATACCGTAGTGATTTGTACATCCCCTCAAAATAATTATTTTTTATTTGCCTATGCTCACACCTAAAATTATGGTTCACTTGGGGGAATCATGGCCATAATTCTGTTCACATTGGTTCAATACACAAACTTTGTTGCTCATTGTTGTGCCATGGGAGAATCACTTCCAAAATCATGAATTCATGAATTTACAACTGGAAGTTTTTCTTTCCAAAATTTCAATGGAAAGGAACATCTAGGCCAGATCAGGTGCACGACAACTGCATAATTTCAGCTCTCGCTGTTGGCGGAGGAGAGCGAGTGAATCACCGTCTTGTCGTTCAGGCGACTTGCAGCGACGTGCACTTTCTTGCAAGTGCTAGAAAGTGCACGTCAGTGCTGCATGCTGTTTCCTCGCTCCTGATTGAATGTAAACTCTCCGTCATTTGCCGAGCAATTGACGACGAGCCGTTTACTCACTCGTTTCACGAAGCATCTGCCACGTTGTTTCGCAATTTGCACTTCCTCACCTCAACTGGTTGAACCGTGTATTCACTTGTAGACTCCAAGACTTGAACTCTAGATAGCCACGTGGGAGACTTTAAAAAGCGGACCTTTAAAGGAGTGTGCCATGGGAGAATCATCTCCAAAGTTATAGAAGGGCCAAATCTGGGTGAAAATGGAGATCACATAATTAGGTGAAAAAATATGAATGAAAATACAAATCACTACGGTACAATGATGTGGGGTGGAACATCAACACGTAGCTACAGGCGATGGCCCTCCTCATGGCCCTACCTGACAGTTGGGATCCACTCATCACCGTCCTCGGAGGATGGTCGGAGGACAAGCTCACCTATGGCTCGGTTGTAGAGTACATCTGCAACAAGGTGCAATGCCGGAGCTGTGGGAATTTCTCGTCCTCCTCATCGGCCCTCGTCACCAAAATGCATGGTGGCGGAAGCGGGAACAAAGGAAGCAGCAGAAAGGACGGTAGCAAGAAAGGCGCCAAGAAAGGTTCGTGCCGCAACTTTGGCAAGGTGGGCCGTTGGGCCCGTGAGTTCTCGGAGGAGGCGAAGGCCGGCGGCAAAAACACCAAAGGCAAGGCGCTCCTCAACGGTAACAAGAATCACTTCCTCAAGAATGCCAACAGGCGGTGCCTGGATTCCGGGGCCGAGGAGCACACCCAGGTCGAGAAGGTGGGGTTCGTCACCTACGAGAAGTCCTCCAAGTCAATGGTGGTCGCGAACGACAAAGTCGAGCTGGCGGCCGGACAAGATGACGTGGAGGTGGAAGTCGTGGTGGGCGGTAAGAAGGAGCTACGCACAATCCATGATGTACAGCATGTCCCCGGCCCAGCTGACATCTTGAGTGTCAGCCGCTTGACTGATAAGGGGTACGAGGTGCTCTTCTGGAGGAAAGGCACAGTGGTGCGCAACGACGGCAGAGGCGAGGTCGAAGCGCAAGGGGGGTCTCTACATCGTGGAGACCAAGGTGATCCCCGCGGCATCGTATGCAGCAGACTCGCAAGAGCGCACCGTCAACATGGCCAAGGGAGGAAGCACTGATCTGGAGCTCTAGAATTGATGGTTGGGCACTCGATGCCCGCAATCGTTAAGGAGATGGCGAAGCACGACATGGTGCACGACCTTGTCATTGACGGTGTAGCAGACGTGGGAGCAGATGCAGCAACGCACAAAAGGTGTCAGCCTTGCATTTTGGGCAAGGCTCGATGCAAGTCGTTCAACTAGAACACGGCTCGCGCAAACGACCTGCTGGAGTTCGTGGACATCGATGTGTGCGGACCATTCAGAGCGCCGTCAAACAGCGGCCTGAGATACTTCGTCACCTTTATTGATGACTGCAGCAGGAAGCTCTACGTGTACTTCATGAAGCGGAAAGGCGAGGTCCTATACAGGGTGAAGGAGTACGTCGCAGCGGTGGAGAGGCATACAGGCCGGCAGGTCAGAGCGCTACGTAGCGACAATGGCAGAGAGTACGTGGGCTGCAACGGGTGGATGAAACAGCAGGGCATCAAGTGGGAACCCACTACGCCGTAATTGCCACAGTCCAACGGATTGGCGGAGCGGGCAAACCAGACGCTGCTAAACATGGTGCGGACCATGCTTGTGGATGCGGGGTTTGCCGCGAGGGTTCTGGACGGAGGCTGTGCGTACAGTGAGCTACACCATCAACCTCACCCCAATAGCGGTGATAAAGTGTAAGGGCGGCTTGAAGACACCACAGGAGGTTTGTGTTAACTACTGAGCTAACCACCTCCAGCAGAGAAGCCGCGAAACCAAAAGGCTCACAAAGGTTTTTACACCTTCTTCCTTCGCAGGTATGTGTTGTGCACCCTAAACTTAATCAGCCATACACTTCACCTTCAAGAGTACTAACACCTTAGCATTACATCTCAAGAAGAGCTCAAGTCATTAATATGCAAGAGAGCATCAAGCAAGGGTTAATTGATCAGCATGCAAGACAAGTCCTTTTATAGCTGTCTGTCCAGTCCTAGAACTCAAAAGCACATTCCTGAGAAGTGGCTTGACCCTGCCACATCACCAAGAGACTTGTGTTGTGGGCTTGACACATAAGCATCCTTGTGCCAAGATGACTGATCAGCCGTGTTGCTTCCCAGAANTGTGCACCCTAAACTTAATCAGCCATACACTTCACCTTCAAGAGTACTAACACCTTAGCATTACATCTCAAGAAGAGCTCAAGTCATTAATATGCAAGAGAGCATCAAGCAAGGGTTAATTGATCAGCATGCAAGACAAGTCCTTTTATAGCTGTCTGTCCAGTCCTAGAACTCAAAAGCACATTCCTGAGAAGTGGCTTGACCCTGCCACATCACCAAGAGACTTGTGTTGTGGGCTTGACACATAAGCATCCTTGTGCCAAGATGACTGATCAGCCGTGTTGCTTCCCAGAAGTTACGGACTTTCTTTCTTGGAAGCTTCCATAACAATCAAGATGTGCATGGAGCCAGGATCGAACTCATGACCTCTCACTTGGCCAAATCAACAAAATGGCAGCAACAAGTTAACCACTCACCTACATGGTGTACTCACAGGTCACATCTCACATGAGACAGAGCATAGTTGAGTCACCTTACAACAAATCCAAGGGTCATACCTCCACAAGGGGCAGAGCATTCCTGATCTGTCGTACAAGACTGAACAAGGGGCAAACATATTCAACAAATCTTTCCCTTGCACCTTGCGTCAGTTTCCATCATCATTCTTCATCACTAGGGTTGACCATGCCGATACCTTGCCTGCCCGCCTGGTGGAGATCCTTGTCCAATGGCTTTGTAAGCATGTCAGCCCGGTTCAACTTGGTGTCGACATACTCCAGCTCCACTGTCTGCTTGTAGACCAAGTCCCGAGCAGAGTGGTAGCGGATCTCAATGTGCTTTGTGCGCCTAAACAGAACTGGGTTCTTGGACATGTCAATCGCGCTCGTGTTGTCAATCTTGACGATTGTTGCCGTTGCCTGTGGTGCCTTCATCTCAGAGAGCAAGCTGCGAAGCCACTGCACCTCTTTACACACCTCAGCCAATGCAATGTACTCAGCTTCAGCTGTTGACAGAGAGACACATTCCTGCCTGCGACTCGCCCAACTGACAGCACCTCCATTTAGCATACACAAAAAGCCAGAGGTGGATTTTCTGTCGTTGATATTGCCTCCCCAGTCAGCGTCGGTGTAGCACACGAGACGGAGTGACAGGGATCCAGCGATGCCTCCAAACTGGAGTCCCACATGTCGCGTCCCCTTAAGGTAGCGCATGATGCGCTTCATAGCCTGCCAGTGCAGTGGACCAGGATTTGCCACAAACCGGCTCACCTGCCCAACAGCATGGGATGTATCTGGTCGGGTGGCGACCATGGCATACATCAGACTGCCCACTACAGACTGATATGGGATGCCCAGCATGTCAGTTTTCTCCGCTTCGTTGGATGGGGACATGGAGGTGGAGAGCTTGCACTCTGAGCTGATGGGTGTGCTGGCAGGCTTGCAATCTGCCATGTCGTATCGTTTGAGGATGGAGTCGATGTACTTTGTCTGGTTCAGGCTGATTGTACCTACGGCTCTGTCATGCTTGATGGCAATGCCAAGGTAGAAGTTAAGAGAACCCATGCCCTTTATCTTGAACCTGCTACTTAGCTGTCCCTTGAGATCGTCTAGCAGCTGCATTGAAGAAGAGCACAGAACCAGGTCATCGACGTACAAGGCGACCAACATAGTCCCTTTGTCGCTCTCATGCACGTACATACTAGGGTCGTTGTCGCAGTGCATGAAGGACTCCTTGGCCATGAATGTATCCATCTCTTGGTACCAAAGTCTTGGCGCTTGTTTTAGCCCATAGAGCGCCTTCACCAACCTGCACACCTTGCCCTCGGGCGCATCAACCCCCACTGGAACCTCCATCAGCACCTCCTTATCAAGTTTGCCGTAAAGGAAGGCTGTCTTGACATCCATCTGGTGGACCTCCATGTTCTTGGCAGCAGCAATGGAGAGCATTGACCGGATGGAGGCAAACGTCACAATGGGAGCAAAGGTCTGATCGTACTTTGCGCCAGGCCGTTGAGAGAACCCCTTTGCTACCACCCGTTCCTTGTACTTTTCTATCTTACCATCCTATTTCCTTTTTACTTTCAGCACCCACTTGGACCCCAAAACATGAGCGCCGGCAGGTTTGTCCACCAGCACCCATGTCCCATTCTCCTTGATGGAGCTGAGTTCACTGCGAATTGCTTCATCCCACTCAGCTTTGTCAGGCCGTGCGAGTGCCTCTGCGACAGACGTTGGCTCCTCTTGAACCAGGAACAAATAGTTGAGGCCTGTCCATTCACCCCTATCTGCATCGTAATGCTGCCGAGGAACTTTTAGACGTGAACTACTCCTTGGACCTGCTGGTTGTTGCTGTTGATGTAGAGGCTGGAGGTTTGTTTTGTCGTCGATGGGGGGAGAGGTATCCTCCTCATGGTCTGGAGGATCAGATACGTCTGACTCGGAGGCTGATTCCTCCAAGTCATCTTCATCAGCTTCTCTCCCTGTTGTAGTGCCCAGCCCATGCCATTGTGCTGGTGCTTCGTCTCCCTCCTCAAGAAGAGTGAGCCACTCTCCCTGTTTTGGAGTGCTCTCAAGTTCAAGAAGCTCACCCTTACTCACTGAAAGTTCGTGGAAATCCACGTCTTTGCTTCGGATGACCTTCTCAGCTCCTAGGTCCCACATTCTATAAGCTCTGTGGGTGGTATCATAGCCGATGAAAATACACTTTCGTGCTCTTGCATCGAGCTTTCCAGGACCCTCACCCACCTGGACCTTGGCAAAGCCGGTGCAAACGAACACCTTGAGATGGGAGGCATCCGGCTTCTTGCCCGACCATGCTTCTTGAGGTGTCTTCAGCTGCTGTGTCTGCTTCTTCTTGCCTCTCCTTCGCAGAGCTGCTGCAGGTGTGAGGTTCACAAGATACGTAGCCGTGCGTGCTGCTTCAGCCCAGAACCTAGGAGGCAGCTTGGCGTCAAAGATCATGCACCTTGTCATGCCAAGGAGGGTCTGATTCATCCTCTCTGTTATGCCGTTGCTTTGAGGTGAGTAGGGAGTAGTTTTCTGGACTTCAATACCCAGTGTCTTGAGCCACTCCCTGCAGGCTTCGTACTCCCCCCCATTGTCCGTCCTGAATGCCTTCACCTTCCTTCCACTCTGTCGCTCAACCATAACGACAAAGGGTTGCAGATTCTCCTTCACCTCACTTTTCTTTTTGAGAAAGTATATCCAGACCTTGCGGCTGTTGTCATCGATGCAGGTGAGGAAATATCTGATGCCTCCATTGGACGGTCTGCGAAAGGGACCACGAACGTCAGAGTGGATGAGGTCAAGGGGTACGAGAGCACGCGTACCATTGCGCTTGAAAGGTTTCTTCTTGGCCTTGACTTGAAGGCATGGCTCACACAAGATCCCAGCTCCCTCCGCCTCATCACCTAGCTCCATCCCACGCACTAGCTCCTGCTTATCCATGAGTACCAATGTGCGATGAGCCACGTGCCCAAAGCGCCTGTGCCACAGGTTCTCCGACGATGTGCACTGGCTAGAATGAACAGCCTCGGTGGCTACATTTGCTTCTGGTTTTGTTGCCGAATCTTTCGCTGCCACTGCTTCCGCTGCTCCAACATGTCCTTCGTCATCAGAGTCTGCATCACTGCTCTCCTCATCATCACTCTCGGCCGAAGATTCAGCCGTTGATGTTGTCATCTTGGTCTGCAAGACGTAGAGTCCATCAACGCGAGGGACCTATGCAACAACCTTCTTGGCAGGGTAGGAAATGTCCATGTCCTTGGTAGGGACTATCACTGCTTCCTTCTCTGTAAAAACAACTGTCATGCCATGGTCAGTTATCTTAGAGACAGAGAGCAGGTTGGCTGTGAAGGAGGGCAAGTAGACTACCCCCTCTAGCTTGAGGTCAGAGTCCACACCGTTGACACCCACTGTGACCAGCTTGTCACCAATCCCCTCAGCTGCCTCAACCTTGCCGTTGGTGACTCTGAAGCTTTTGTTGCATGGAGCAAGAGAGATGAAGTCTCTCTTCTCATAAGTGGTGTGCTCGTTTGTGCCCGAGTCAAGGCCGTAAGCTCCTGGCCTGAGTATAACCCTCCCTTTGTTGGAGGCACACTCGGCCATCAAGCTTGTGTGATCCTTCCCGCCATGTCCCCCTCGCCATTCATCCTCCTCTCCTCCCTCCTTCTTGGGTGCCCGGCACTCCCGAGCCCAGTGCCCAGCCTTACCACAGTTATGGCAGTTTCCTTGACACTTTGGACCCCTTCCACCAGTGCCGTTGTTTCCCTTGTATCCAGAGGAGGAGGTATTGCGAAAGGTACCACTGCTTCGGGAGGCAAAGGGAGTCATGTTTGCTTCACTACTGCTGCGACGCATGGCCTCATTCCACACATACTCCGAGACGGTGGTGTAGGATACTTGCTCTTCGGTCCACCCTCCAATCACTGTGATCATGGGACCCCAGCTCTCCGGCGGCGTCATCAAAAAAATCATGGCCTGCATATCGGATTTCAGGTCCCACCCCATGCCATTGGCTTGTTGCAAGAGAATCTCAAACTTCTCCATAAAGGCGGAAACATCCTCCCCTTCACCAAGCCTCATACTGATGAGGTTCTGTAGAATGAAGAGATGGTTAGCAAGTGAGGAGGACTGAAACACCTTACCCAATTTGGCATATGCCGCGGCTGCCACTGTACAACCGCTGATGTGTGAGAGGACTGAGGGTTGTATGGAGGACACGAGAACGGCAAGAGCCTTCTTGTTGAGCTTGACCCATGCCACAAGGTCAGCACCCTCCTCCTTTGGTGTTGGGATACTTCCGTCGAAATATCCTAGCAAGTCTCTATCATCCATGATGATCTCAAACTCCCACTTCTATAGCGCAAACCCCTCTCCATCAAACTTGAGGATGGGAGAATGATTCCCTGGTTCCCCTATCCCTGCCATCCCTACACCTACAACTGCTACAGCTGTTGCACCTGTTGTTGATGCCGATGCACCTGTGTTTGAGGCCATTGTAGGCTGTTGGTGAGTAGAGGTAACTGCTGGCCCTCTTCACGTTGGCCGATGCAAGAAGATGTAGGCTGATGTAGGCTGATGTCAGCTCCCAAGGCAGAAAGGTGCAGATGTCTTGCATTCCCCTCCGGCTGATGATTGACCTGCAAACAGAGATGTTGGGTGAGAGCGAAGGCACTCTCACTGCTTGTGACTTTGGCGGTTGTGTGCGTGAAACTTCTCTAACCAGAGGAGTGGGCCCATAACCCTTTCTAGACTACTGAGCTAACCACCTCCGGCAGAGAAGCCGCGAAACCGAAAAGCTCACAAAGGTTTTTACACCTTCTTCCTTTGCAGGTCTGTGTCATGCACCCCAAACTTAATCAGGCATACACGTCACCTTCAAGAGTACTAACGCCTTAGCATTACATCTCAAGAAGAGCTCAAGCCATCAATATGCAAGAGAGCATCAAGCAAGGCTTAATTGATCAGCATGCAAGACAAGTCCTTTTTATAGCTGTCTGTCCAGTCCTAGAACTCAAAAGCACATTCCTGAGAAGTGGCTTCACCCTGCCACATCACCAAGAGACTTGCGCTGTGGGCTTGACACATAAGCATCCTTGTGCCAAGGTGACTGATCAGCCGTGTTGCTTCCCAGAAGCTACGGGCTTTCTTTCTTGGAAGCTTCCATAACAACGAAGATGTGCATGGAGCCAGGAACGAACTCATGACCTCTCACTTGGCCAAATCAACAAAATGGCCAAGTTAACCACTCACCTACATGGTAAACTCACAGGTCATATCTCACATGAGACAGAGCATAGTTGAGTCACCCTACAACAAATCCAGGGATCATACCTCCACAAGGGGCAGAGCATTCCTGATCTATCATACAAGACTGAACAAGGGGCAAACANCGAACTCATGACCTCTCACTTGGCCAAATCAACAAAATGGCCAAGTTAACCACTCACCTACATGGTGTACTCACAGGTCATATCTCACATGAGACAGAGCATAGTTGAGTCACCCTACAACAAATCCAGGGATCATACCTCCACAAGGGGCAGAGCATTCCTGATCTATCATACAAGACTGAACAAGGGGCAAACATATTCAACAGTTTGGAGTGGGCGCAGGCCAAACGTGGCTCACCTGAAGGTGTTTGGGTGCAAGGTGCATGCGATGGTGTAGGCGGCACAACGACGCGACAGCAAGCTCAAACCTTGGGGCAAAGTCGTGCTTCTTCCTTGGCTACGAGAGCATGCAAATGGAGTACAGGCTCTGGGACCCATGCACGCAAGAGATCATCCGCAGCCGTGACGTCGAGTTCGACGAGCAGCAGAGCTTCAGGAGAAGCATCAACGACATGAGCATCGGGAACACTCCAAAACAGGGGGAGTGGTTTTAGATCCTTGACTATGAGGAGGAGCCGGCAGACGCGGAGGTTAAAGATGCAGCATCAGAGCGCGGTGGTGCAACAAGTGTAGTAGTCGACGTGAAGGACTCCGATGATGATGTAGTTGGGTTGGAGATCTGGCGGAAAGATCCGTCAGATGTGGCACCACGGGTGCCAAAGCGCGCACTCCCGGTGGAGTTCGCGTCAGGTGTCGGAGAAGAATCCTCTGGATGCGCCACCTGTCCAGTTGATGGCTCACCAGAGCGGGAGAGATCCTTGGGGAGCCGTCCGGTCGATGATTCACTGGAGTAGGAAGAGTCGGAAGGATTGCAGCAGTACGATGAGATGCCTCCAAAACTGTCACGTCGCAATGGGAGGCAGCGGTGAGCGGGGAAGCGTTTCGAAGCAGGCACCGGTCGATGGATCAGCATGACGCAGTGCATAAAGGATGCATCAAGAGAGCAAATAACTATGCAAGAGGCTCTTGCACAGGCGCGGCTAGTGGCGAAGGGGTACGCACAGCATAAGGGTGAGCACTACGATGAGACGTTTGCCCTCATTGTAAAGTTCACAAGCATCTGGAAGATCCTTGCGGTGGCAGCCGCGAAGGGTATGGAGCTCCACCAGATGGGCGTAAAGACGGCCTTTCTCAATGGTATCATCGACAAAGAAATCTACATGGAGGTGCCGGAGGGGATGGAAGCGCCGGAGGGCAAGGTGTGCAAGCTGCGGAAGTCCTTGTACGTGCTACAACAATCGCCCGGATGCAGGTACCAACAGATGGACAGCTTCATGGCACAACTCGGCTTCAAGCGCTGTGAGGAGGATCACAGCGTGTATGTGTGGTGTAACAAGAAGCTCCATCAGACCGTTGCACTCTATGTGGATGATCTGATTTTGTGCTCCTCAGACCTGCCGAGCCTATAGCAGCTGAAAGAGCAGCTGAGCAACAGGTTCCAGATGTCGGACATGGGGGAGCTGGAGTTCTTCCTCGGGATGAGCATTATGCGGAACCGGTGGGCGCGCACGCTTGAGCTAGGGCAGGCTAAATACGTGGCCGAGGTGCTGAAGCAGAACGGCATGGAGGACTGCAAACCAGTGTGCAGTCCTGTCTCCACGACTTGTAAACTGAGTGCGGCAATGGCGCCGCAAACAAAAGAAGAGCGGGAGGATATGGCGGGGTGCCCTACCAATCGGCGGTGGACAGCCTCGTGTACGCCATCGTGGCCACTCGACAAGACCTGGCCTACACGGTGGGCCAAGTGAGCATAAACGTGGCCGATCGATGGGCCACTACACTTGCAGGCGGCCATGCGCATCCTCCACTACCTGCAAGCGACGTGGCAAACAAGCTTGAGGTTCGACGGCAAAGGACGGGCGGACCCTTTGTGTCTGGTGTGCTACACAGATGCAGACTACGCTGGGGATGTGGACAAGAGGAAGTCCACATCCGGCTACGTGTTCTTTTGCGCTCGTCCAGCCGTCTCATGGTGCAGTAGGAAGTACGTCTGCATCGCCACCTCCACAGTGGAAGCTGAGTACATCGCGCTGGCCGAGGCGGTCAAGGAGGCGGTGTGACTCCGCAGGTTGCTGGGGTGTGCCGCAGCAGGAGCCAACGGTGGTGCAAGAGGACAACACCGGCTCCATCTCGCCGACCAACAACCCGAGGTAGCACAAGAGGACAAAGCACATTGATGTGCGTTACCACTATGCACAGGAAATGGTCGAGAAGGGACAGGTGGTGTTGCGGCACTGCAGCACGCACAACATGCTTGCGGATTGCTTGATCAAAGTGCAACCCGCGGACCGGCTTGCAATGAGCATGGCCAGACTTGGGATGACCAACTATGATGGGCTGGAGGGCGCAGCGGAAGATGATTGAGAGCAAGCAGGAGCAGCGGGCATGGCAAGTGCAAGGGGGAGAATGTTGAAAAGTCACCCCTCCGCATGCCCAAGTGCGGCACCGGGAGGCGCCGACGAGCTGCCAGAAAGAAGAAAATCTACACCGGTGGATCTAGCGGCTCAAGGATTGCTTGGATCCTAAAATGGATGATTTCCCCTGAAATTTGAAGAGTCACTTAATCAGGTGGAAGTTGTTTCATAGGAATCAAACAAGTATAGAGGGAGATATGATCTTCCAAAGTTGGGATGTGCGCGGCGGCTCTGAGAGCCGGCCGCTACTCAACTTCCGGTGGATAATTTACCGGACCGAGTAACAAAAGTACCATCTGGAGATTTTGCTCCAGAAGGTCTGCCGAGGCATCCGGCGGATATTCCACCGGATCCTATAATGCAGTTTGTTACCGAGGGACAGCCAGAATCCTGGCTCGGCGTCCGAAACTCAGTAGTACGTTTTTTTACTCGGGTACAGGCAAAATTCTGACTGCAGGTCCGCGGATAGGTTTCAAACCTCGTCACACCCAATCACCAAACTCGACCCAAAAGAGGGGGGGGTGTCAAAACAGTGCAGGGGACCCCTACACCACGTGCAATGGAATCTGCGCCTTGGAAAGGCGCTTTGCACATGAAGGAAGGCACCAGGGCATGTGCGCGCCATGGAAGCCTCAGGCGCTTCTGTGGTCGGTGAGACCTGTGCTTCGACAAGCGTAACTTAGGATACGCTTGGCCAAATCGCGCGCGGTTTGCTACGTTGGAAAGCTCATGACTATCCTTATAAATATTTTTATCATGTTCATATTTAAAACCTAACTCAAAATGCCGTTATTCCCTTCGCAAACTGACTGTCTCTAAAATCCTGCTCACATAGCGTGAGGCGACCAGAAAGCTCACGCTCAATCTCAGATTCGCCCAAAATGGAAGACATAAACCACCAAGAGACAATCAGACGAACGTCAGGAGGGCATCCCGTTGATTCTGTGACAACCCTCGGTACCTATCCATCGTCTGGCGCACGAGATGAGTATGCAAACATCAGAGAAGGCGTCCTACGCGTTCGTCTGCTACTACTGTGGTGATGGACGTCATGGTTGGCGTCGTTGCTGGACGCGCCCTCGCGGCTGGCATCCACCTTGGCTTCAGCCTCGTCTGAGTATGTGTCCTCCACAACATGCGGATGTGCCAGCGTTTGTAGATCCCCTAGCTGGACCTCTGGCGACCATATTCGCCAAGATCTACGGCCTGAGGCAGATGGTGCAGCAGCTTTGTTACCTCATCGTCACCGAGCGTGCTTCTGCTACTAGTTCGTTGACGGCCTCCTTGATCTCATCTCCTTTGTCATCTCCTCATTTCTCATCCGATGGTGTCCCTTCAGTTCCACCTGCCAGCCAGTCCCAGGCTTCCACCGTCCTGTCGGTCCTCCACTCTCCTGCTACCACGACCCCACCTCTAGATAACATGTCTTCATGTTGTCGTTCCATTCATGTGTGCCTGCGGCATCAGTGTCAGCGCTCCGCACGCCGTGCTCGTGCCGGTCTTGATACATCCTCCACCTCCTCGCCTTCCGTTGTTGTACCTTTTGAGGGGGAGTGTGGTAACCGCGTATTTCCTGTTGTGACCGTAGCGACAGGATCCGCTCTTGCGCCATATCGTGGTGTCCAAGCTTCAGCTCAAGCAGATTCAGATGATACAGTGGCAGCACATGACGTAGAGTGTGATCTCGTCATGTCCTTCATGTTGGAGATTTGTGTGTCATCGAGCTCGACTTCAACGACCAGGCTGCATCCAGATCTTCCGTAGTAGCAGGTTACATCAGGAGGACCGTAGGCCCAGCGTCGCTGCGCGGTGCCACTCGATGCTCTGACCGGTGGTGGCCTGGCGGAGGCACAGGAGTCCCGTACGGATTGGGATGTTTCTACCGCATTATTGGGGGAGTGTGTGCAACAGGCTCACAACTGTCTGGCGGAGATTGCATGCATGAGACATGCATGTCATTGAGGCCAACATCCATGCTGGGGCAGAAGCCAGACGTTCTACAGTAGCAAGTTGCATCAGGAGGAGTGCACGTAACGCGTGCCTGGACGGTGCCACTCGCGACTTCGACCTGTAGCGGCCCAGCGGTGCAACAAGAGTCCCGTGCGGATTGGGATGCCCCTTACGGGCTTCTGGGGGCATTGGTGCATGAGGCTCACACCAGCCCGGCAGCGATGGCAAAGCATGAGCAAAGTAGGCCGGCTGGTCATTTAGAGGTTGAGGCAATCTTGAGAGCAGCAGTTCTGAGAGATTTCAATAGGACATGTACTGTAGTAGACACGGCGGGTTCCACCTTGTCATCGGTGCTACCTGAGGATCAGCTTCAGCATCAGGAGTCGCCCATGATCCCAGAGTTTACAGGGTTCAACACACACGATGGAGCAGCGACACACATGACAGATTCAGATGATGGGCATCACTCCATCATCAAGCGGGTGACAGCGACCAGCCTTCTCGGCGAGACGGTGCGTGAGTGCCAGCTGCGCTTGCTGATCGCCTTGACGGGTATTGTCGAGCCAGAGCCCTATAGAGTCGTGTCCACTACGTTGGCAGTTGAGGACAGTGTTGCAGATCCGACGCGGATGGAGTCGAATCGCTAGCAGGAGCTGATTTGTGCCCTCCCGTGTTCATCTCTTGGTGACCCTGCTGATCAAATCGACGTTGAGAGTAGTAGTACGTACACAGACGAAATTTCCATGTGCTCAGCGGACTCTGACGACTCTGCCTTCTCCTTCTCTCTAGGCATGCGACCACTCACCCCTCATACGACAAACACGAGCTCTGGTAGGGATGCGCCACCTTTAGCTAAGTCCGAGTACGCAGCATCTCAGCACGTTGCGAGTTCGGTTGACCCCCAGGTGGATGCATCGGCACCAGTTCCATCTCCTTCAGCAGCAGAGACGCAGATGGAGTTGTACTCACGATTTTTGTAGTCTACATGTGCAGCATCTAGTGACGCACAGTTGATCCTACGCGAAGCAAACATGGGCCACCTCCACATGTCCGAGGCAGATCACAATGACCTACAAGAGCGTGTAGTGATGCTACAACGAGAGGTGATGGCAGCGTGGGAGCGACTGTCAGAGGAGGGAAGCACCACTACTGTCGACACTAGCTTTCCACCATCAAGATCTCGCACACCCATACTCGCGGAGGATCTTGTATCAGCTCCGAGCATAATGTCCAATGGAGACACTACCACAACAGAGGTGAGCATGCCTTCAGTTTCCACCATGCTCCTTCCTGTCGATCCCATCATCGCTTCTCTGTCTAGTCCTGCTGCCATCACGCACCTTCATCCACCCGCTTCATCTTCATCTGTGTGTGGTGGTCCAGTTCGTCATTCCGGCCCTCCTCCTCTTCTGGCAGTACACCCGTGTGCTTCAGGGTGCTCGATCCTGCCTCAGAGGCTAGCTCCGCCACTTCATCCACGCTTGCGTACTGCTCTCCCATTCCCTTTTCTTCGGTGTACACAGATGCATCGTGGTAGAGCGGAAAGAGGAGAGACTGTGAGTTGGGACCTTGGCAGTCACACGAGGAGTGTTACACTCTAGGTGATGCAGGGGCGACGTGAGGAGTCGTAGGCAAAGACACCACTTTGTCTTTGAGGGTGGGAGCCATCTCGTACGTGACAGGGAGAGCTATCTCTGCATTATGGAGAGACCACATGATTCATTGCCTAAGATCTGTTCAGCTGCGGTATTAGCATCTCCATCGAGGACATCACAGTCAGGTGCATCTGCCCAGGGGGAGTGTTGTGTGGACCTCGACCTGACGTGATGTTATGGGAGATGCGTAGAGAGGGGTCCATGCTCTACTATGTGCATACTATAGCAGCCGACATGTGGCTCATGCTACGTGCCTCCACATTTTGCATGTGTATGGTAGCACTCTGTTGGTCGAGACCAGAACACTTGGTGGGTTGAACCAGTGTCACGAGGAGACCATGTGATCGTGTGTCTTGGTATGTGGCCATACTGCGTGTGGCATGTGCATGCGAGCTGGATTGCTCATAGTGGTCGAGACCCGGACACGTGGTGAGTTGCTCCCGTGTTATGAGGAGATCCCCCTATGATCATGTGTATTCGTTGATGTTGCTATTGTGGGCGACATACAGACACCTGTTGGATTGCTTCTAGCGGTCGAGGCCCGGGCACTAGTACCGCCAATGTCACGAGGAGACCCTCTTGTCGTCCGACATTTGTATGATGTGCATTACACTGGCTTGTGCGCGTGTGCATCACTCCTCTCATGGTCGAGACCCGGACACTTGGTAGGATGTGACAGTGTCGTGAGGAGACCTTAGATGGGCAACAAATGCGGATGTGTGTGGGTTCACTGGTGCATATTGTGGTTTGGCATACGATGTTGTTTCATGCCTTCGTTCATTTGTTTTGGCGTTGACGGCTATGTCAGCCAGGGGGAGTGTTGGTTTGTGTGGTTTCCACCCGTCACGACCAACACTGATGGATTACCCATATATCCCACATTGCTGGTATAGGGTGGAGGAGAGTGTGACGACACGACGGGCCTCCGGAGTGTACTAAGCTTCTCCAGCACCTACAACAATGCCGGCGAGACGCGGTCGATGCCTTCCGATAGCCCTGTTGGCTTATCGGGAGCTAGGAGAATTTTCTCGGTGGGTTGAGACCCGCACACCCGGTGGATTATACCGATGCAACGAGGAGACCCGATAGATGTAGTAGTGCGTCTGATGTTCGGAAAGCCGTTTGTCATGTCAGGACGCTGATTATGAGTGTTTGTAGCACTGCTCGTATTTTCTCTGTGGTCGAGACCTGGGCACTCGGAGAGCTGTTGCAGCGGACCCCCTTGTTCTTTCATATTGTACGTTCCAGACTCAGCCAAATTCGCACTGGCGTACAGGTTCCTAACTATGCCGGCGGACCCCCATACACGCCAGTGCCTTGAGCAATGCTGCCGGATTTTTTCCGGCAGCATTGACCCGCCTGGTGGTCGCGTCAGATTGCTTCCCACGGCCACTGGGCCAGAGGAAATGGTGCCGGATGTTTTCCGACAGCACTGACCCCCACACATGATGCGAGGAGGTGAGCGGTAGGCCGCGTCATGCACCTGTTGGCGACGACGCGCATGGCGACATCAACCAGGTGCAGTCACTGGCAGCAGCAGCAAGCAACAGCAACATCCAGCAGCAGCAGCAATAGCAGCGACGAGCAGCAGTAGTCGGCTGTAGCAGCAGCAACAGTGAACTGCAGCAACAGCCGGTAGTAGCAGCAGTAGCCAGCAGCAGCTAGCAGCAGCAACTACAGTAGCGGCCAGCGGTAGCAACAGCAGCGGCCAGCAATAGCAGCAGCTGCAGCTGCTCGCAGCCCGCTGCTCGCAGCTCGCTGCTCACAGCAAGCAGCGATCTCGCTATGACAAAAGAAGAGAAAAAAAAGGAGAACACAAAAAAAATGCCCCATCCCATAGGTGGCCCTAGAGCGGCTGCAGCCACCACCACAGGCGTTGCAGCAGCCACAGCAGCCATAGCAGCAAGCAACAGCAGAAGTAGCAGCAATTGCTACTGCAACAGGAGCCGCAATAGCAGTAGCAGCAAGAGCAGCAACTGCAGCAGTAGTAGTAGCTGCTGCTACAACAACAGCCGCAGCAGTAGCAGCAGTAGCAACAACAGACCAGAAACAGCAGCAATAGCAGCAGCCGTGGTAGCAGCAGGAGCAACAGCAGCAGCAGTAGCGGCAGCAGCAACAGCTACAATAGCAGCAGTAGCTGTCCTGCAGCTGACACAGCAACGGCTCCAGTAATAGCCGCTGTTGACGTCCGCCATCCTCAGCTGATGTCACTGCTGACATCAACAACAACAAAAAAACTACAGCAACAAATCTGCATATAACGCAACAGTAGCTGCAGACGCCAGCCATCCTAGGCTGACGTCACTGGTGACGTCACTGCTGACTTCACTGCTGACATCAACAGCACAACAAAAGAAACAAAAAAGGGGGAACAAGGAGGGGAGAAAAAACACCATGGCAGAGAACAAAGAGGGGTCCTCCTCTGTTGGAGGGCCCCCCTTCCTGCAACAACTACAACAGTTGCAACACCAACAACAGCGGCAGCTGTCGCCGCTACAACAACACCAGCAGCAAGAGCAGTAGTAGTAGCAGCAGCCGCGATAGCAGTAGCAGCAGCAACACTAGCAGCCGCAGCAGCAGTAGTAGCAGTAGCACTAGCAGTAGCAACAACAGCAGCTGGAGCAACAATAGCAGCAGTACCCACACCAGTAGTAACAGTAGTAGCAATAGCAGTAGCAAAAGCACCAATACCCCAAATGCTCTGCCATAGGTCATACTAGCACGACAGATCCGCTCGCCGCTTTGCGCCAATAGCTCACAACACTGACACAGCAGCTAGCGGCACTGTAGCTGCTGCCACCACTGCCGCAACAGTAGTTGCAGTAGCAGCATCAGCAGTCGCTGCCGTAGTGGCAGCAGCAGCTGCCATAGTAGTAGCAGCATCGTCCGCAAGTACCTCTCGTTCCATCCGAGTACGCGATCCTTGCGGTCTCCAACGCCACGCAGTACCTGGCACAGCAACACACCCAGCGCCAACAACAGACAGTGACGTCAGTCCTAGGCCCCACTCTGGGTGTCGGCCGCAGGCCAAAGGACTTTGAAATCCCGCCACCGTCATTTCAGTCTGGCGAGCAATTCCAAAGCTGGGAGCTCAGCTTCCGGATCTTGGCAAAGGGCAAGAACTTGTGGACCTACTGTGTCCTTCCCTTTGACTCCACCGAGGCCGACCAGGTGTATGACGTTGGTCGCGCCGTGCATACCCTCGTCCCTGTGGCCCCTCCAGATGCACGTCTCGCCTTCGAGCCCTTCCTCGGCGACCTCACCACTGGCGCTCTCCCTGATCCGACAGTGGTGTGGCACCAACTCACGCGCCCTCATCGCCTTTCTAGTGACGCCAAGACCAGCCGCTGATCCAGGAGTTCGACTTCCTCCGCATGGAGGAGACTGAGACGGTCACCTCCTACTGGTAGCGCGCAGAGGACATTGTGCGCCGTCTTGGAGACGCCACGCCACCCCCTCTCTCCGCGCTCCTGCCCATCAAGCGCGGCACCACCAACCCCTTCTCCGACGTCTTCGTCTATTACTCCCAGGACGTCCTCATCGCGATGGCTATCCAGGATACCCTCATGCCCTGGGTATACGAGCTCTTCCTCCGCATTGAAGAGGCTCGTCGGGAGTCACACATCCATCGCACAGAGTCCCTCGCCTCTCTTGCTGTCGCCTACGTGGCCGTTGTCACCCAAGCAGTAGCGGCGTCTTCCGGCGCCACCTCGTCAGGCAAGAAGATGCGCAGGGGCAAGAAGGGCAAGGACCCTCAGCAGCAGTCTAGCGGATCCAGCCGTGCCAGCCTCGTCTGCCACAAGTGTGGCCAGTCAGGACATGGGTGGTAGACGTGTCCTCAACTGACTGACGAGGCTCGCATCATCACCACCATGCATCACCAGTGTGAGCGTCGCCTTGCCACTACTGTCATGATTGTCGCTGCTCCTACTACACCTTCGCCGCTCGCGACAGTTCTACTATAGTATCTTCCGAAGCCGTTTGCGCCCGCTCCCCCGTCACCGGTGCCTCCAACAGCATCTCCCTCCTCCTTCCTTGACTACGATGCCATTACACCGCAGTCGGTCTACTGCATTGGACCCTCCAATCGCAAGCGTCAGCTGGAGTAGTTCATCGCACTTCAGCTCGGCCGACCTCGCCCTCCTCCCCAGGGAAGTGCGAGTTGCGTAGTCGCTAGTACCTCCCCATCCTGTATGGTAGAGTCTGTATTACAGTCGTGTCCTGTCCCTTCGTCCACACCATCCTCTATCGTGCCTCTTCGTGATGACAGTGCCTGGCTGGATGACTGGCAGTCCCGGTTCGCACCTCCGTCCACCGCGTCAGCGTCGCTCGCCCATAGCCATGTGACTGTTAGCGACCTGGCCACACTGGTCTAGGATCCGTCAGAGACCTGGATCATTGACTCCGGGGCCACCCAGCACATGACGGCCTCGCGTGAGGCCTTCTGTGTCCTTGGTCCCGTCACCGATGTCACCGGGGTTTGGACGGGTTCTGGTCAGGTGTTACCTGTTCGTGGTGTCGACGTCGATCGTTTCCGTGGTCTTGTTAGTGATGTCTTCGAGACTAATGTCCTCTTTGTCCCTGGCCTTGAGCTCAACCTCCTGTTTGTCACCGCCCTTGATCGCATGAGCATGGACGCTCTGCATTTGCGTGGTGTGGGCACTGTGTCGTTGCAACCATCTGTTCGTGTCGTTTTGCATGCCACTGCCCGTGGCAACTTGTGGCACATACCGCGCACGTCTGCTTCTACCTCTGTCCCCTCCTCATCGGCCGACACTGGCCACGTGTTTGTTACTAGCACATTGTCTCCACAGCACACGTGTCTTCTGCATCACCAACTCTGTCACGTCCTCTCTACCGCTGTTGATAGCATGCTTCGTACACAGCCAGCCACGGGCCTTCACCCAGCCTCCTTTCCTCTACCGTGTCCCACCGAGTGCATTGATTGTGCTCAGGGGAAGATGCATCATTCCACCTACCCCCTCTCTGCCTCTCAAGCGATCGCCCCGCTCGACTTGGTCCACTCTGATGTCATGGGTCCCTTCCCGACAGAGTCAATCTGTGAGCACGGTCGTTATGTCCTACCACTTACGGACGACTACTCTCGCTATTGTTGGGTCTTCTGCCTTCCGTAGAAGAGCGACGTCGCTCCCACCATTCAGGATTGGCTTGTCCTTGTTGAACGCGTGTGTGGTTGCCCCCTTCGCTGCTTCCGTTCTAATCACGGGGGTGAGTTTCTGGGGGAGACCACACTCTTCCTCGCCTCCCGTGGTGTCCATCATGAAACGTCGGCGCCTTACACGCTCGCCCGGAATGGCGTCTCTGAGCGCTGGAATCGCACCATGGCCGACGCCGTCCGTACCATGCGGGTCGAATCCGGCATCTCTGACGACTTCTACTTCAAGGCCATGACCTACATGACGTGGTTCTGGAACCGGATTCCCCACAAATCCATTCCCCGTCAATTCACACCATACCAGCACTGGTGTGGAGAGCGAGCCGACCTGCATCCGATCCGGGTCTTGGACTATGTTGCCATCGTGTGGTTGCCTGTCCCACACCAGGCTGGCAAGCTCGAGCCTCGTGGCCGTCCTTGCACCTTCCTTGGCGTCTCGCGTCAGTCGAAGGCGTGGTGTTTCTGGGATCTCACTCGGCACTGCATTGTTGAGTCATAGGATGCCCTCTTCTTTGAGGACCTGTTTCCACTCGACCTCGTTCGCTCCGGCGCGTCGATGTTCCTCCCGTCACGTGGCAGATTGCTGGGTCTGTCCTCCGTCCAGCCTCGTCCGGGCATTCCATCGTCTGCGCCCGCGGGTCTATGTGCACTGGCTGCCCCTTCCATGTCCGCCAGTCCCTCAGGGCCGGCTGTCCCATCTATGCTTGACAGTCCCTCAAAGCAGGCTACCCCGTCCGTGTCCGCCAGTCCCTCAGGGCCGGCTGCCCCATCTGTGTCCGACAGCCCCCCAGGGCCGGCTGCCCCGTCCGTGTCCGTCAGAGCCCTGTCCGTGCCTGCCAGCCCCTCAGGGCCGGCTTCCCCATCCGTGTCCGCCAGCCCCCTAGGGCCGGCTGCCTCGTCCGTGTCCACTTGCTCCTCAGGGCCGACTGCCCCGTCCGTGCCCGTCAGCCCCTCAGGGCCGGCTGTCCCATCCATGCCTGCCAGACCCCGAGGGCCGCTTGCCTTGTCTGTGTGTGCCAGCCCCTCAGGGCCGGCTACCCCGTCCATGTCCGCCAGCCCCTGAGGGCCGGCTGCCCCATCCATATCGGCATGCTACACACGCGGTCCGGGTGGGAGCCTTAGACCCAGGCCGACAGTGAGCACTCAGGCCGCCCCCTCACGTCCTCTCGCGTCACGACCCCCTATCATCCCACGAGGCTCCTCACCTCATGGCAGACCCACTTCCACATCGAGGGTAAGCTTTGGACTATGCCTTACTCCATTAGGAGCACCGGTATGCCGTTACGACCATGCTCACGCGGATGCCACCAGGGGCATGAGACACGCACTTCCTCAATGTCTGCTCCACGGAGCGAGCAAAGGAGCCAAGCACCCTACGTGAGGCTCAGGCGTCTCCCGAGGCCGCTCACTGGGAGGTTGCATGCACCGACAAGCTTGCCGCCATTCGGCAACATCACGTCTATGAGCTCGTCGACCTCCCCCCGGGTCGTAAGGCCATCGACGCCAAGTGGGTTCTCCGGCGAAAGTGGAAGTCAGATGGGTCCTAGGACAAGTACATGGCCCGTCTCACAGCCAAGGGGTTTCCACAGGTCCCTAGGATCGACTATGACCTGATCTTTGTCCCGGTCAGTCGGTTCTCGACCAGTCGGGCGTTGTTCAGCCTGGTTGCCCAGCACAGATGGAAACTGCATCAGATGGATGTAAGAAACACCTTTCTCCATGGCTCACTGGAGGGCGAGGAGATCTACATGGTGCAGCCTCCAGGCTTCGACGATGACTCCGGCAAGGTCTGGAAGCTGCGAAAGGCGATCTATGGCTTTAAGCAGTCACCGCGCTGCTGGAACCAGGAGATCAGTCGTACACTTCTCAACGGCGGCCTCCTTCGCAGCTCTATCGACCTCGTGCTATTCATCAATCCGTGAGGTCAGACCCTCATCGCTGTCCAGGTCTATGTCGACCTGCTCATCGCATCGCCGGATGCAGCTACCATCCAGCGGATCAAGGACCTGCTGCATGCTGCCTACCAGATGAAGGACCTCAGGCCAGCATGAGTCTTTATGGCAATGGAGCTTGAGCATGATCGCTTTGTGGGCATCCTGCATGTCCATCAGGCCGCCTACGTCCAGAGCTTGTTTGGGCGCTTCGCTCAGGACCTGCCCCTTATGCCGAGAGCATCCTCACTCATGTCGTCCGATGGTCATGCGATGCTTAAGAGCTCTAATCCAGCCGTGGTGGGGGAGCCAGTAGACGTGACCACGTATCTGCGCGTCATCGGGTCACTAATGTTCCTGGCGACGACGACGCGTCCAAACATTGCATTCGCCGTCAACCTCCTCGCACAGTTCTCTCAGGAGCCGCGTCACCTCCACTTCGAGGCCGCGATCCGAGTACTGCGCTATATCGTTTCTACCCCACGGAAAGGCCTCGTGTTCCATTGACAGCTGTCCATTGTGGCGACGGGATTCACCGACAGTGACTGGGCCGGCAGTCCTGACGGTAAGAGTCGTATCGGCTGGATCTTCCTTGTTGGCGGAACGGCTTTATCCTTGCGCAACGAAAAGCAAGGTTGCATTGCGTGCAGCATTGCACAGGCTGAGTGTGTGGCCCTTGGTTCTTGCGCTTGTGAGAGCGTATGGTTGTGCCGCCTGTTGTCCGAGTTGTGTGAGTCAGTCCCTTCCATCACATTGCACTGTGATAATGAAAGTGCCATGGCCATTGCTAACGATCACGGCGTGCACCACACTTGCACAAAGCACATCAATGTCGAGTATCACTATGTGCGTCCGTTGTTGCATGACGTCAGTATCAGCATTGTGTGGGTTGAGACAGCACGGCAGTTGGCCAATTTTTTTACCAAGGCACTCAAGCGTGACTCGTTCAAGAAGGCTGTAAGCGCAGTCGGTGTGCATCCGTGAGGTTCTCTCTCTCCCTGTCCGCGTGGTCTCCGTGCTCTTTGCCCGTCCATGTGCACTAAGCCTGTGAGTCATGGGGGAGTGTTGGTTTTTGTCTCACATCTCTCACTTGTACTCTGTTGTGTCCTCTCGGCTTGTGTACATCGACCTGCAGATGACTGACGGCGAGACGCGACGCTGATGGAGTCTCATCCGGTGGAGCCGACGCAAGCTGAGGTCTACACGCAATTTACTGGAGCCTCCTCCCTCCTTTGTGCTCAACTCCATCGGCAGACCTCCTCGGCAGTCGTGCCGCCGATAGGCACTATCGCTGCATATGCTGCCTGTACATGTCCATC
This sequence comes from Penium margaritaceum, assembly GCA_023375785.1. Classification (NCBI taxonomy): domain Eukaryota; kingdom Viridiplantae; phylum Streptophyta; class Zygnematophyceae; order Desmidiales; family Peniaceae; genus Penium; species Penium margaritaceum. Next base: position 238,403 of record SZWC01001214.1, on the reverse strand, counting down.
GCCGTGTTTGATTGCATTGTTGTGTTTGCAGCGCTATGTCATGCCTAGGGTCCAAGTTTCATGATTTCCTGGCACTGTTGGCACCGGGGACTAGCGTGATTTGCTACCTGGGTTTAGGCTGCCATAACTCCTCAATGTTGTTTTTCTAGCTAATTCTGACCGCACCACTGTGTCCGCAGCGTGCCTATTATGATACGGTCGAGTTTTCAGGCAAAACGGACGACGCCCGAATTTGGGTTGTCGGTCGTCTGGCAGGGCTCACCGAGAAAACCTGCCTGACAAAAAATAGGTATATTTTCTTATTGACTTAGAAACTGAGTAACAAGCTCTACAAAGCTGGGGGGAAACTAGAATTTGGAGGGATCTCCCATTGTTGCTTATTCTTCTCTCTTAATCAGTCACTTCCAGTTTTCAGCTGCTTTCTGGCGCTAACATTGGCGTGCGCATCTCTGAGTAACAAACCAAGAGCACTCAGACTTGGACTCTAGAGCGATAGACTGAGGGGGCAGCTGACTAAGCAACGAGCGTGGAAGCCCGCATGCTGCATCGGCAACGCAACTGCCCCAACCTGCGCTTTAGATTAGTTCCCAGCTCATCAGAGCGCATGTTCCGTCGGGCATGGCCCTTACAACAATTTGACATTTAATGTAGTGAGCGAGCTCAGCCTGGAGGGTTGGCGGAGAGGGCCCAGAGAACAGCCTCGCGTGAGTGGCTCCTTGGACCATCTCCCTGAACCCACTCTCCTTCTCCGTCGTGATTAGGTTGGGTTTCCGGTCCCCATCCATGGCACCCCTATGCGCAGGGCTGCAATACCGCAGTATTTAGTACCGCGGTACTCGAGTACCGCGGTACTACAGTACCGCGGTATCATGATTTTGTGGCAGCTCATTACTGATACCGGTACCGGCACCGCGTTACCGACGGTATTGGTAAAGGGTTCGGTCACCATATGCCCAGTTTTCGGAACTATATAGCTCATTCGCCCGTCGTCGTGCGAAAAATAACCCAGGTATCAACGGACTGTCGGAAATAACGCAGGTATCAACGCCGAGCGAGAAAGCAACCAGCCGCCCACGAGGTAAAAAATATTACTCATCCGCCAACGTTNATTACTGATACCGGTACCGGCACCGCGTTACCGACGGTATTGGTAAAGGGTTCGGTCACCATATGCCCAGTTTTCGGAACTATATAGCTCATTCGCCCGTCGTCGTGCGAAAAATAACCCAGGTATCAACGGACTGTCGGAAATAACGCAGGTATCAACGCCGAGCGAGAAAGCAACCAGCCGCCCACGAGGTAAAAAATATTACTCATCCGCCAACGTTACACAGAAAATACCCGAGAAACCCAGAAACGCTAAAACAAATGTCATGTTCTCGCCACATACCATGTAGCATTGATGCATGAGATGATTTTTGTCATTCACTATGTCTCAGATGAATGCACCATTGCAATTTTTTCCATGTCAGGTCCAAAACACATGCTGTGATCCAGCATGAAAAAAGGGGTGGGTGGCAGGTTGATTTTGTTGCGGAGGCTGGGCGGATGGTTGCTTTTGTTATGCAAAGTGGGCGGATGGTTGCTTTTCTTCCGAACCACGGGCGGATCGTTACTTTTCTTCCGAACGACGGGCGGATGAGAGTCACACTTCGCGTTTTATGGGTATCTAAGCTATTTCACCCATTGGTAAAATACCGCGGTATTATACAATTACCGTGGTACACGGTATACCAATGTATAACACACACATTGTACCACGGTACTAAAATGTGTACCACGGTACTGAATGCCCTAATGTTTTTCTAACACCAAAAATGAATTCTAAGCTTAAAAAATGAGATAAGTAGTACATGTCATGAACTTGGAACTCAAGTTTATGTACTCACAAAGGAAGGATACACCTTTACATGATATTCACTTGTGATATGGAGATGTTTAGGTGGAGTAGAAGTTAGGGGACAAGAACAATTAAATTCGACTACAATTTTCAGCCTTGGAATTTTGGACCTGTTTGTCCCAAAGCCCTCGTATTTTCTTTGTGGCATATTTTGGTCAAACGTCCATGTGCTTGGTCTGTCCATAGGACTTCGCTTTTTGAATTTTGAAATTTCGAATGTCGAGGGCGAAGTCGTACGTCGCGGCTCGCTTCGCACGTAGATTTGCACATCGATTTCCTGTCCATTGCGAGCGTCCGAATGCACACCCATCCGCAGTACCACATTGACTTAGTTGTAGCGCGTTACCGTTACTTGTAAAAAAAAAATCTTTCATGTTCTCATTACCGCGTTACTGTACCGCGGTATGATACCCCGGTACAGAAGAGGGGTACCCTGCCAGGTCGGTACCGATACCGTACCGGTACCGCAAAAAAGAATACCGTACCGCGGTACTACAATACCGCGGTACAAAAACACGGTATACCGCGGTACCGGTAATACCGGCATCAGCCCTGCCTATGCGTGAGGTGCTTAACACTTTGTCGATAGACCCTGCCCACACCCTTTCTAATTGCACGATTTCCACTGCCTCGAATGTGCAGCCAGTGTCCGATGCAACTTTCTCCTATACGTTACTGACCTTCCTCAGGTTTATCTCCCTACAGTGCCTCAACTGCTCCCAAGCAAGAGGTCACCGTGAGGTTCAGCGATGGGAGAACCTTGAAGCTTCACCGGCTTCACCCCTCATGTCTCAAGAGCACTTGTGAAGCCACCGTCAAAGCAGTTGAGCACCACACAACATTGTCCGCAGCATGTCAGGGCAAGAGTCTGAAGCCTTATGTACAGTATTCCTTGGAAAGCCTTTACACCCCACCTTGGAACAGGGGGAAAGCAGACATGCGGGTGCAAGGGCGCAGTGGTTCCCAGGATGGCCAGAAGGCCACTGCCGCACACAAATCTTGTGTGCCACCTCTGCCTTCTCAACAAAAAACATGAGGTGTGCAGGAAAGGATGCAATGCCAGGCCAGGACGTCATAAAGCAGCCGACACTAGGGAGAGAGGAGGGATCTTGTGGGTCCGAGAGTGTTACCTATGGAGAGAGTTCGCGTCGCTGTAATAACTCCCGTACATCCATTGCAAGGCATGCAACAGCGTCCCCAGTCTCTCCCTCTCTCCCTCTCTCCCCCCCCCAGCTTGTCCAGGTCCACGGTCAAGGCAGCTGAAGCAAGCGGCGGAAGCGGAGGTCGGAGGGCTGCGCTAGCGAGAGCAGCGGTGGGAGTGCGTCAGCATTGGTGGCAGAGCAGGCACCGCTGCAGAGGGCACATCTTCCCAGTGATGGGCCCAACAAAATGATGACTACCTTGTCCACATCTCCATACACTGTGACAGGAATGAGGAGACGTGAGGAAGCGGCAGCGTTATTCACATAGAGGG
>SZWC01001214.1:167181-206749 GCA_023375785.1 Penium margaritaceum | reverse complement strand
AGTCCTGCCGCTTGACAAGGTCTAGAGGGGATTACATGTGTTCGGTACCGAAGATTGAGTATACTATGTGGAAGCGTTGGTTGTTGGATTCGGGCATCTGTGAGGAAGACTAAATCTGGCGAGTCGGTTTTGAGGATTTCATCCAACAAGCGATGCTTGTGCGGGTTATTAAAACCATTGATATTGATGTGACAGATGCTAATCATAATTGCTGATACATTAGCATTAGCAAATTGATCCGTTAGTGACGGGGACAACAAGGAGTGCGACTGAGCATGGTCATCTCCTTCATTTCTGCGATGACGAACATTTCTGTCTCTCTGGGGAGGTGGATCTCCCTCAGGGGTTTCACCCGGGCGAGACAGCCCAGATATCCAAAAGGCAGAAATCACATATACCCAGTTTTCGGAAAACAAAAACTCGTCCGCCCGACATCGGGCGAACAATATCCTACCTACCCGTTGGCCTCCCCTACCGCCACGCCAGTCAAAAATAGAAAAGGCAAAAACACATGGTGAGGCCGCATGCCATGCGTCAACGACCCATGACATGGTGAGGCAAAAACGCATGGTGAGGCAAAAACGCATGGTGAGGCCGCATGCCATGCGTCAACGCCCCCCGCTAGAATCACAAACCCCTTGGTTGAAGGGTTTCTAATACTAGCTATTATGCCCAATGGAACAAGGATGGCGAACATGTATGAGTTGCGAGGCAGAACACGGTTTGATAATTTGGAAGACTTGATTAAATTTTATTTAGCGGTAAGTGTACTTCGATGACTAGCGTCGAAATGACCGAACACATATATCTAAGCATCGAGCTGCGAATGAGACGTAGTCGGGGCCGTTCGGTCGATCGTCCAGTGACGCGTGTGTTGGTTGTAACTATTAAACACGCAAGTGACCTCTTGACTTTGTCCACTCACACACATCACCACTACATGTGACTAAGCAGACATGAAGCTCAAGGCGCATATGTTGCGGGCCATGCATCATCGGCATCTTGGCCTGGTGCAAGAATGGAGCGAGCTCAGTTGTGCTCAGTTGTACCTGCAAGCATGCTTGTACTCTTCAGTGTATGATGATTAGCTCTCACACGAGAGAATTACTGAGTGCATGCACCACATACGCTCGTGGTCGATGTGCTTGAGTTTTGCTCTTTGCATGCCTTTAGCTTGGTGAACCAGGTGTTGATGTTGGTGTGTGTGGCTTCCACCCGTCACGAGCGATGGCCAGAAAAGCAAGACGACATGGTCCCCGATGCGGACCCCGGAGGCACCGACGCGTCGGCAGGTGGTGGACCACCCACTCGGAGCTAACCAGCGATGGCCCCAGCGTTGTGGATGTTGTCTCGGACCTCCTGAAGTTTTTTCTGCAGCCGATCCTTGATGCGGACACAGATGGAGCCTATAAGAGGTAGGTGTTGTGATTTGTGACGTTTCGGTCAACCCGTACAATTTACTGTGACTACTCGGCCATGTCCGTACTCGTGCAGATCCCTGCTGCGGACCCTGGTGGTACCGGTGCGGCGCCTGGTGGTGGACTACCAGCTTGGAGCTGACCGAAGACCGTTCCAGAGCTCCGGACACTGCGCGGGACCTCCTGCAGTTTTTTTTGCAGCACGTAGGAGTTTTTGGGTGGACTGGCCATGAGCCCGATTTGCATGTTTTGCATTGTGTGTCCACCGTTTGATGCTGGATGTATTCATGTGACCAGTTGTAGTGTCCGACTTATGATCTTGCACGTCTAGGTTCAGACAATGTAGCGTTCTGACATGTCTGCGCAGAGTTACGGCCAAAAAAGTGGTTTTGGGCCAGTTTTAGGACAGATCTTGCACTGCCGCGTGCGACACCCGCCGTGCGCCGCGGCAAGTACTTATGCCATGGACCTGTCATTTTTCATCTCTCTCTGCAAATGCTATTGAAGCATTCTGACACTTTGCCTTGTGTCTCCATGCTAGACCCTTGCCTTTGTGTGCACGACCCGTGACTGTCGTCATTGTCTGACCAGGCACAGATGCCCGGTCGGCGGCTTTGTCGCTAGGAAGCTTCCACGCATCTTCTCATGGTATCAAAGCGGTGAGACACATCTCGCCGAGTTGCATAGCAGAGACGCAGCAGAGCAGCAGCAGTGAGCGTCACCGCTGTTGCCGATCCACACGGACGCGCCGACGACACCCGACTGCCGGAGACGTCACCCACGTGAAAACGCATCAGTAGCAGCCGCCGCCTAGCAGCAGGTGACATCCACATTAGCCGGCAACCACCAGCAGCTGCTGGCATTGGAATCAGCAGTGGCGGTAGCAGGCCACAGCCGCGGCAGGCGATGGCCGGAAGCAGCAGCTGCAGCCCGCGGTAGCAACAGAGCGCAGCAGCGGCAACTCGCAGCAGAAGCAGCGCGCAGCGGAGCTCTGCAGTGGCGACGGCGACAGCGAGCAACAGCAGTGTGCAGTAGCAAGAGCATTGAGCAGCAGTAGCAGCAGCACACAACAACAACAGTAGCAACAGCGCAACAGAGTAGAAGCGCAACAGTAGCGCGTGGCGATAGCAGCACGCAACAGCAGCTACGTGCAGCAGCTGCCGCAGCAGCGCACAGCTGCGCTGCAGCACCACAGCAGCGCACAGCTGCTGCCACAGCTGCGCAAGCAGCAGTTGCAGCAGCTACGCGGGGTTTAGTGCGGGTGTCGGCACCGTAGCAACAGCAGCCGAGTGGAAGTTGCTGCGAAGCTTCTGCGTAACTTGCGCACGGCTGTTACGGAGCAGCCGCCCCCTGCACAGCGGGGCAACAACCGTGAAGGTTGTAAAAAGGAGCTGACATCAGCATTTTCCTTGCTGAAGTCATCAGGTCACGCTGACGTCAGCAACCACCTTTTGATGTCAGCACTTGACTTAGCCAAATTTTTGGTCAGAAAGTCAAAAGTTGCCAGCGTTTCAATTCCTCAAGAAACGCTGACATTTCCGTAATCCAAGCAAGTTGAAATCTCGGCCTATAATGAGTGGTGACATGGCTCCGCCTGGTGATAAGGGAAAGAGGATACTTGATCCCTCTTCTTCCTCCTCTCGGGTCATGAGCCCATGCTGGCAGGCCATTTGATGACGTGCGGAGCCAGCAGGATGAGATATGTCGCCTACAGCGGGAGCAGACTGACGCCATCCGTACACCCACTGAGCTCCTTCGTGCCCAGTCCACAGTTCCACGACAGACCTCCGAGGGAGCTGTCGTTGTCGCACCCTCTACATAGCAGTCAGCCCCAGCACCGGAGACAGGAGCTAGGTCCGACTCGCCACCTCTTGATCCATGGGATGAGGATCCAGATATGCCAGGAATGGAGGGCGACTTCCTCGATTGTGAGATTCGTGTGCTTCAGGAGCGTCTCCGCCAGCTCCAGACTAGCTCTCGACCCCTACACAAATCTTGGTTTCGTGAGATTCAATTGTCGCTTGATCTCCACCCCAGTGAATTCCCTCTTCCACGTGTCTTCTCCATCCCTCGTCCTTCTCAGCCTGTGGTCGCTCTCCCTACGGAGCGGCAACCCAAGGACTTGGAGACACCACCTCCACGGTATATCAGCGAGGACGGCTTCGACTGCTGGGAGATCCTTTTCCAGGTTTGGGCCACTTCAGAGGGAGTGTGGCCCTACTACCACAGTCCGTATCAGAGTACTGACCGAGCATAGGTGCTGACAGCAGCTAGGGCGATGCGCACAGTCCTTTACGCCATGTCGCACACGGTCGTCGTCGACTTTCACACATTCCTTGGCGAGGCCGGCACAGGCACCGGCGCTGACCCACGCGGGGGCTAGGACCTGGCATTATCCCTGCTTGTTGTAGAGACGCACGCCACCCACACCGCGCACATCCGTGCCTTTCACTCCCTTCGTCAGGGGCCTGCCGAGCCTACAGCTGACTATTGGCAACATGCCATGCGCATCTACACGCGCCTTAGGACATCAGCAGGTACACAGTTGTGGGCGCTCCACATGATCATGCTCGGAGTTTGCCTTGAGCACACAGACATCTTCACGAGGTACAGTGACACTATGCTCAAGTTGTTTTTGGCCTCACTACAGCTTATTCCCTGGGTGCACCAGCTCTTCCTCCAGGTGACTTCCGCCCGTGAGGCAGCCGTGGCCCATCAGGAGACTTCACTTGCTGTAGCAATCATCCCATCACCACCGACACCCCTCCTACAGTCCCCTTCTCCATCCTCCGTCATGTCCTCATCTTCCTCTTCCTCTTCCACCCTTCTTACACCGACTCCGACACAGGGTGTCGCGACAGCAGCACAGGGGAAGAAGAAGAAGAAGAGGATGCGCGGCTCGCGTTAGCAACAGTCACAGCTGCAGCCATCGTCGGATAGTAGCAGTAGACGCTCTGTTCACTGCTACAACTGTGGAGGCGCCCATCGCTACAACGAGTGCCAGCAGCCACTTGACTGGGCGCGGATTACTCGTGGACTTCAGGCTGCACACGCATTCTAGTCTACGTCCACTAGCATGTCCTCTGGGCGTGCGACGACCACAATTGCAGCGGTTCCCACTTCACCACTGGCGATCAGCGACGACCCGGACCCACGTGACCGCACCATCGCCAAGCTCCGACACCTTCTGGTGCTTCGCTTTGAGGGAGGTGCGAGTGTGTTGTCACAGCCGGGTTGTTCACAGATTGTCTGTCCGTCTGTTCTTGTGGCTCGGGATGACTCGTGTGGGGGGGCACAGTCGGCATGTGATGACGATGGGCCTGACTGTACCAATTAGATTCATGAGTCTCACATTTGTGCTCTTCGTCGTTCCTCCCCACCGATTGCCCAGCGTCCTTTCTATGCCGAGTGTTCCATTGCCCGTTGTATAGTGACATCCTCCAGTCGTGATTCTGGTGGCACTTGGATCATCGATTCCGGTGCCACTCATCACATGACCTGTCGACGTAGCGACTTTGTTGTTCTCGGCCCTGTCGCCTCTGTTCGTTCCGTTCGCACAAGCTCTGGTCAGTCCTTTCCAGTTCAGGGTGTTGGGTTTGTGTGTTTCGACGGTCCATCTGGCCCCCTGTATCTTTTCGAGGTGCTGTTTGTGCCTGACCTTGAGCTTAGTTTGCTTTCTGTACGTGCTTGCACACTGATGGGACTTTCTGTGTAGCACGCTACAGACTCCGCGACTGTGACTGCTCTTGACACTCGTAGCGTCGTCCTTCGTGCCTCTTGGAGTTCTCCTCCTTGCTGTTGTGGATGACTTGTATCGTGTCTCTTGCACTTCTCCTCCTTGCTCCCCTTTCCCTTCAGCTCATGTTTTTGTCGCTGGTGTTCTATCTCTTAAGTACTAGCAATTGCTTCATCACAGTCTGTATCATGTAGGCTCCGACACTATGTCGAAGCACATTCGGACACAGTCCGCCCTTGGTCTTGACGCGGCTTCTTTCGAGAAGCTGCCCAAGACCAATTGTCTCTTTTGCGCTCAGGGTAAGATGCATCATTGTACCTACCCTGACTCCCGTTCTCGCACACTTCGCCCTCTCGAGTTGGTCCATTCTGACCTTCTTGGTCCTCTTCCCGTCGAGTCTCTGTCCGATTGGGGTCGATACGTCCTGACCCTGACCGATGACTTCACCCGGATGCGGTGGGTCTATAGCCTGCGCCAGAAGAGTGAAGACGCTCTTGCGGTTCACCTCCGGCTAGTGATGGCTGAGCGTTAGTCCCGTCACACGCTGCATACCTTCCGCTCGGATCGCGACGGTGAGTTCCTTGGCGAGATGGATGCCTTCTATGCCGAGCACGGGATTTTTCACCAGGTCTCCGCTCCTACTACTCCTCAGCAAAACGGTGTTGCTGAGCACTGGAACCGCACCATGGAGGATGCGATTCGCGTTATGCGGTCTGAGTGCGGTCTCCCAGAGTCCTTCGCTTTTGAAGGATTTGCCTAGATGACTTGGGTCTAAACCGCCTCCCGCACGGTCCTCTTCCGGACCATGTCACACCGTATGAGCTCTGGTTCGGCCACCGTGCTGACCTTCGTCGCGCTCGAGTCTGGGGATCCTTGGCCTCTGTGTGGTACACCGAGGACCAGCAGGGGTCCAAGGTCTCACCACGGGGTCGCTTGTGGGACCCCGCGGTTAAAGGCCTGGCGTTTCTGGGACCCCACTTGTCATTGCATCATTGAGTCACGCGACACGCTCTTCTTTGATTCCGTCACCTACCGTGATCTGACTTTGATCACATCGCTATCCGCCTCGCATGTTCCTACATGTGAGGGTTCTTGACGGATGGGGTAGTCTACGCCTGCGAGCACCTCTCACCAGGCTGATGTGTCCGTTTGAGCTCCCTTCACTTCTCGGTCTCCGGCTCTTAATGACCCAGCGATCATCGCCGTCGGTCCAGAGACCTTTCCCGCACAGCCGACTTCTACTCTTTTACCTTCGCACCCCACAGGTGCCCATGATCCTGTACCTATGCGCAGTCCTGCGACCGTACCTGTGTCCGCTGGTACTCCTGCCTCTGTGCGTGGCTCAGCCTCACCTGCTCCTGCTGTCACACCCAGTCCCGTGTCTCCCACACACTTATCTCCTCACACGGCATCACCAGCTCCTTTGCCTCAGCCTTCACCAGCTATGGTTGTTCCTGTCTCTAAGCCTGAGGTGCGCCCCTCGAGCCCAGGTTACTCCCGTGAGCCTCGCGGTCGTCTTTGACCATTGGACTCCAGGGCCCAGCGGGTGTCAGGCCTTGCACCCGAGCGCTCCACTCGCAACATCGCAAGTGGTGATCCCGGCACAAAGGCCCTAGGCCTGAGTGTCTGCACTAAGCACACAGAGGTACATCCAGCATGCCCCGCAGGGCACGATCTCGTCACTCGTGAGTTTCATATCGCTTGTGATGTAACAGCTGATCTTGTGGTCGTCAGACCTACCACTGAGGCGTGTGCTCTTGCCATGCAGAGCTCTCCCTCTGTGGCGCCTGACCCGGGCACACTGAGGGAAGCTCTCTCAACACAGGATGCTGATGCTTGGCGTGCTGCCTGTGAGGATGACCTTCGTGCCATCCGAGAGAACGGAGTATACGAGCTAGTCAACCTTCCACCTGGGAGGAAGGCTATTCAGGTCAAGTGGGTCTTTCGCAAGAAAGTGAAGCCGGATGGCTCACTGGAACGCCACAAGGCCCACTTAGTCGTCAAGGGGTACTCTCACATCGAGGGCATCGATTACACTGACACCTTTGCTCCTGTTGGCTCCATGACCTCAGCTCGAGCTCAATTCGGTGTAGTGGCTCAACATGACTGGGAAATACACGAGGTGGATGTGAACAATGCGTTCCTCCATGGCTCTCTCGATGAGGAGATTTACGTGGCTCAGCCACCTTGCTTTGAGGATGGTGACAAGGTCTGGCGCTTGCGCAAGTCCTTGTACGGCCTCAAGCAATCTCCGCAGTGTTGGAACCGGGAGATCATTGGCACTCTGACTCGTGCGGGATATGTACAGGGCGAGGCTGATCCTTCTCTCTTCATCCGACGGACACCTGAGCGGTTCACCGCCATCCTGGTCTATGTTGATGACCTTCTGATCGCGTGTCCTTCACTGGAGGCCGTAAAGGAGGCCAAGGTTGTCCTCGAGACTGCCTACAGGATGAAGGACCTTGGTCCAGCACCTGTGTTTCTTGGCATGGAGATCGTGCGAGATTGTAGACAACGGACGCTACTACTGCATCAGGCCCGATACGCACGTGTTGTGGGGGAGCGCTTCAGCGACCTCCTTGGCGCAGTGCCCACCGCTTCCACACCTCTCATGCCCGATGGGCAGGATGCCCTGAAGGTGGACGATCCCACACAGCTGGGGGAGACAGTGGACGTGACCTTGTACCTCCGTCTCATCGGATCTCTGATGTACCTGGCCACTACCACATGTCCTGACATCACTTTTGCCGTCAACCTCCTCGCTTAGTTTTTGCAGGTTCCACGTGCCAGAGCCCTTCACGCGGCTGTGCGAGTGGTGTGGTATGTGGTCTCCACACTGTACCTCGGACTCTGCTTTTGCTGGTAGTGTTCGGTGGTCCTTGACGACTACACTGACAGCTGCTAGGCCTGGAGCCCAGATGGACGCAGTCGCAACAGTTACGTGTTTCTGCTCGGTGGTACCGCTCTGTCCTGGCACATCAGGAAGCAGGATTGTATCACACGTAGCTCATCGCAGGCATAGTACGTTGCTCTGGGTGCATGGGTTGCTGAGGCGGTATGTCTCTAGCGCCTGTTCCTTGAGCTGGGTCAGTGAATACCCGCCATTGTGCTTTGTTGCAACAACCAGAGTGATCTCGCCATTACGGAGAACACTGGTGTCTTTCAGACTCGCACGAATCACATTGCGGTTGAGCATCACTTTGTGCATGATCCGGTGGAGCGACACGTGATCTCCGTCATATGGGTTGGCACTGACATGCAACGTGCTGATTTCTTGACAAAGACACTAGCTCGCGGAAAGTTCCTGGTGGCCATTCATTCTGTTGGACTTCGCCCCTTGCCTGAGAGTGGCTGAGTGTGGGGTGTGTCTTTGTCACATCTATTTTTCACTCGTTGTTATACTCGTCTCAGTGCTGCACGTGTATGGAAATGCGTACCATCGGGTCATGGGGGAGTGTTGTGATTAGTGACGTTCTTGTCGACCTATACAGTTTACTGTGACCACTTGGCCATGTTCATACTCGTGCAGATCCCTGATGCGGACCCTAGTGGTACCGATGCGGTGTCTGGTGGTGGACTACCAGCTTGGAGCTGACCGACGACCGTTCCAGAGCTCCGAACACTGCCCGGGACCTCCTGCAGGTTTTTCTGCAGCACGTAGGAGTTTTTTGGTGCACTGGCCATGGGCATGATTTGCATGTTTTGTATTGTGTGTCCACCATTTGATGCTGGATATATGCATGTGACCAGTTGTAGCGTCCAGCTTGTGATCCTGCACGTCTAGGTTCAGACGGCGTAGCGTTCTGACATGTCTGCGCAGAGTTACGACCAAAACAATGGTTTTGGGCCGGTTTCAGGACAGATCTTGCACTGCCGCGTGTGACACCCGCCGTGCGCCGCGGCAAGTACTTATGCCATGGACCTGTCATTTGTCATCTCTCTCTTCAAATGTTATTGAAGCATTCTGACACTTTCCCTTGTGTCTCCTAGCCAGACCCTTGCCGTTGTGTGCACGACCTGTGACTTTCGTCACTGTCTGACCAGGCACTGACGCCCGGTCGGCGGCTGTGTCGCTAGGAAGCTTCCACACATCTTCTCAGTAGGACATGAATGCTATGGTAGCTTGCAAGGCAGAAGATGCAAGGTGCAGGTCGGGCCATGGAGAGCTTACGCGGAAGGTTTTGCAAGAGAGCAACAAGTGTATTGAGACACAAGCAACAGAGGTGTTACAGGAGCAAGAGAGGACGAGAGGCAGCGAGCAAGCAAACGACGAGCTTGCTAAAGCTCGCTGTCCTCGTGGGTGTTGAAAGTGGCACCACTCGACCATTGGATTTTCCCAGACCCTGTCTAGTCCTGTTTGAGGGAGCACCTGGTGGGCACCACATACGTTCACCACACACAATCAAATTGTATGCACCCTCAAGGTGCTTGTGCAATTCCCTGCTAACTAAGCCAAGGAACTATCCGTTGTGAAGTCGTCGTCGTTACAGCAAAGTATCCAGGGGGATGTCTCTTTCTCCGGTGATCAGTCACCTGCAATAGTGAGGTGTGCGTGCAACGAGGCCAGAGGTCACCTTGTGGCACTAAACACAAACCGACACTCCCCCATGACCCACAGCCGACTGACACGACGACACTCACAGAACAAAACTGACGTCACAAGACGTGACAAAAGACAACACTGTGTACAAGCACTAGCACAACCACTCAACCGGGAGCACCACGAGCACACAACAGTCCAACAGCATGCACAGCTACCTTGAAGGCGTTGGTGCTCAGAGCCTTCGTAAGGAAGTCGGCTCGTTGCTGATGGGTGTCAACCCACACGATCTGGACATCTCCTGCAGCCACGCGCTCACGTACACAATGATGCTCCACATTGATATGCTTCGTGCAAGTGTGGTGCATGCCATCGTGCTCAGCAATAGCTTTTGTGCTTTGATTAGCGCAGCGCAAGATGATACACCGAATGAGAACGGGCAATTGTTGCAGCAAGCGACACAACCAGACGCTCTCACAAGTTCCTGCACCAAGAGCAATATACCCTGCTTCACTGGAGCTACATGCAACACACCCTTGCTTGCCACTCTTCCAGGAAATCACAGTCTCTTTGACAAGAAATACATAGCCAGTACGACTGCGTGCATCCGCATCATGTGCCCAGTCGTTGTATGTGTACCCATCAACAACTAGCGACGGCTGTGGCCGGTAACAAAGACCAACACGGGGGGTGGAGAGTGCATACCTCACAATGCGCAGTGCGGCCTCCATGTGTCGCGCCTGTGGACACTGTGAGAACTGAGCAAGGAAGTTTAGAACGAATGCCACGTCTGCCCTCGTGGTGGTGGCCAGGTACATCAGAGACCTTATGACTCGCAGGTAGTTGGTCACATCCACTGGCACCCCCAGCCTTGACACGTCAAGTGTCTTCAATAGCCTCTGCCCTGTGGGCGTCGATGCAGTGGGCACAGACTCCAGCAAGGAGGCAAAGCGCTCCCCCAAGCTCCTGACGTATGCAGCTTGGTGAACATGTAGGACATGACGAGCACGATCACGCCCGAGCTCCATGCCGAGGAAAACAAGAGCCGGGCCCAAGTCCTTCATCCTCTACGCAGAATGTAGTAGAAACTTCACCACTGAAACTGCCTCTCGACTCGGAGACGCGATGAGCAAGTCATCAACATAGACGAGGATGGCGGCAAACGGTGCGGAGCGTGGAGTGTCAAAGAGGGCTGGATCCACCGTGCTACAACGGTACCCACCCTTCTCTAGAGTGGAGGTAATCTCTTGGTTCCAACACCGCAACGACTGCTTGAGGCCATAGAGGGCCTTTCACAGACGCCAGACTCTATCGGTGCCGTCAGAAAACCCTGGCAGTTGCACCATGTTGATCTCTTCATCTAGCTGCCCGTGGAGAAAAACATTGTTGACGTCCATCTGCCCGAGCTCTCAATCATGGTGTGCTACGAGACTCAATAGTGTCCGGGCTGTGGTATAGTGTCCGACAGGGGCAAACTTCTCGAAGAAGTCGACGCCTGGCACTTGGGAAAATCCCTTGGCGGTAAGACGTGCCTTGTACTTGTCGATCTCACCAGTGGGTTTGTACTTCCTACGAAATACCCAACGAGCACTGATGGCCTTGCGGCCTGGTGGGAGGTCCACCAGCTCATACACAGAATGGTCATCAAGAGCCCTCAGTTCGTTTTGCATTGCAACCTGCCACGGTTTGGAGTCGGGCGCAACCCGTGCTTGTTGAATTGTGGTTGGGTCCGGCGGCGAAGGTGTGGTAGCAATAGTTGCATGGCACTCTGCAACGGTGCCAAGGACGGTGGCTTTGAGAGCACGCTTGCGCTCTGACATGAGCGGAGTATGGCCGAGAACTGAGCCAGGGTGGACAACCCCTGTGGCCAGGCCAAGGGCATCCATGCCGGTCAACAACGCTGGGGACTGCTCCGGCTGAGATTGAGAGGGACGGACAGAAGACGACGTAATTGTGGTAGAGCGGGAAGGAAGCGCACGCAGGTGACCACTTCGAACAAACGGTTCGACGAGAGCAGGACCTTGGGGAGCATTGGAATGACTGGGCTGTGTGTGACAGGAGACAGCGGGCTGGACGGGGCAGTGGAGGAGTGTGTAGGTGAGACGGATGCTGGGGAAGACACAACGGGAGAGGCCGGAGTGCCGAGGGAGCTAGGCGGCACAGACGACGCATCAGAGGGTGCCGAAGTCACAGTTCTGGGATCCAGCGAACACTCTGAGGGTGACGCCTGCGGATGGGAGATCGCGGCAGGGACTACAGTGGCTAAGGGGACTGAGCAGGCTCCCAGGCTGGGACTTCCCCCCACAACCGAGAGAGCGAAAGGAGGGAGGCAGCAGAAAAATTACGACGGAGATGACGAAGAAACACAGACTCGAAGAATAGAGCATCACGGGACTCAATGATGTGCTGGCGCTCTTGATCCCAGAAGCTCCAGGCTTTATACTGGGAGGAGACACCCAGGAAGGGGCAGAGATGACCACGCGGGGGGAGCTTCCCATCGTAAAGGTCCTCAGGCAGCCAGAAAGACGCAATGCTTCCCCACACACGAGCAAGACTAAGATCAGCACGAGTGCCGTACCAGCGCTCAAAGGGGGTCACAATGCGCAGGAGCGGGCCGTGTGGCACCCAATTCCAGACCCAGGTCATGTAAGCCATGGTCTCAAAGGAGAACAAAGGAGGGAGACCGGACTCTGAAAGGAGGGTGCGGGCGCCATCGGCGAGGGTTCGATTCCAACGTTCAGAGACCCCATTTTGTTGAGGTGTGTAAGGAGCCGAGGTCTCCAGACACACCCCATGGGACTCAAGGAATTGGGCGGTGGGACCAAGGAATTCACCGCCACAGTCACTACGAAAGACGTGCAATGAACGCTGACAGGACCACTCAGCTTGAACCAGCGAGGACGCAATGACCTCAGCCACATCGCTCTTTTTGCGAGAGAGAAAAGATCCAGTGAAATCGCAAAAAATCATCCATGAGACACGACAGAACGTCCAACACCCCCAAGAAACGCATGTGGCAGAGGCCCCATGACGTCAGCATGAACAAGGTCGAGGGGATGAGAGGAGTGAGTGTTAGACGAAGTGAATGGAGAGCGATGAATTCTGCCCTGGACAACGTCAAGACAATCTGAGGGATAAGGGGAAGGAAATGTGGACGGTGACAGGCCAATAGCAGGCTGCGGGCGAAGCATGCAAGTGATTGCATCAGTGTGCACATGGCCAAGGCGGTGATGCAAGAGCTGGACATCAACAGGGGAGAGGGTAGGTGCGACATGAGCAAGAGCAGAGCCAATGCATGGTGCGGATGTTGAGTGAAGAGGAACACGATACAGCTTGTCACAGCGAACCCCCCGCAGAACAGCACGACCAGAGGAACGAAGAGTGACAGTCTCAACACCCTGACTGGCAGAGAAATCCATACTCTGATTGTCAAGGGAGATCACCGAAAGCAAGCTAAGCTCCAAAGAAG
Organism: Penium margaritaceum; assembly: GCA_023375785.1. NCBI lineage: Eukaryota > Viridiplantae > Streptophyta > Zygnematophyceae > Desmidiales > Peniaceae > Penium > Penium margaritaceum. Next base: position 193,586 of record SZWC01001214.1, on the reverse strand, counting down.
GCACGTACAGAACGTCAGGCAAGAACATGGCACCACTGGGACCAACAAAACACACAACGCCAATGCCTTGCATGGGGAGCAGCTGGCCGGAGCCAGTTTTGACAAAGCGAACGGAGCCGACAGGACCTAACGAGACAAAGGCAGAGCGGACAGAGGTCATATGGTGGGTGGCTCCAGAGTCAAGAACCCAGAAGCCACCAGACGCACGAACGTGGGGAAGAACGCCATAGGTAGCAACAAGGCCAACAGAGGGAGGTAACGAATCACAACCAGCAAGACGACGAGGGAGAACCACTGACTGCCAGTGCTCGAACCACAGTACAGACGCGAGCGATAGACCGAGGTCGTGACCGGAGGGACCCCCACAAAGATCAGTGTCACTGTCACAAGCAAGACCTCCGGCCAACGAAGACACACTCTCACCTCCCTGATCGCAAAGGTACAGACGCTAGAGAAGAGACTGCTCCAACTGGCGCGCGCCGGTGACAGAAGGCGCGGGCAACGAGGCCATCAAGCTCGCGGGAGGTGGAAACTACGAAGGAAGAGCGTAGGCTGGGGAAGGTGGTCCAGCGTAGGCGGGTGCTCCATAAGGCTGTGGCCAGCTCCAAGGGTATGGGACGGGCGGAGGAGTGGAGGAAACCCCTACGGTGGAATAGGCATGGGCAGAGGAGGAGCTTGGGGACCAGGAGGAGGAGCCGGCGGCGGAGCTGGTACCGGAGGAGGAGGAGGAGCCAGCAGTGCGGGCCCAGTGCGCACGCATGGTGTGTGCGAGGCGAAGATCGTCAGGGGGCTCAGGGCACTTGCGTGCTTAGTGCTCAAAGGAGCCGCAGTTCCAGCACACCACCTCACCAGGAACCCAGGACGGTGTAGCTGCTTTGGCTGGCCCCTTGCCCTTTCCGCAACCACGACCACGGCCATGGCCCTGAGAGGCAAGAGCTGAGGCCGTTGTGGTGGAAGAGGGGGAGGAGGATGGAGAGGAGGATGCAGCCAAAGAGACGAGAGAGGAGGAGGTTGTGGTGGTAGCAGCGATGCAAGCGACTGTAGTATGATGAAGGCGTTTGTTTTGGAGGCTGGTCCACCAACCAACAAGCCTCTCAAAAACGAAGTCCCAAAAGGCGCCAACACCAGGTGGGGAGCCATGTGGGACTGGCTCAGAAGCAAGGCGTTCCAGCTCAATTGCCTTGACGTCATGGAGGAGGTCAGACAGCTCTGGGATCAACCCGTGACCATGGTGTGCACGACGGACAGCTGACCTGGCGCTGCCTTGTCAAGCTCGCGAGCCCAATACGCATCTGCTAACTCGTCTGCTCGCATCAGAAGGGTGTTGAACTGCACAGTGAGGGCGCTTTGAGCCGCCTGACCAGTGATGGTGGTGCGGCGCTGCGACATGATGTAGGCACCAGCGGGGTCAGCCGGACGCTGAACAACGGGGTCGGCATTGTATGTGCCGACATCGTGGACTAGGGTCTCTGGTGCAGTGGCAATGAGAGCACGGACAGCGCAGACGGACTCGGTAGCGAGAGGTGTGACAGGAGGGACTGCGGGGAAATAGTACTCCCAGAGGCGTTCCCCCTGCGTCCATGCATTGAAACAGGTCTCCCAAGAGGAGAAGACCAGTCCAGTGGACAGGATGGGAGGTTGGGAGAAGAAATCATGCTGGCGGGAGATAGTAGCAGGACTGGCAGCAAGTGGATGGATAGAAAAATCAGCAGGTTCAGCAGCTGCGGTGCTAGAGGCAGATGGGGTGGAAGAGGCACCTGCACTGGTGCCACCAGAGGCACCAGTTGGTAAGATAGAGGAAGCAGGCAGGCTATTGAGCATAATGGCAGTGAACTCATCCGTAAAGGCAGTGCAGTTGTCGTTAGCGACTTTGAGGCGTTCTTCTGCCTCACGCTGGGCCTCGCGAGCGAGGTTCAGCTGGCGCTGAAGGTCGGCTATGGCCGACTCGTCGTCACCAGGCATGATGACAACGGAGGGGCCCTGCCTTTTGGCAGAGTTTCCCCTGCCCAAGTGGGCGTGGGAAAACTAGGAGTGCCTCAGGCATGTTGGATGTGCTGCAGGACAACCTGACCCAAGGCACACAGCCAAGCCACAGCAGAGGCGAGAGACAACGTGCAGGCAAGAGAGAGGAGACGATGCCACAAACCCTCACGAGGGGCGAGGTGGGCTATGCAAAAAGGCAACAAGTGGGGCGACAATAGAAGCAGTTGCATTGGACAGAATAGAGAGAAGGGATGCAGCTGGCACCACAAGGGAAAGATCACCTGTGGTGAAGGCAGCACCCACAGTAGGAAGAACTGTCGGTGCAGAGACGGCTGCTGCAGCGAGGATGGTGCTGTCGGAAGGTGCAGATGTATTAGATGCAAAGGGAATGGCTGTGGAGGTGCGGATGGCTGAGGCTGCTGAGGATACAGCAGAGGCTGCATTAGCTGTCGAGGAAGCCACAGCTGCTGCGGCTAAGGCCAACTCCATCCCAATATCTGCCGCTGCTGCAGCTATGGGTCCAGCTACTACTACGGCCTCAGTGTATGATTCCGCAACACGTCCCGCAACACGTCCCGCGGACGTTGAGGCAGCGGTTACCGGTGCTGCGCAGGCTTCTACTACAAATGTGGCAGCAACTGCGGTAGCGGCGTCTTTCACGGCACAGGCCGCTCGCGAGCTTGTGTACAAACTCTACTATGTCTTCTCCCATAGTGGAGTACAACGACGAAGAAGCAACGTCGTGCTGCGGCTTGACCCCCCCAGAGGAAGCAGGGCAAGTGGGGCTTACTAAGTTTTGTGGTGCAGCCCGCGATGAAGATGTGGCGTCCTTAGCTGTTTAAATGTCATCTCTCCAGTGACGGGACTGGTGTGCTGAACGCTCCCCGTGGTGCACACCAGGAGATGCCGCACCAGGCAGCTCCGAGAAAGCCAGGTTGCCAATGCGCATCACCGCAGTGGTGCGTGCGCATCTGTAGTGGAAGTTACTACTACGTGCTGCGTGCGTGTCGTGCACGAAAGTGGCACGTGCCTCACAATCCCACTGCGGCTGTGGCTGATCTACGGCTGGCGGCTGACACTACTTGGCTGAAGCCGCCGTGGATGATGCTGCTGCTACCGTGGTGCTGTGGTCAAATGCGGCCTGCTGCTGTAGCAGGCGGGCCGTGGAATATGGTTGCTGCTGCTAATGACCCGCTGCTGCTGATGCTATAGCAGTCAGCTACTGCTGTGCAGGTTGCTATAGCTGCGCTCTTGTAGTGTCGCCTCTGCTGCTGCTCTGCCTTGCTGCTGCGTCCCGCTTTGCTCTGTTTCTCTGCTGATGCACTCCCGGGCTGCCGTAGCCGCAGAGGCCGTCCGCTGGGAGATACGGGCGCCACCTGCCATTTGGTGCGAGGCATGCACCGAGATGGTAGCGGGGTTGGCAGCCTCCATAGAGGTGATGGCAGAGGGCTGATGCCTTTTGCTGGCACCGTGGAGGGGAGAAGACGTTGCGCAGGTGTGGAAGAAGGCGGCAGGCCCAGAGCGAGATGGCAGCCGCAATGAGGTCCGTCGCCAAGAGAGGCAAGGACGTAGTCCTTCAAGAGGGACGAGCGGGAGACGGCCTAAGACAAGAGGGCGTCTCAATCTCCCCCAGGGCTGCTAGGGAGTGGGCCGCACACTTAGTCACGGCGGGGTGGACATGCGACGTCAAAAGTGGCAGTCGCGAGTTTGGCCCAGAATGCGTGGACGGCAGGTCGATTCGCTGCCCGTCTTCCACGTAGGCTGCTCTGATACCAGTAGGAGGTAGGACCTGACTGCTATGGTAGCTTGCAAGGCAGAAGATGCAAGGTGCAGGTCAGGCCATGGAGAGATTACGTGGAAGGTTTTGCAAGAGACTAACAAGTGCATCGAGACACAAGCAACAAAGGTGTTACGGGAGCGAGAGAGGATGAGAGGCAGCGAGCGAGTGAACGGCGAGCTCGCTCAAGCTCGCTGTCCTCGTGGGTGTTGAAAGTGGCACCACTCGACCACTGGATTGTCCCAGCTCCTGTCTAGTCCTGTTTGAGGGAGCATCCGGTGGGCACCACATAAGTCCACCACACAAAATCAAATTGTATGCACCCTCAAGGTGCTTGTGCTGACTGAGCCAAGGAAATATCTGTCGTGAAGCCATCGTCATCACATTGAAGTAGCCAGGGGGATGTCTCTTTCTCAGGTGATCAGTCACCTGAAACAGTGAAGTGAGCGTGCAACGAGGCCAGAGGTCACCTTGTGGCACTCATCACAAACCAACAGTGCAAGAGCACTGACGAGAGGTGGCTCCATCCACCAGCAGCTGCCAGAGAGCTGCCATGATGCCCTGGGTGCTTGCCGGGGTACTTCGCGGTTTTTTCTGCAGACGCTAGAGTTTTCTCGGTGGACTTGCTCTTGAGCCCGATTTGCATGTTTTGCATTGTCTGTCCACTGACCGATCCCGGACTTGTACGCGTGACCAGTCTTAGTGGCCGGCGCAAGATTCTACATCTCTAGGTTCAGACGGTATTGTGTTTGGATATCTGTGCGTGGAGTTACGGCCAAAACAATGGTTTTGGGTCGGTTTTAGGACAAGCTGACACCATCCTGTGCGTCACCCACCGTGCGCCGCGACAGCTATTCATGTTGTGTTCCTGTCAGTTGTTAACTCTCTCTGCATGTGTTTTATTTATGGAAGCACTTTTGACACTCTGTTTGTATCGCCTAGCTAAACCCTTGCTGTTTCGGGTCTGACCTGTGTTGACGCCGCGAGCTGACTGTGCGCTGACGTCCAGTCAATGGCAAGCGTGCTAGGAAGCTTCCTAGAATCGTCTCCTGGTATTAGAGCAAACGAGCCACATCTCGTTGTGTTGTGGAGCAGAGAGGCAGCAGCTGCAGCAGCAGGAGTAGTGAGTGGTAGCAGCGGCAGCCACCCACAGCAGAAACAACAGATCCTGGAGGGACCCCCCACGACTACGTTGTAGCGGAGTAGTGGAGGTAGCGTAGACAATGGTGACAACTGCAAGCATTAGCAGTTGTAGCAACAAGAAGCGGCGGGAAGCACTTGCGGTGATAGCAGCTACGGTCAGCACCCACTACAGCAGCAGCACCGAGTGGCAGCAGCAGCCGTGTCTGGCTACCGGTGTGTACACAAAAAAAAGGAGGAGAAGTGGTTCGAAGGCGAAGTAGCAACTTGGGGCAGCGGCGGCTGCGAGCAGTGGCAGCACACAACTGCAGCAGCAGCTTGCAGCAGCAACAACAGGCAGCAGCCGCAACAAAAGCAGTGGCGCCAATCAGCTGCAGCGGTAGCTGTAGTAGGCGATAGCAGCAAACAACAGCAGTAGTAACAGAAAGCGTTAGTAGTAGCAGGCGACTTCAAATAGCAGCAACAGGCGGCAGTGAGGAGTAGCAGCAGCAGCAGTGGCAAGAATTTGCAGCAGCAGCGGCAGTGAGCAGTAGGCGCAGCGGCAACAGCTGCAGTAGTGGCGGCGGTGGTGAGCAGGTGTAGCGTCCCACTGCAGCTACATACACATGCAACAACAACAACAGCAGCGCGCACAGCAGAGACAGTTGCAGCGACTGCAGCTATCGCTGCCGCTCACTTGCAGCGCAAAGCTGCCCCGTAGCTTCGCACTACAAGAGAGCTTGCCCACGGGGTGAGCTCGCCGAGCGAGCCCGCTTGACAAGCTCGCTCGAAGAACTTTCTCAAAGCAAGGGTCGAGCCAGACCAAAAGAAAGAGGAGGGGGAGAGGATAGAGGGAAGACCCTCGAGTGGGGTATCCCAGAAAGCCCAAAAGGGAACACCCGAGGAGGTGGCACCATCACACACAAAAAAAAGGGAAGGAGGACACGGGGTCCTCGAGTGGGGCAATAGAGTAAGGCCTGGAAAGGGGTATCCCACTCGCGCCAAGCGTCGGTGAACACAAAAAAAGGGCGATGAGTTTTGTATTTTTTTTATTTTTTTCTTTTTAGTGTGGATTGAGGCCACTACCGTCGGCTGACGACGGAAGCCGCTGTAGCAACAGCAGCCACCGCGAGAGTCGCTACAGCAGTCACAAAAGCAAAGGTGGCTTGAGGCCACAGCTGTGTTTTGACGACGACACCCGGTGCAACATCAGCAACACCGAAGGCGACTTGAGGTCGCACGTTATGATAGTTGTGCCATCGCCACCGGGTGAAACATTGTAGCAACACACTATGGCTGAGGTTGTCTTCGTGAGTGACAACATCACAACCCGTCTGAGAGACGTTGCTGCATTCGTATCCCTCCTCGTGGTGCTTTGCACCATCGGGGTCGAGTGTGAGAGATTATCACCTACGCTCAGCTCTCGGCATGAGCTGTGTAGTGTGGCTGTGGACGTTGCCATCGCTATGGTCTGCGCCTGAGCCTCAGCCGTGGTAGCCGCCATAGGCACAGTGGTCGATGCATCCGTGGCACGAGTCACACTTGTCCTCAGGACAAGTGTGACTCGTGTGCTATTACTGTCGAGATAGGCAGCATGGCTGGCGCCACTGCCGACAATGCCCACATGGGTGGCATCCCCCTTGGGTATGATCCTTCCCACCTCCTCCTTCAGTGGATACGTCACCGAGTGATGCCACAGCACCTCTACATGGTGATATGGCTGTCCTACACATGGAGGTCCGGAACCTCAAGCGCATGGTCCAGCGGCTCCTTGACCACATGAGTTTCAAGCGAGCTGCCACCCCGTCGCAGGTGTCACCTCCCACTTCATCTTCATCTTCCTTCCGATCCTGCATCCCTTCCTCTAGCAATGCTAGAAATGCCGGATCTCTCGTCTACATCCGTCGTCCTCCACTCCGTCTTGGAGGCTGTCGGCATCATGCGGACGGACGGACCCTCAGTCCCTCGCCGTACCGCTTGTTCTTGCACTCGTCGTGCGCGGCGGCGAGCTGCTCGTCTTGCATGTCGCGCGCAGGCAACACCATCAGACACGGCTGTGGGAGGAGTCACAGGTGACGAGACCCCCTCGTCTCCTGTCCACGGGTTGGTTCGAGTCCCCACAGCTCCTGCCGAGGTGTCAGTCGTGGAGGGGATGTTTTTTTCCGCTGAAAACCTCGGTGGAGCTCGGCATTGGTGAGGCGACTGCTCTACAGCGCAGGATGGTTGAGGCGGATGAGGCTACACAGCAGGCTCAACTAGCGGAGATTTCGGCAGGGGGAGACATTCGCCCTGATGGAAACTCTTTGTCAGAGAAGGATTGGTCCGATGGTGAGTTAGAGTTGGGGATGGAGATGGTGTTCATTGATACCTTGGCATATGACATGACGATGGCCGATGCAGGAGCTGCGCCTGACGGTGTGCGCGCTCCTTCATTAGCTGGTGTGGAGACAATTGCAATGATGCAAGGAGCAGCAGTAGGAGGAGGTGATGTAGATGTTGATGCTCGGCCCACAGTAGACGCCCAGGTGGTTCTGACAGATAGTGCTGGGCAGCAGGAGTAGGTGATGGACCGCCAGGATGAGGCAGACTTCCTCTATGAGGATTAGTTGTCTATCGTGGAGTGGTCGGACGCAGGGTCGGAGGCAGACGTAGAGGCCCAGTGCACTGCCGTTCTTGTACTAGCCACGGCACGAGCACGAGATGGCCCCTCAGTGTCAGAAGACGTCCACGTGTGTGACATGGAGGATGCAGAGCGAGCTGCGGACCTCCATATCCTCGCTGCCCTGACCGGTGTCGCTGACATCATGGCGGTTCCAGCCGAGGACACAACTACTCTCGTTCGAGCTAAAGTTCTTGTACCCAAGCGCCTACGCTCCGTAGTCAACGAGCAGGAGGCAGTGGTGGCTCGAGTGGAGGCACACGTGCAGAGTCTCATGGTCAAGCTCCGGGAGGCCAGCAGCAGCTGTTACACCGTGGATGTTCCAGCACGACGGGCTGTCGAGGAGTGTGTGGAGGATGTACATAGGCATTTTGAGGCAGCTGAGTGGTCTGTGTAGGATGCACTTCTGGGACGGGCAGACCTCCAGCAGCAGGTGGATGATGGACTACGCACCAGGGGTCACGAGGAGCACCACGGCATTGACCGCACCTTTGATGACCACGACGGCGCCGCGGATGCAGCTGTACCTACACATGCCGCCGCCCGGCCAGCAGCTGACGGCCGAGCGACAGGTGTGTCATGAGCAGCAGGTACCTTTGCAGCAGCCGTTCCTGCACCAGAGACGACTTACGTGGTGACTCATTGTCTTGCGCTCCCACCCTACCAGCACTTCGTGGGCCGGTGGCACTTGAGTCGACGACTGACGCAGAGGACGTCGACTTGTGCGACGAGCAGGTGCAGCTCCACTCTTTCCTACTGGGTGAGACTGCGAGGCTATAGGAGAATCTGGCTCGTGCCCACATGCACACGATCGAGGTCCACCATCAGGTTCATTCCGCGACTGACTGCCTACATGCCGCAGATGTAGCCAGCCAGTCGGCTGCCGCGTCAGAGCTCGTCGAGCTTCACACGCGCCTTAATGTTGCAGAGGCCGCGAGGCGATATGCAGCTCAGTAGTTGGAGGTCATACAACAGGCGATTGTCTTTTAGGAGGCCCTCAGCGCTACACTAGTCACATCTGAAGATGCCGACATCAGTGATGATGATAGCGACGATGATGCCAGCAACGATGGCACTCCAAGATGAGGCTCTATTCGAGTACATCTCACCAGCATCGTTGTCACCCTTGCTATTGTAGTTTAGGGGTACGTGGCCATGGGGGAGCCATGCTCCCTCCTCAGGGATTGTGTTGGGAGTAGCCATCAGCTTTGCTCGTGCTGACAGCCTCTGCAGCCCAGGGGGGGTGTTGGTGTGTGGGCTTTGGCCTGACACTCTTTTGAGGACAGCAAAGTTACTTGGGATGCAGCACCATGCTGGGATCGAGTTTATGCTGGTCGATACCTGCGCACCTAGTGAGTTTCTACTGGTGTGACGTGGACACCCATTGCCTACATGTGGTATGTATGATCCATGCATGATGTGGTCGAGACCCGGACACCCAGAGACATTTTCCGGAGTCTCGAGAACCCTTGTTTCTCTATCTCTCTTGCATGATGTGTGACACGTAGGTGTGTGATTGAATTCTTGCATGGTCGAGACCCGGGCACTTCGTGGGATGCACCATTGTCATGAGGAGACCCTGTGGCATGTTTGATTGGTGCTAGCTATGATTGGTTGCCTGAGCCACCCTTTCTTGCCTTCGCTCAGACATCGTTATGTTGACACTTGTGTCAGCCAGGGGGAGTGTTGGTGTGTGTGGCTTCCACTCGTCAGGAGCGATGGCCAGGAGAGCAGCAGTAGAGGAGAGCACGACGACATGGTCCTCAATGCGGACCCCGGAGGCACCGGCGCGTCGCCAGGTGGTGGACCATCCACTCGGAGCTGACCGGCGATTGCCCCAGCGTTGTGGATGCTGTCTCAGAACTCCTGCAGTTTTTCTGCAGCCTATCCTTGATGCGGACGCAACTGGCGTCGGAGCACCGACGAGTGGTGGATCTATCCACCAGCAGCTGCCAGAGAGCTGCCACGACGCCCTGGGTGCTTGCCGGGGTGCTTTGCGGTTTTTTCTACAGACACTAGAGTTTTCTCGGTGGACTGGCTCTTGAGCCCGATTTGCATGTTTTGCATTGTCTGTCCACCGACCGATGCCGGACTTGTGCGTGACCAGTCGTAGCGTCCGGCACAAGATTCTACATCTCTAGGTTCAGACGGTGTTGCGTTTGGATATCTGTGCGCAGAGTTACGGCCAAAATAGTGGTTTTGGGCCGGTTTTAGGACAAACTGACGTTGTCACGCGCGTCACCCACCGTGTGCCGCGACAACTATTCATGTTTTGTGCTTTTCAGTTGTTGTCTCTCTCTGCATGTGTTTTATTCATGGAAGCACATTTGACACTCTGTTTGTGTCGCCTAGCTAAACCCTTGCCGTTTCGCGTCCGACCTGTGTTGACGTCGCGAGCTGACTGAGCACTAACGCCCAGTCAATGGCAAGCGTGCTAGGAAGCTTCCTAGAATCTTCTCAATTGAATGGTATGCACCTTGTCCACTGGCTAGCTGGCTGGTTGCATGGAAAGACAAGGCATGCACCGCTCTATGGAGTATGTCCCCTTGGTCTGTTCCGAGATAGGCGAGGAATGCAATGCCCATAATGGGTATGTCCCCTGGAGATCATCATAGGAAAACACAACATTGTGGCCAATTTAGGACAGGCGTCGGAGCTCATGGGTCGCGGCCTCAAACCCCGTGACAACCGTATTTTTTTGTGTGGCCTAGAATGGGACAGGATGCTTCTAGGAAGCTTACTAAACCCCGTATTGAGGATGACACTTGGCGGTCTTAGGATGCGCCAAGTAGGACTGTAGGCTGAGGTTGAATCCTGTGGAGCCACTGCAAGCAGAAGCATTAGCAAAGCTTTGCAAGTACAAAATCCTGAACCCTGCATGCATCCACTTACAGTTCTTGTCTTTGAGACTCCTCACCGAGTGTCTAACCAAGGGTAGACACTAAAGACCTTCATGCGGACTTTGTGAGGTTGCAAACTAAACGAACCTAAAGTGTGGATCCCTCATTTGAGGGTGATATGTTGTCTTGGTTGAAATACCAAGAGCGGTTGGCAGACTCCCATGTCGGGACCTGTTTTCTAGACCGTTGCTATCTGGCTCATTGACAAAGGGGTATGCGTGCATAATTCTGGTTCTAAGGCACGCTTCCAAGACCGACTCGAGCGTGGTCTTGTAGGGCGCACAGGTACAACAGGGACACGAAGACCAAATGGCTCCAATCAGCTCCATGGGCTCCATCAGCTTCTTCAGGTAGGGTGCGTGTACGTGGCAGACTGGGGGATGAGGAATAGTTCTGTCCATGTTGGACAAGACCCTCGAGCCCCAACAGGATAAACCTCTATCCCTTTAAAAGGTAGTACAACCCCGAGTCCGTTTTCCTCACGATGGCACCATAGCCTTACGCGATCATTGGCAGGAGGGATATGCAACGGAACCAATTGTACCTTTGACAACGGTCGCAGTCAGTAGCCTCATGAGCCTCATCGGCCTCAACAAAGCAGAGTAGCAGCAAAGCAAAGAAGAAGAGCAACCGCCAAAAATGACAAATCCGACTCAAGCCCACCTTGATGCGGGTATGTCCAAATTCACGGGGACAGGTTTTCCCTTGTGGAAATGGCAGTTTGAGATTGTCATGAATGGGCGTGGCTACCTCGATATCCTAAAAGGGACGGAGACAGCACCTGCCGATGCAATAGTGACCACGCATGTAGCTGACCTTAAAGCATGGACACCAAAGAACAACATGGCTCTCGCCATACTTGTGATGTCCATCAACGAGAATCAACACTCCCACATCATAGGATGCACGTCGGCTGCCAAGGCCTACGCTTAACTCTCACATGTGCATCAATCAAACGCCCTAGCAAACAGACTCTCCATCTTCCAAAGGTTGATGTCAATGAGGGTGAGTGAAGGAGAATCGATACCCGCATTTCTACAGTCGTTCGACAAAGTGCTGGAAGAGGTCCAGAAAATGGAATGGAATATTGACTCCAACATGCGTGCCATGATCGTTCTGATGGTGCTGCCAAAAATCTGGGGGTCCTTGATCGCCGTATTTCGACGGTTGGAAGGAGGCAGATCTGACGTATGACGCCGTCGCCGAACACGTCCGCAACGACTCCATGCGACGTAGTGGCACTGAGGTAAGCATTTCAGCCTATTCCTCTCGCTTCGGTGGTCAAGGTGCAAGCTCCCGCTCTAGTCAAGGCAACATCGGAAGCGATGATGGTGGAGGGAAAGGCAATGGTGGTGGGAAGATTTCCAAGAAGCCTGACAACTGTCACAACTGTGGCAAGGCTGGGCGTTGGGCTAGGGACTGTCGTAGTCCTAAGAAAGAAGGCCGAACAAATATGGGAAGGAGAAGAAGGAGCTGACCAACATGATGGCTGAAGGGTAGCCCATGAAGGGGGAAGGGCTCCTTAGGCCCGAGGCATTTGCCCTTGACTCAGGCACCAACCACAACTCCTCAAAAGAGAAGGGTCCATTTGTCTCCATGGCCAAATCTGACATGCGCATCAAGTGTGCAACAACGTCGTCCAAGCCATGGGCGAAGGGGGCAAGGTGATCACGTTCAACATGAACGGTGCCAAGAAGGAAGTCAATCTTCAAAAGGTAGTGTTCATGCTCTCCTTCGTAGCGAACCTGCTGTCGGTCTCATAAATCACCGACAACAACATGACAGTGGTGTTCACTAACAAGGAATCCGTGGCCCTAAAAAATGAGGACATAAAAAATTTGTACAACAAAGATGATCTCATGCTTCAAGTTCCAAGATTTGATGGCCTCCACGTGCTTCAAACCAAAGTCACCAAGGCGTTGGATGAGGGACTGTCATGTGCCAGCAAGACAGTGGTACCGAAGCCAAAGGCTACACCACCGGTAACCGCTGCGGCCACCACATCAACCAAGGACACTGACGCTGATCTGTGGCAAAGGAGATTTGGCCACGTGGCCAGAAAAACGGTGTAGAAGATGTAGGAGCAAGAAGTAGTCCGCGGAATGGAAGGATGCACCCTGAAGCATGGAGATGGGTGCACATTGTGTGAACCATGCATCCAAGCAAAGGCAAAGAAAAAGCCGTTTGGGAGAGGAGATCAAGCTGGATGCACGTTCCAAAAAGTGCGTCATGGTTGGGTACGACACATCACAGAAAGCCTATCGGCTTTGGGACCAGGCAGCAGGCAAGCTCGTGAGGAGCCACAATGTTGAGTTTGACGAACGCACCCTTGGAAAGGGAGAGTTGTTGAACCCGATCCTTGCTCCCACGGCAGGAGAGTGGATAGTGTTGCTTGAGTCCGAAGACTGAGCACCCAACAACTGGCTCACTTTGCCCGTAGGTGGTGGGAAAGGGAGAGTAGCTGTGCAGGATGACGCAGCATCTAACATGGACGCAGACACTGAGGCGTCCGGGGCTTCCGTCTCTGACTTGGAGCCTGAAAACTCTTGTGACGACACCGACGACGACGACACACCACCACCTGTGGTAGCACCATCAGAAAAGGAGGAAGGCACACCAGCAACCCAACACAGTTTGCGACCACAGAAAGCACCTTTGCGGTATGAGGACAATTGCATTGGCCTAAGCGGGTTGTGCATGGCTCAGGGAGAGACATCCACAGTGGCGGAGGCGATGAATGGCCCGGATCAGGCCAAGTGGAAGGAGGCAGTGGATAGCGAGCTTGCATCCATTGCCAAGAAGGACACGTGGATGCTGGTGGATAAACCCGACAATGCCCACATGGTGGGATCCAAGTGGGTCCTCCGAGTGAAGAAGAAGCAAGACGGTAAAATCGAAAAGTTCAAGGCGCAAGTAGTGGCAAAGGGATTTTCTCAACTCCAAGACTCTCAGTACGATGAGACTTTTGTGTCCGTCATGACCTTGGCCTCCATCCATTCTCTCCTTGCCATCGCAGCCGCAAAGAACCTGGAGATACACCAGATGGATGTCACAACATCTTTCCTTTATGGGAAGCTCGACAAGGAAGTGCTGATGGAGGTGCCCGAAGGAGTCAAAGCTCCCAAGGGCAAGGTGTGCAAGTTGGTGAAAGCGCTCTATGGGCTGAAAAAGGCCCCAAGGATATGGTACAAAGAGATGGATGGTTTCATGACCGGTCTCTCCTTCCCGCATTTCTAGAATGACCCGTACATGTATGTGCACGATGATGGGAGAGGGCTGACGCTCATTGCACTATATGTGGATGATCTGATAATCTGCTCATCTTTGGTCAAGCTACTGGATGAGTTGAAGTCTGACCTCAGCAAAAGGTTCAAAATGAAGGACATGGGTCCTTTCGAGTACGACCTTAGGATTGCCATCCACCGTAGCTGGGCAGCAGACACCATCAAATTCAACCAAACCAAATACATCAGTGAGTTACTAAAGCGCTATCACATGGAAGACTGCAAACCTGTTGGCACCCCAATGATGACCAATGCAAAACTGAAGGCCTCAATGTCGCCAAGCAATGAAGCAGAACGAAGGGAGATCCAAGACATCCCTTACCATTCCGCCGTGGGTAGCATCATGTACGCCATGATAGGTTCTCATCCGGACATGTGCTATATTGTTGGGCAAGTGAGCAGGTTCGTGGCCAACCCAGGGCCACAACATTGGCAGGCTGTCAAGCGCATCTTGCGCTACCTACAGAAGACACTTCACATGGGCCTTGTCCTTGGAGGCCAAGAAGGAACGGACCCCCTCCGCCTCAAGTGCTACACCGACACCGACTGGGGAGGAAATCTTGACGACCGAAAATCCACCTCTTGATACCTGTGCACCTTAGATGGCACTGCCATCTCATGGGCCAACAGGAAGCAGGATTGGGTTTTTGTGTCCACGGCTGAGGCAGAGTACGTTACTCTGTCTGAGTTGTGTAAGGAGACTTAGTGGCTACGCAGCCTGCTTGGCGAAATGATAGTGCCACAGAAGGAGGCCATGGTCATACACGTGGACAACATGAGCGCCATCTTGATGGCTGAAGATGAGATCATCTCACGACGAACAAAGCACATCGACATATGTTACCACTACTCACATGACCTGGTCATGAAGAACGTGGTGGACTTGCAGCTCTGCGAAACCAAGAGAGTGCTTGCTGACTACATGAGCAAGCCGCTGGAGAACGACTTGCACTTTGCAGGCATTCGTGGATTTGGCATGAGGAGTGCGACAGAGGAAGGGTGAGCTCCAAGGCATTGATGGAGCCAAGTGAGGGATAGATGGTCAGAGGTGCAAGGGAAAGATTTGTTGAATGGTATGCACCTTGTCCACTGGCTAGATGGCTAGTTGCACGGAAAGACAAGGCATGCACTGCTCTATGGAGTATGTCCCCTTGGTCTGTTCCAAGAAAGGCTAGGAATACACTGCCCATAATGGATATGTCCCCGGGAGATCATCATAGGAAACACAACATTGTGGCCTAGTTGGGACAGGCACCGGAGCTCATGGGTCGCGGGCATAAACCCCGCGACGGCCGCCTTTTCCTTTGTGGCCCAGAATGGGACAGGAAGGTTCTAAGAAGCTTTCTAGGGCCTACATCGAGGATGGCACTTGGCGGTCTTAGGACGCGCCAAGTAGGACTGTAGGCTGTGGTTGACTCTTGTGGAGCCACTGCACGTACAAGCATTAAAAAATGCTCTGCAAGTACAAAAGCCCGTACCTTGCATGCATCCATTTACAGTTCTTACTTTTGAGACTCCTCACAGAGTGTCTAACCAAGGGTAGACACTAAAGACCTTCATGCGGACTTTGTGAGGTTCTAAACTGAATGAACCTAAAGT
Organism: Penium margaritaceum; assembly: GCA_023375785.1. Taxonomy (NCBI): domain Eukaryota; kingdom Viridiplantae; phylum Streptophyta; class Zygnematophyceae; order Desmidiales; family Peniaceae; genus Penium; species Penium margaritaceum. The sequence goes on along the minus strand of SZWC01001214.1, from coordinate 178,265 downwards.
GTGGATCCCTCGTTTGAGGGTGATATGTTATCTTTGTTGAAATACCAAGAGTGGTTGGCGGCCTCCCATGTCGGGACCGGTTTTCTAGACCAATGTCATCCGACGCATTGATACCAGGTTGCGTATCCCTTGGGACCACACGTTTGGTCTATATGGGTGTATGAGAAGCCACTGGGAGCTCACTCGCTCCAGGGTCGGGCTCGATCCCTATGTGGCGTTCGGGCCCCACGTCGAGAGCTTTGTGTAGGTTGCCCGGTCAACTGTCGTTTATCACCTCGCTGGCTTCTCACTAAATGACTAATTGTTTTATCAATACTCTTGAGTATCATGAGCTTGCTCCAATCCATGGTGTCGCTCTCTCCACGTGCTTGCTTTCTTGCTTGTACATAATAACAATCAATGCTTGTTGACATGGTGTGCCCCTTGCCATGAGTGTCGTTGATCGTACTCCCTGGTTTGACCACTGAGGAGTGGTCAAACACTGATCTGACATTAGATTTGGATTCCTTGGATTTTTCCATGCAGGATCGAGCTTTGAATCGCTCGATTTGAGTGAGTATTCGGAAAGTTAGCCTAGCCTGAATTTCGGGTGTGGGGGGGGGGGGATCTGGTACCCGCCATGGGTGGCGGGATAATCCACCACCAATGATCTGAGTTCGTCTCCAACGACCCCCGAATGCACCAGGGCCATAAAGGAAGCAACCAGAAGACTCTCCTTGACCACGGTGAACTTCTCCTTGACTTATGGGCAAGGAAAGGCTCTTCGACGGGTCATCGTCAAAGCGCCTCCCGTTGCCTAGCGTGTAAGGCAAGGTGGGTGACTCCACCAAGGATTACTTTGATGGCCGTAGCAAGGGCTCTACTGCTCCGATTTGGGTGTTCTTGGATGCATTGGAAAGCTTAGATCACAGGCTATAAGGATCTGATGTAATCTCACTGTGCTAAGTAACAAAAACATGTTTCGATTCAGATCTACGGAATGCCGCGTGTTCTGCCCACTCACATCCGTGATCCTTGTACTCCACACTCTTCACCATTGGTGTCCTTTGGCTGCCCCAAACACTGGTAGCATGCATCAGCAAGAGCTAGGCATCCTTGAGGGTGCCTCCACACCCACTAGAGCCAACAAAGGGTTATGGACCCACGTTCCTAGAAGGACCCTAGCTCTACAACGTTCACGCTACCGCTGCGCGCCATGGCACCGACCGAGCAAGAGAGCATCGACGTCTCCAAGTTCGACGTGCTTGGCTTCCACCTGTGGAGGTGGGAGTTTGAGGTCTTCCTCGATGACAAGGGCCTGCTTGAGCTGGTCAAGGGTGAAGAAACTACCCCTCCGGATACCGCGACGCCGGAGGAAGTGGACACGTACAAGAAGCGCAACAAGAAGGCGCTTGCCTTGTTGGTGTATGCGCTTGCTCCGACGCAGCGCTCCCTCATTTAAGGATGCACGGAGGCCACAGAGGCCTGGAAGAAACTCTGCACCATCTACCAGTCCACCAACCTTGCTAACCAGCTCTTCGTCTTCAAGAGGCTCGTTACCCTCCGTGCCAACAAAGGCGACGACATCATGGAGAACCTACAGCAGATCGAGTCCCTTACTACTGAGTGCATAGCCACCGGGTGGAAGGTCGACCCTTAGCTGCAAGCCATGATCCTCCTTCTGGCCTTGCTAGACAGTTGGAGTCCCATGATCACCGTCGTTGGCGGCTTGTCCGCCGATGAGCTGAAGTACCCAAAGGTGGCTGAGTACGTCGGCAACAAATGGATGCGGCACGGTGGGAGAGAGAGTGGGGCGACATCGAGTTCCGCCTATGCCGTCTGTCCTCAAGGTGGAGGGGGAGGCAAGAAGGGGAAGGGTGCAAATCAGGGCACCAAGAAAGGTGACAAGAAGGGGGAGCTCTACAACTGTGGCAAACAGGGTCACTACGCATGCGACTGCCCCAACAAGAAGGCCACCCAAGCCATGATGGCCACAGAGTCTACCAACTTGACGGATCCGGAAGTCACAGTGATTGACTCCGGATCAGGCCGCCACACGCAATGCAACCGGGCGGCATTTGTCACCTACGGTGCCACTGAGTAGCGCATGACAGTCACCAACGGCAAAACGGAGTTGGCCGCGAGCGAAGGCAATGTTTGCATCCAGTCAGTGGTGAATGGGAAAACCATTCCGTGTACCATCTACGACGTGCTCCACATGCCCAACTTTGGGGCAAACCTGCTGTCAGTGAGCCGCCTTGCCGACAAGGGGCTCGAGGTAATCTTCAACAAGAAGGAGGCTATCATCCGGAAGGAGGGGGAAGACGAGGTGATTGCACGTGGCAAGAGGGAGGAGGACCTGTACCTTCTCCGTACCAAGGTTCTTGTCGATGCGGTGAGGACCGATACCGCCAACCTGGTGACGAAGGATGAAGGGGACCTGGACCTGTGGCATCGCCGGTTGTGCCACATCGCTCCCTCAACGGTGAGGGACATGGCGAGGAAGGAAGTGGTGCGGGGTCTTGAGGTCAAGAGCCTTGATGCAGCCAAGGACGCCGTGTGCGAGCCGTGCGTGGTCGGCAAGGCGACACGGTAGCTGTTTGCAGGAAAGGGGATGCGTGCATCGGCAAAGTTGGAGGTAGTGCACACCGATGTGTGTGGACCGTTCAAGCCCTCCATTGGTGGGACGCGCTACTTTGTCACCTTCATCGACGACCACAGCCGCAAGCTCTACCTCTACATCATCAAGAGGAAGAGCGACGTCTTGTCGTGCATGCAGGAGTTCGTGGCGGCTGTGGAGCGCCAAACGGAGTTGAAGGTGAAGGCGTTCCGGAGCGACAACGGCGGTGAGTACGAGGGCTGCTCGGCATGGATGAAGAGCAAGGGGATCGCGTGGCAGAAAACTACGCCACATTCTCCGCAGCAGAACGGCGTCACCGAGAGGGCGAACCGCACCATCCTCAACATGGTCCGGTCCATGTTGAGTGATGCCGGCCTCGCACAGCGGTACTGGGGTGAGGCGGCGTGGACAGCGGCGTACATCATGAACCTGACGCCTACGAAGCCGCTAAAAGACGCGGACTCCAAGGTGTGGAAGACGCCACAAGAGGTGTGGAGTGGGAGGAAGCCAACTGTGGCACACCTCCGCACGTTTGGTTGTGTTGCACATGTTGTTGTGCAGGCACAGGAGGGGCGGGGCAAGCTGGACCCGCGGACTCGCCGGTGCATCTTCGTCGGGTACGAGAGCGGGAGCAAGGTGTACCGGCTCTTCGACCCGCGGAGGCAGCAGATCGTGAAGAGTCACAACGCCATGCTCGACGAGACCAGCCATTGGACGGACAAGGACGCGGGTCTCTCCAAGCGTGGGGAGTGGCTGCCACTTCTTGAGGGGGAGACACCGGAGGACGCAAAAGAGGGTGATGTCCCATTGGCTCCAACCGGCGAGAACCATCCGGGGGATGGAGGAGTGGCTAATTTGCATTCAGCCGAGTCGGACAACGAGTCTGAAGCGCCGGCAGTAGTGGAGCTGAACAAGGAGGCGGGGAGTGAGCCCGCATCTCCACGGTCCCCAAGAGAGGGGGAGCAGGCCAGCGGTGCGATTGGCACCACAAGACGGCAGCAGTAGCAGCAGCCTCAACAACAACAGCCCCGGAGAAGCGGACGCGCAAGGAGGACGACAAAGAGGTACGATGCCGCGGAGGGCATCTGGACTGGGCTCGCTCGAGCGTTCTTTGCGCAAGAGGAACCCGAGACCGTCAAGGAGGCGTTGCAGCAGAAGGATGTGGCTGAGTGGGAGAGAGCTATAAAATCTGAGCTCGCCTCCCATGAAGAGAACGGCACTTGGCAGCTGATTGACAGGCCGGAGGGCGCGAAAATCATCGGCTCCAAGTGGATCTTCAAGAAGAAGCTCACCAAGGAGGGGAAGGTGGAGCGATACAAGGCGCGGCTGGTNCTCGCTCGAGCGTTCTTTGCGCAAGAGGAACCCGAGACCGTCAAGGAGGCGTTGCAGCAGAAGGATGTGGCTGAGTGGGAGAGAGCTATAAAATCTGAGCTCGCCTCCCATGAAGAGAACGGCACTTGGCAGCTGATTGACAGGCCGGAGGGCGCGAAAATCATCGGCTCCAAGTGGATCTTCAAGAAGAAGCTCACCAAGGAGGGGAAGGTGGAGCGATACAAGGCGCGGCTGGTCGCAAAGGGGTACGCCCAGCGAAAGGGTGAACACTATGATGAAACCTTTGCCCCGGTCGCAAAGTTTGCCTCCATTCGCTCCATCCTCTCGGTGGCGGCGGTGCGCGACTACGAAGTCCACCAAATGGACGTGAAAACAGCATTCCTCAACGGCGACCTGGACAAGGAGCTCTACATGGAGGTGCCGGAGAGGGTGAACGCGCCGCCGGAAAAGGTTTGCCGGCTTCGCAATGAGCTCTACGGACTGAAGCAAGCGCCACTCATGTGGTACCTGAAAATGGTCGGCTTCATGGACGAGCTTGGCTTCAAGTGCGGCGAGGCGGATCACAACGTGTACGTGCGGAAGCAGCCGGGGTTGCACCAGATCGTGGCACTCTACATGGATGATCTCATCCTCATGTCGTCGGACATGGAGGAGTTGGTGAACCTGAAGCGGAAGCTGGGCGGTCGGTTCAAAATGACCGACATTGGCGAGCTCGAGTACTACCTCGGTGTCACTATCAAGAGGGACCGCAAGGCACGCACGCTCGAGATGGGGAAGGCAAAGTACGTGCAAGAGGTGCTCCGCCGCTACAACATGGAGGAGTGCAACCCCATCGGCACACCCATGACCACCACATACGAGTTGAGCTCGAGCATGGCCCCTAGCACGGAAGAGGAGAAGGAGGAGATGGCAGGTGTGTCATTCCAGTCCGCGGTGGGGAGCATCATGTACGCCATGGTGGCAACGCGGCCAGACCTGACCTTTGCGGAGGGCCAAGTGAGCCGCTACATTGCTGACCCCGGGCCGCTGTATTGGCAAGCGGTAAAGCGGATCCTCCGCTATCTCAAGGCGACAAAACAGTCACGGCTCTTGTTTGGAGGGGGAGCACGTGACAAATCCCTCGAGTTGGTCGGCTACTCGGATGCCGACTGGGCTGGTGATGTGGATGACAGAAAATCAACGTCGGGGTACGTGTTTGTGCTTGGTGGTGCAGCAGTTTCATGGGCAAGCAGGAAGCAAGATTGTGTTGCACTGTCCAGCACCGAAGCGGAGTACATCGCGCTCACGGAAGCCGCAAAGGAGGCAGTGTGGCTGCGGCGGCTGCTAAAGGAGATTGGCGTGCCGCAAAGGAAGCCGACAGTACTCAATGTGGATAACAGGAGTGCCATCAGCCTAACCCAGAAGTCGGTGCTGCACAGGAGGACCAAGCACATTGAGATCTGACATCACTACGCGCGGGACTTGGTGGCGAAGGGAGATGCGGCTATTGTGCATTGTGGCACTAAGCGCATGCTCGCCGATGCCATGACCAAGGCAGAACCCAAGGACAGGCACGATGCGCGCTGCATGGAGTTTGGTCTGCACTGTGAAGTTTAAAATGCTACAGGTTCCAAGGACAGGGCATCAAGGCTGCGGTGCAAGGGGGAGATTGTTGACATGGTGTGCCCCTTGCCATGAGTGCCGTTGATCGTACTCCCTGGTTTGACCACTGAGGAGTGGTCAAACACCTGATCTGAATTTAAATTTGNCATCACTACGCGCGGGACTTGGTGGCGAAGGGAGATGCGGCTATTGTGCATTGTGGCACTAAGCGCATGCTCGCCGATGCCATGACCAAGGCAGAACCCAAGGACAGGCACGATGCGCGCTGCATGGAGTTTGGTCTGCACTGTGAAGTTTAAAATGCTACAGGTTCCAAGGACAGGGCATCAAGGCTGCGGTGCAAGGGGGAGATTGTTGACATGGTGTGCCCCTTGCCATGAGTGCCGTTGATCGTACTCCCTGGTTTGACCACTGAGGAGTGGTCAAACACCTGATCTGAATTTAAATTTGGATTCCTTGCATTTTTCCATGCAGCATCGAGCTTGAATCGCTCGATTTGAGTGAGTATTTGGAAAGTTAGCCTAGCCTGAATTTTGGGTGTTGGGGGGGGGGTGGAATCTGGTACCCGCCATGGGTGGCGAGATAATCCACCACCAGTGATCTGAGTTCGTCTCCAACGACCCCCGAATGCTCCAAGGCCATAAAGGAAGCAACCAGAAGACTCTCCTTGACCAGGGTGAACTTCTCTTTGACTTCTGGGCAAGGAAAGGCGCTTCGACGGGTCATCGTCGAAGCGCCTCCCGTTGCCTAGCGTGTAAGGCAAGGTGGGCGGCTCCACCAAGGGTTACTTGAACGGCCGTAGCAGGGGCTCTACTGCTCTGATTTGGGCGTGCTTGGATGCGTTGGAAAGCTTAGATCACAGGCTATAAGGATCTGATTTAATCTCACTGTGCTAAGTAACAAAAACGTGTTTCGATTCAGATCTACTGAATGCGACGTGTTCTGCCCACTCACATCCGTGATCCTTGTGCTGCACACTCTCCACCATTGGTGTCCTTTGGCTGCCCCAAACACTGGTAGCATGCATCAGCAAGAGCTAGGCATCCTTGAGGGTGCCTCCACACCCACTAGAGCCAACAATGCTACCTACTGGTATCAGAGCAAAGGAAAGTTTTCCTCATGAAATTCGTGGGGCCTCGTTGAGTCACATCTACGTGGTGGGTGATCCTGGGCAAGCCGTTCATGCATTTAGGTCGTAGCTCCGTCTCCTGTAGCAACACCTATTGTAGTAGCTGTTCAAGGGTACCGCACGTGCATCCGCGCTTTACACAGTCGCTCACTCTCATGCTCGACTCGGTTGCATCGACGACTGCAACGCTTCTCCACCGCAGTCCGCCTACTCTCGACCATGCTGCAGTCATCGTCGTGTCACTCTGTCCAACCGCATCCCACGTAGCTGCCAGTTTGATCGCAGCCATTGTTACGGCAACAGTAGCGTTCTTTATCGTTGCTGCACACCTCTACATCGACCAACTATATTCATTGCAACCGCTTTCTCGCAGCTGCCCGTGTCGCGGTCTTACATAATAGGATCAACATTTGCCGCTGCTGTACGAGTTCGTGCCGGTCGTGCTACAATCACTGCAGTAGTGCTTCTCTTTCAACTGCCCACGCACATATCCATCGTAGTTATAGCAGCAGCAATAGCATTCTCCGCTGCTCTCCACATCCGTCCGCTTTGGCCGTGTTGTGGCCACAGTGGTATCAAACTGTCAGTGCACCTCTCCCGCCACCTAGGTCACGGTTCACTACATGATGCTCTTCACGCTCTTGTCGGCCGTCACGTCTTCTGCTGCACTACCTCCTAGCACTCAACTCGCAGCTGATTGCAACTCTCTCTCTCAGCTGCCACACATCTTGTGACTGCACTACTTCTTGGACCCTCTGTCACATGAATTCGGAACTTCTTAGTCCCGCACACCACCAAAACAGAGTCCTTCATCTCCCTGCACAGTGGTAGTAGTAGCAGCCGCATCTGCGGCCTGAACCAGCACCCTGGCTTTTCCACGTGTCTTTGACCCCACACCCACCTCGTCAAGGGGATGGCGTGAACGTGCACGCATTGACGAGGCCATCACACGCCACGAGGAGCTGGCACACCAAGCAGGGCTGGAGGTGTGGTCACGCCGCCGCTGCGTCAGTCCAGGGTACCACCCTAGTGAGGACTACAATCCAACGGACCACGAGGCCTGAGCTGATGCAGCTTAGTACGCCGCCTGTTGTTAGTCAGCATCCGATGACTTGTCAACCGTGCAAAACACTCAAAAAATGGAGCCACAATGTAATCAATGTCTTCCTTAATCGCCACTAAGCTCCCCCATTACCCGTAGAATGCGTCAGCAGATTCAGTGTGTCGCTCCTGCCACGGCACCGTCTACGCCAGCAGCACCAGCAGCGTGAGCAGAGGTAGCTCGCAGACGCACAGCCTCACGTTGTGTCCCATCCCCCGCTTCTCCCAGCCAGCCACTGCATCTTCAGGGTCCTCTGAAATTTTCTCTGTTTTGGAAGCAACTCTTGTCCCCAGTCCCGCTGTTGTCTCAAACTTTGCTCGCACAGCACGTGCTGCTTATGCACTCGGTAGCATCATTTCTGGTAGAGCTGTTGAAGCCTACATTGGTACCGCCATGAACCAAGGACCACTTCCAGCTGCAACAGTCAACATCACCATGCAAATTGCTGCCGCTACCGACTCTGTAGCAGCTACAGCAGCAGTAGCTGCCACTGCTCTCTCGAGTGTCGTCGTCTCCATCCAATCATCCATGAATCAAGCGTCCTCTGTTGCTGATTCGTCATCGTTAGGACACCAGGTTCGCACCTTTGTCACAGCTGCAGCAGCCTTGTCCACCCTCATAGGGGCTGCCCTTGTTGGAGGCGCCTGCCTCATCTTCTCCATTACCTCCTCTGTTACTGTCATCGTTGCTTCAGCAGCAGCGGCACTTCCACCTCTGTTTGCTCTGCGGCGCTAGCTTTGGTGATCCCCCTTCTGCCCATCTCTTTGTCTTTGTGCTCTCTCTTTTCCCTCTCTACTGTGACATGTGCATGCATCCACCTTCATTACAGTGCAGCAGTGACATCACACGAGATCCACCCATCTTACATTTCCACCCCCACCGCGACAAGAGAAACTCTGCCGGAAAAAGGTTAGAGTCTCACCATGCCTGTTGATGATGATCAGTATGCTGCACTACAAGAAGAGTTGCGTCGAGAGCGAGCATCCCTCCTGGTAGCTCTTACCGCATAGAGGACTAAAGGAAAAATGCGCACTGAACAGGGCGGTTTGGTAATACCTTCACTGACCACATCGCTGATTTGGTCCTCAATTGCCTAGAGCCGACGCTGCACTCCACGCCCTCTGTGTCTGTCGCTGCTGGAAATGCTGCTGCTTTCTCTACTTCACCCACTTCCACATCAACCGCCGCTGGCTCTCTCACCTCTGATCCTCTCGCTGTCGCAACTACTATAGGTATCGCTGCTACCAAAGCTCTCACACAGCCCGCACATCCCAAGCCTGACTTTGATTCCGCTCCACCACACTTTGGCACCATCCTCACCTTTCACTCATGGGAGATGTTTTTCAGTGTCTGGGTACAAGGCGAGCAGCTGCGCGAGTACTACCACACGCCAAACCCCTTTGCAAACCCTCCTTTCATGCCCACAGATGCTGAATCTGCACGTGCTGTACGTGCTCTCATCCGTGCTAGGCCTGGCACCCTTACTAACGAGATTGGCTCTTACAATGCTCATACAATCCATCGCACACCTGCTAACACTGTAGGCGCTTATGCACTCATTAAACATCACACCACTGTCACGGGACATGCAGCACAAAATGTGCTCACCATCCAATTGAACACGCCCTACATCCGTGTTGATGAGACTACGGACGCGTATTAGGATCGTAGTCTCCACCTCCTGTGTGATCTAGGCAAAGCAGCGCCTGGACAACTTGATACGGTCCTCTCCATCGTCAACGGCCTCATCCCCGAGTTGTCCAACATCTTCAAGGAAGTCAAAGGATCGGAGCTTGAGCATCTTGCTGCTGAACCTGTGCTTGCTAATGCACTCCCGTGCATTGGGAAACTTTAGGAGTTCACTGCCCAATGCCTCACCAACTGGTAGAGTACCCTCCAAAACAAGGGCATACATCGTGCAGAAGTTGCAGCTACAACCACGACTCTTCCTTCCACCTCTTCTTCATCCACCCGCTCGTCCTCACTTTCCACCTCGGCCATATCCCTTCTCAGTCAGAGTGGGGGGTGGCCATGGGAGGGGGAGAGGGAAAGGGACCGGAGGCTCAGGTGCAGCTGGGCAGGTCGGTCGGGACAAAGGGAAGACCTCTAACTGTGCCAACTCAGCCCCACCTTAACCTCGCACTGTTACATGCTAGAACTGTGGTGCAATCCGGCATTCTGCACTGAAGTGTCTAGCACCTCCGGATAACGAGCATCGTGCATCTTCTATGTGGGCGCATTGGGGACGCTCCTCTGGCACCACTACAACTTCTTCTCGCACCACCACCACCTCCACAATGTTCACCAGACGTGGCTCTTCCACTCCAGTTGACACCGCTGCATACAGAACAGCTGTAGCATCCCCTCTGCTCCCTTAACCCTGGGGATGGCCGCCAGGGTATGGGGGACCAGTCTGGTGCAACCCCCCGTCTGGTGCCTACTTGCCTCCTGCCTGGGCCTCTCCTATGCACCCGCCCCGGCGCCCCTCCACCGGGGTTGTCATCACCCTGGACCCTTCTGAGGACGAGCGTCAGTTGGATGCTGCTCTCTCCCACGCCGTCCACCAGCGTCACCTTTGTGATCAGGGATGTGAGAGTGGACACTCTGGGTCAGAGTCACTTGCGTTTGTTGTTGATGATCAGTTATGTGGTCCCGCTTCTGGTCATGATCTCGGGTGTCACTCTGCAGATGCCCCGTGGATTGAGGATTGACACTCTGTCCGCTTGCCCCATTGTCTTGCTCCATGTTATCAGTGTCTTTCCCCCCACGTTGCCGTTGCTGCTGTGAGTCGTGGTGCCTCCACTATTCATACGCTGCGTGGCTTTTCAATACTTGACTACAGAGCCACCCATCACATGAATTCGTCTTGTTCATTTTTAGTCTCTCTTGGCCCCGTTGGTTGTGTTTGCTCTGTCCTCACTGGACAGCTGCTTCTTGTTCACGGGATTGGTGTTGTCCTCTTTGTGGGCTCTAGTGGGGAAATGTTCTTGCCTGACGTTCTTTATGTTCCATCTCTTAAGCGGAGTACTCTCTCTGTCATGACGATTGTTGAACAATGCATGGACTTCTCTTCCAGTCGCGGCATTGCATCTGTCTCTCACTGCACCTCTGACCGCATGTTGCTACAGGGCAGAAGCTGTGATCACTTGTTTCTTGTCCCAACCTTTGATCCCACTCCTGCTACCTCTGCCCACGTGCACATTGCTCTATCTCTCTCTCTCTCTCTCTCTCTCTCTCTCCCATGCGCACACACAACTATTCCACCACCACTTGTGCCACATTCATACTGCAGCCATTAAAAACTTGCTTCGTGTGCTTCC
>SZWC01001214.1:95426-167032 GCA_023375785.1 Penium margaritaceum | reverse complement strand
TTGCTCTCTCTCTCTCTCTCTCTCTCTCTCTCTCTCTCTCTCTCTCTCTCTCCCATGCGCACACACAACTATTCCACCACCACTTGTGCCACATTCATACTGCAGCCATTAAAAACTTGCTTCGTGTGCTTCCCGTGGATGGTCTTGATAACGCCACATTCCCTACCCCCTGCCCTCTTGATTGCCTTGACTGCGCTCAAGGCAAGATGCATCAATCTCCTTTTTCCACCTCTGAAACTCCAACGTCTCACCCCCTTGATCCCGTGCATGCTGACGTCATGGGTCCTCTGTCTCATGATGTTCTTGGAGGGGTTGGCTGCTATGTTGTATGCCTTATGATTTCTATGGCATGCGCTGGGTCTTTGCCCTCAAACAAAAGAGTGATGTCTGCTCCACCCTTGAGTCCTGGCTTCCAGAGGTTGAAATCGCATGTGGAAATTGCCTTTGTATCTTTTGCTTTGACTGTGGTGGCAAGTTCATGGGCCCTACTGCTCGCTTTCTCACATATCGTAGAGTGTGCATTGAGGATACTGTCAATGCGCCAGATAGCAACGGTCTAGAAAACGGGTCCTGACATGGGAGGCCGCTAACCGCTCTTGATATTGCAACCAAGATAACATATCACCCTCGAACGAGGGATCCACACTTTAGGTTTGTTTGGTTTGCAACCTCATGAAGTCCGCGTGTTGGTCTTTAGTGTCTACCTTTGGTTGGACACTCTGTGAGGAGTCTCAAAGGCAAGAACTGTAAATGGATGCATGCAAGGTACAGGCTTTTATACTTGCAAAGCTTTGCTAAAGCTTCTGTTTGTAGTGGCTCCACTGGAGCCAACCTCAACCTACAGTCCTACTTGGCGTGTCCGTAGACCGCCAAGTGTCATCCTCAAGCCAGGCTCTAGTAAGCTTCCTAGAAGCTTCCTGTCCCGGTTTTGGCCACAAAGAAAATTGCGGCCATCGCGGGGTTTGAACCCGCAACCTCTCGTTTGAGACTATGGTGCCTATTCAACCATGCCAAAAAGGTATGGTTCTTATGATGAGCCACAGGACACATACCCATTATGGACAGTGCATTCCTGGCCCATCTCAGAACAGACCACGGGGACGTACTCCACAGAGTAGTGCATGCCTTGTCTGTATGTGTAGCTAGCCAGCTAGGCAGTGGACAAGGTGCATACTATTTCAACAAATCCTCCCTTGCACCTCTGTCCATGTGGCACTTACTGGGCTCCATCAATTCCTTGGAGCTCACCCTTCCACTGCCGCGCTCCTCATGCCGAATCCACGAATGCCTGCATAGTTCAAGTCGCTCTCCAGCGGCTTGGTCATGCAGTCAGCAAGCATGCTCTTTGTTCCGCAGTGCTGCAAGTCCACCACGTTCTTCATGACCAGGTCACGCGAGTAGTGGTAACGTATGTCGATGTGCTTCGTTCGCCGGGAGATGATCTCGTCTTCAGCCATCAAGATGGCGCTCATGTTGTCCACGTGTACGACCGTGGAATCCTTCTGTGCACTGTCATTTCGCCAAGGAGGCTGCGCAGCCACTGAGTCTCTTTGCACAACTCAGAAAGAGCAACATACTCTGCCTCAGCCGTGGACACGGAAACACAATCCTGCTTCCTGTTGGCCCATGAGATGGCAGCGCCATTCAAGATGCACACGTATCCAGAGGTGGATTTCCTGTCGTCGAGGTTTCCTCCCTGGTTGGCATCGGTGTAGCACTTCACGCGAAGGGGTTCCGTTCCTTCTTGGCCTCCAAGGACGAGGCCCATGTGACGTGTCTTCTGTAGGTAGTACAAGATGCGCTTGATTGCCTGCCAATGTTGTGGCCCTGGATTGACCACGAATCTGCTCACTTGTCCCACAGCATAGCAGGTGTCCGGACGAGTCCCTACCATGGCATACATGATGCTACCCATGGCAGACTGGTAGGGGATGTCTTGCATCTCCCTTTGTTCTGCTTCATTGCTTGGCGACATGGAGGCCTTCAGCTTCGTATCGGTCATCATTGGGGTGCTGACAGGTTTGCAGTCTTCCATGTGGTAGCGCTGCAGTACCTCACCGATGTATTTGGTTTGGTTGAGTTCGATGGTGCCTGCTACTCGGTTGCGGTGGATGGCAATCTCAAGGTAGTACTCGAGAGGACCCATGTCCTTCATCTTGAACCTTTTGCTGAGGTCAGACTTCAGCTCATCCAGCAGCTCGCCTGAAGATGAGCAGATGATCAGATCATCCACGTACCGCACAACCAGCATCAACCCTCTCTTATTATCGCGCACGTACACGCTCGGGTCATTCTGGCAATGTGCGAAGGAGAGACCAAACATGAAACCGTCCATCTCTTTGTACCACATCCTTGGGGCCTTTTTCAGCCCGTAGAGCGCTTTCACCCACTTGCACACCTTGCCCTTGGGAGGTTTGACTCCTTGGGGCACCTCCATCAGCACTTCCTTGTCAAGCTTCCCATAAAGAAACGTTGTCCTGACGTCCATCTGGTGTATCTCCAGGTTCTCTGCGGATGCAATGCCAAGGAGAGAGCGGATGGAGGCAAAGGTCATGACGGGCGCGAACGTCTCATCGTATTCGGAGCCCGGGCGTTGAGAGAACCCCTTAGCCACTACCCTTGCCTTGAACTTGTCGATGTTGCCATCTTGCTTCTTCTTCATTCGGAGGACCCACTTGGATCCCACCACGTGGGCCTTGTCGGGTCTATCCACCAGCACCCACGTGCCATTCTCAGCGATTGACGTGAGCTCGCTGTCCACTGCCTCCTTCCATCTGGCCGCATCTGGGCCATTCATTGCCTCCGCCACTGTGGATGGCTCTCCCTGAGCCATGCACGACCAGCTAAGGCTGGTCCAATCATCCTCATACCACAAACGTGCTTTCTTTGGTCGTAAACTGCGCCGGGGTGCTGGTGCGGCTTCTTGCTTTGGTAGTGGTGCTTCCACAGGTGGTGGTTTGTCGTCGTCGTCGTCAGAAGAGTCGTCAGACTCCAAGTCAGACTCGAAAGCTCCGGACGCCTTGGTATCTGTGTCCATGTCTGATGTTGCGTCATCCTCCGCAGCTACTCTCCCATTCCCACCACTTGCTGGCAAAGCGAGCCAGTTGTTGGTTGCTTGGTCTCTGGACTCAAGCAACACTATCCACTCTCCCGCTTTGGGAGCGAGGATCGGGTCCAACAGCTCTCCCTTTCCAAGGGTGCGTTCGTCGAACACGACGTCGCGGCTCCTCACGAGCTTGCCTGCTGCCTGGTCCCAAAGCCGATAGGCTTTGTGTGATGTGTGGTACCCAACCAACACGCACTTCCCGGAACGTGCGTCCAGCTTGCCTCCACGTTCTCCCGACTGGATCTTCACCCATGCAGTTGACCCAAACATCTTCAGATGAGATGCGTTAGGTTTCTTTCCCGACCATGCTTCCTGTGGGGTCTTCAGCTGATTTTCTTGCTCATTTCCACGCTTCCGCAAGGCGGTCACTGGTATGAGGTTCAAGAGGTAGCAAGCCGTTGTTGCTGCTTGAGCCCAAAAGCAAGGTGGGAGCTTGGCGTCGAAGAGCATGTTTCGCACCATGCCGAGTAGGGTCTAGTTCATCCTCTCGGCAACGCCGTTGCTTTGGGGGTTGTAAGGGGTGGTTTGCTCATGGCAGATGCCATGATGCTTGAGCCAAGGCTTGCATGCCTTGTACTCACCCTGGTTGTCACTTCGGAGTGTCTTCACTTTCTTGGATGTTTGTCGCTCCACCATGGTGACGAACTCGAGGAGCTCCTCCTTGACCTCTCCCTTTGTTTATGAGGAAGTAGATCCACAACTTGCGGCTGTGGTCGTCGATGAAGGTCAGGAAGTACTTGCTTCCTCTGTTAGACGGTGTGCGGAAGGGTCCACACACGTCACTGTGTATCAGTTCCAAGACATGCTCTTCTCGTTGACCTCCTCTCCCAAACAGCTTCTTCTTTGCCTTCGCTTGGAGGCATGGTTCACACAATGTACACCCTTCGCCATGCTTCTTGGTGCACCCTTCCATTCCGTGGACTACCTCTTGCTCCTGTATCTTCTATAGCATGTTGTTGGCCACGTGGCCAAATCGCTGGTGCCACAGCTCAACATCAGTGTCCTTGGTTGATGTGGGAGACACAACGGTCGTCGGTGGTGCATCCTTTGGCTTCGGTGCCACTGTCTTGGTGGCACATGCGAGTCCCTCATCCGACGCCTTGGTGACTTTGGTTTGAAGCACGTAGAGGTCGTCGACTCTTGGAACTTGAAGCATGAGGTCCTCTTTGGTGTACAAAATCTGGATGTCCTCGTTTTTTAGGGCCACCGCTTCCTTGTTGGTGAACACCACTGTCATGTTGTTGTCGGTGATTTGTGACACGGACAGCAAGTTGGCTGCGAAGGAGGGCATGTACACNTGTCCTTGGTTGATGTGGCGGCCGCAGCCATCGCCAGCGGTGCATCCTTTGGCTCCGGTGCCACTGTCTTGGTGGCACATGCGAGTCCCTCATCCGACGCCTTGGTGACTTTGGTTTGAAGCACGTAGAGGTCGTCGACTCTTGGAACTTGAAGCATGAGGTCCTCTTTGGTGTACAAAATCTGGATGTCCTCGTTTTTTAGGGCCACCGCTTCCTTGTTGGTGAACACCACTGTCATGTTGTTGTCGGTGATTTGTGACACGGACAGCAAGTTGGCTGCGAAGGAGTGCATGTACACCACCTTTTGAAGGTTGACCGCCTTCTCCGCACCATTCACGTTGAACGTGATCACCTTGTCCCCTTCGCCCATGGCTTGGACGACGCCGCCGTTTGCACACTTGTTGCGCATGACATATTCGGCCATGGAGACGAATCAACCCTTCTCTTTTGATGAGTGGTGGTTGGTGCCCGAGTCAAGGGCGAATGCCCCAGGCTTAAGGATCGCTGCGCCCTTCATGGGCAGCCCCCTAGTCATCATGTTGGTGAGCTCCTTCTTCTCCTTTCCACCTTTGTTCCCGCCTTCTTTCTCGGGACTACGGTAGTCCCTAGCCAAGTGCCCAGCCTTGCCACAGTTGTGACAGTTGCCGGGATTCTTGGAACTCTTCCCGCCACCATTGCCTTTCCCTCCACTGCCACCGCTTCCGCTGTTGCCTTGACTGGAGCAAGAGCTTGCACCTTGTCCACCGAAGCGAGAGGCATAGGCTGAGATTTTTGCCTCACTACCACTGCGTCGCATGGACTCGTTGCGGACGTGTTCGGAGACAGCCTCATACGTAAAATCTGCCTCCTTCCAACCACCAAATACGGTGATCAAGGACCCCCAGCTTTTTGGGAGGGCCATTAGAAGGACCATGGCATGCTTGTTGGAGTCAAGATTCTATTCCATTTGCTGGACCTCTTGCAGCACGTTGTTGAGCGACTACAAAAATGCGGGTATCGATTCTCCTTCGCTCACCCTCATCGACATCAACCTTTGGAAGGTGAAGAGTCGGTTTGCTAGGGCATTCGATTGATGCACGCTTGCGAGTTTTGCGTAGGCCTCAGCAGCCAACATGCATCCTGTGATGTGGGAGTGTTGAGTCTCGTTGATGGACGTCACAAGAATGGCGAGAACCATGTTGTTCTTCATCATCCTTGCTGCAAGGTCAGCCGCATACATCGTCACCGTCGCATCAGCGGGTGCTGTCTCGGTCCCTTTCAGGATGTCGAGGTAGCCACGCACGTTCATGACAATCTCAAAATGCGATTTCCACAAGGGAAAACCTGTCCCCGTGAATTTGGACATACCCGCCTCAAGGCGGGCTTGAGTCGGATCCGCCATTTTTGGCGGTTTCTCGTCTTCTCTGCTTCACTGCTACTCTGCTTCGTTGAGGCCGATGAGGCTGATGAGACTACTGACTGCGACCGTTGTCAAAAAGGTACAGTTGGTTCCGTTGCATACCCCTCCCGCCAATGATCGCCTAATGCGATGGTGCCGTCGTGAGAGAACGGAGTCGGGGTCGTACCACCTTCTAAAAAGGGGTAGAGCTTAATCCCGTTGGGGCTCGAGGGTCTTGTCCAACATGGACAGAGCTGTTCCTCGTCCCCTAGTCCGCCACGTGCGCGCACCCTACCTGAAGAAGTCGATGGAGCCTATGGAGAAGATTGGAGCCGTCCGATCTTCGTGTACCTGTTGTACCTGTGCACCCTGCAAGACCACGTGCTAGTCGGTCTTGGAAGCGTGCCTTAGAACCAGAAGTGTGGGCCCATAACCCTTTGTCAATGCGCCGGATAGCAACGGTCTAGAAATCGGGCCCCGACATGGGAAGCCGCCAACCGCTCTTGGTATTGTAACCAAGATAACATGTCACCCTCGAATGATGGATCCACACTTTAGGTTTGTTTGGTTTGCAACCTCACAAAGTCCGCATGTTGGTCTTTAGTGTCTACCTTTGGTTGGACACTCTGTGAGGAGTCGCAAAGGCAAGAACTGTAAATAGATGCATGCAAGGTACATGCTTTTATACTTGCAGAGCTTTGCTAAAGCTGCTGCTTGTAGTGGCTCCACTGGAGTCAACCTCAACCTACAGTCCTACTTGGCGTGTCCTTAGACCGTCAAGTGTCATCCTCAAGCCAGGCTCTAGTAAGCTTCCTAGAAGCTTCCTGTCCCAGTTTTGGCCACAAAGAAAATTGTGGCCGGCACGGGGGTTGAACTCGCAACCTCTCATTGGAGACTCCGGTGCCTATTCAACCATGCTAAAAAGGTATGGTTCTCATGATGAGCCACAGGCTACATACCCATTATGGACAGTGCATTCCTGGCCCATCTTAGAACAGACCAAGGAGACGTACTCCACAGAGCAGTGCATGCCTTGTCTGTATGTGTAGCTAGCCAGCTAGGCAGTGGACAAGGTGTATACTATTTCAACAGATACGTCCCCATACACACCCGAATAAAACGGCGTCTCTGAACATTCGAACAGAACTCTTACAAACGGTGTTCACACTCTTCTTGGTGCCTTTTATCTCCCTCCTCTCTTCTCCTTTGAGGCTATGTCCTACATGATGTGGGCTTGGAATCGTGTTCTCCACGGTCCCCTCCCTCGCCATGTCACCCTGTTTGAACAGTGGTTCGGTCGCCGTGTCAACCTCCACCTTGCTCGTGCCTGGGGGTGTGCCGTAGTTGTCTACCTTGCTGAGGATCTTCGCGATGGTAAACTCAGTCTTCGTGCTCATCTTTGCACCTTTCTTGGTGTCCGCCTTATCCAAATCTTGGCGCTTTTGGGACCCCGACCGGGCCCAGGTTGTCGAGTCCCATGATGCCCTCTTCTTTGAGGATGTCTTTACTTGCGACCTGTCCCATGTCGCTCCTCCCTGTTCCCTGTCCTTGCTTTGTTTGCTTAGGGGAGGTGGGTCTGTCTCAGCTTCCGATCTCACCAGGGCTCCACCAGCGCTTTCTAGCTCAGCCCCGTCCTCCTCCACGGTCCCAGGTTCAGTCCTGTCCTCCTCCACTGTCCCTTGCTCCTCTGAGGCTTCTCCTCCCTCTGGACCCTCTCTGCCTGACATGCCTCCCAGCACCTCACCTTCTCCCTTTGTCTCATCTGATTCTTCATTGGTTCCTCTCAGTGCTAGGCCAGTGTCTGCTGATACACCGGCACAGTCTTCCAAATGAATTGTTCCTGACTCCCCTCCGATGCCTGCTCTGCAGCCGGTAGCGTCCGTTAGTGAGTCACAGCCCCCTAGTGTCACTGATGTCCCCGTAGTCGGGCCAGAGCCGTATACTCACAGAGGGAGGCTTCGCTCCCTCCCGGTGCATTTTGTCTTACAGTCCACACATCCTCCTCAGTGTCGCACTCACCCTAGTGTATCCTCCACTGTAGCTGACTCCACCGTCAGACCTACTGGACTAGATGCACTTGGTCTTGTTGTCAGTGCGGTCCATCCCAACTCAGCTGTGGGCTATGCACTTGTAGCTGATGAGTTCAGTAGTGCCCTTGAGGCACCTGTTGCTTTCTACGTCGCTACCTGCTTTGCAGCAAGTTGTCTCACTCCACTCCCACCTGATCCTGCCACTGTACGTCAAGCAGGGGAGGCAACTGATGGTGACCACTGGGAGAAGGCCATGCATGAGAAACTCAAGGAATATGAGGTCTCCGAGCTTGTCGATCTACCACCAGGTTGCAAGGCCGTTTCGGCTCGCTCGGTTCTTCGGTACAAGCTGAACCCTGACGGCACAATCGACAAGTACAAGGCCCACCTCACCGCCAAGGGATTTTCACAGGTCCCAAGCATCGATTTTGATGAGACGTTCACCCCAGTCATGTGATACACCACGACCATAGCTCTCCTCAGTCTGGTCGCTCAGCACGATTGGGAACTGGAACAAATGGATGTGAACAATGCGTTCTTGCGTGGACAACTGGATGAGGAGATTTACATGGTACAACCCCCAGGCTTTGCTGATGGCGCCAACAAGGTCTGGCGGCTGCGCAAAGCTGTGTATGGGCTCAAACAGTCCCCCCGCTACTGGAACCTGGAGATCACCTTCATACTCGTGAGAGGAGGATACCGGCGCAGCAGTGAGGACGTGATATTCTTCTTGAGTCCACCCTCGCAACCCTTAGTGGCCATATTAGTCTACCTCGATGATCTTCTCATTGCATCACCCCGTCTTGCAGCAGTGCAGTCGGTGAAGAATCTCCTGCAGTCCACCTACAAAATGAAAGACCTAGGCCCTGCTTGAGTGTTCCTTGGCATGGAGCTTGAGCGTGACCGTTAACGCTACAGTTTGCATGTTCACCAGGCTACCTACATTTGCGACTTGGGGGGGCCCTTTGCCTCCTTTCTTACTGACACTCCAATTGCATCCACACCGATGACTCTAGCTGGTCAACGTCTGCTGAAGTCACTCGACACGTCTCAGCTGGGTGAGCCTGTCCATGTCACCGACTACCTCAGTGTGATCGGGTCACTGATGTTTCTCGCCAATACCACTCAGGCCGACGTGGCCTTCTCAGTCAACGTCCTTGCTCAATTCTCATAGCAGCCTCATGAGAGGCACCTTGAGGCAGCACTACGTGCTCTCCGCTATGCACTGTCCACTGCACGAGTAGGACTATCCTACAGATCACAACCTTATATGGTTGTTGACGGATACACTGATAGTGATTGGGCTCATGGACGCACATAGTCGCACCAGTTACATCTTTCTTGTGGGTGGGACTGCTGTCTCTTGGAAGAGTAGGAAGCATGGATGTGTTGCTTGCAGTTCTTGTGAAGCTGAGTACGTTGCACTTGGAGCAGGTACGTGTGAGAGTATGTGGCTGTCTCGCCTAGTACAACAGCTTTGTGTACTCATTCACTGCATCACACTGCGCTGCAACAATCAGAGCACCAAGGTAATCGCTGAACATGATGGTATCCATCACTCGCGCACTAAGCACATCAACATTGAGCACCACTTCGTTTGTGAGCGCATTGCCTTAAGAGAAGTTCAGGTTGTCTGCGTTGACACTCATCAGTAGCATGCAGACTTTCTCACCAAAACTCTTAGCAATGGAATGTTCAAGGCAGCCGTGCATGCAGTTGACCTGTTGCGTGCACGTGATGTCCCTGGATGTTGTGAACAGTCCTTGCACGTTGTGTGTATCGTGCCTGCATGTTCATGTGGTGTGCGGACTGTTCGTCTGTGGATCATGGGGAAGTGTTGGTTGTACCTGTTAGACACGCAAGTGACCTCTTGACTCTTTCCACTCACACACATCACCACTGCATGTAACTAAGCAGACATGAAGCTCAAGGCACATATGTTGCGGGCCATGCATTGTTGGCATCTTGGTCGGGTGCAAGAATGGAGCGAGCTTAGTTGTGCTCAGTCCTACTTGTAAGCATACTTGTACTCTTCAGTGTATGATGATTAGCTCTCACATGAGAGAATTACTAGCAAGTGCATGCACCACATGCGCTCGTGGTCGATGTGGTTGAGTTTTGCTCTTTGCATGCTTTTAGCTTGGTGAACCAGGTTGCTGGTCCCTTGGGACCACACATCCGGTTTATACTAGCGTGCGAGAAGCCATTGGGAGCTCGCTCGCTCCAGGGTTGGGCCCGGACCCTGGGTGACGTCTGGGCCCCACATCGAGAGCCTCGCATGGATAGCCTGGTCAACTGTCATTCATCACCTTGCTAGCTTCTCAATAACTGTCTACTTGTCCTCTCGCTACTCTTGTGTATCATGATCTTGCCGCGATCCATGGCGTCGCTCTCTCCACCTGCTTGCTTTCTTGCTTGCACATCATAGCAATCACTGCTACCTACAACGTGTGGAGTCGCGTTGTGAGTGGCCGGATTGATAAGCTCCACCGAGGAATCGGGGGACTTTGAAGATCGACGGTGAAGATGCGAGATGCATCTTTATAAATCCTGATAAATCTTGATGTGTCAAGAAATCGACCAAAAGGTCGTGACATTTCTGCCGATAGTTCTCGAAAGTAGTTGAAGTTGTCAAAACGTGCAAGAAGGAATCGCTGGAGGGCAAGGGCAGGTGGCTGAATTGTCCTCGACCGTGGGAGCATAATCAAGGTATGGATGTGCGGTGTGCTCTTTGTGTAATGACATAAATGCCGACTTGGAAAGTTAAGGATTTAGGGTTTGTAAGATATTATGTCATTTTTTCCCATCATCGATGGTTGAGTATATCCTCGATGACATACTCTGTGTCCTCGTCCACTTGTATAGGAGGGAGGACATATACATCCCTACCAGGGAAGTTCTCACTCGGGTCCTGGTAGTGCTTAAGCCTGCTGATGTGGAACACCGGATGAACTTGCATAGTGTCGAGGAGTTTGAGTAGCACAACCACGGGGATTTGCATGCGCTTGATCTCAAACGGTCCCAACCATTGGGGTTTAAGTTTTGAATAGTTGGACCTATGGAGTTCGATGGTTGTCGAAATGAGGAGGACTTTGTCCCCAACGGTGAACACGTCGTCACTTTGATGCTGGTCAGCTGCTCGCTTCATCGCCGCTTGCATCATTGCAAGTGACTGGTGTGTTTTGTCCCAGATGGTGGAGAAATTGAGGCATTGGATGTCATCCGTGGGAATGTTGCTTTGGCTGTGAAGTCCACCTTGTGTGGCGGGAAGTTTTCCATACACCACTTTGAACGGAATTTTACCCGTTGCATTGGACGTCGCCGGATTATCTGGGAGTTCGGCGGTCGAAAATTTGGCTGCCCAATCCGTCCCGTGTGGCTCGCATAATGTTCTGAGAAGTTGGTGTACATGGTTTGGCTGTCGGTTTTAGGGTGGCACGCCGTGGAAATTGGATCTGACTGCCGTAGCGAGTCATCAGTTTGCGCCAGAAATGGCTAGTAAATCAACCGTCTCCGTGGCTTGTGATGTGGGCACACCGTGTAGTCATACGATGTTGTTTAGAAACAACCGTGCTGTGCGTTCGATGGTGACGGTGGTCGTTGTTCGGATGAACTGGGACATTTTGGAAAACCTGTCGACAACCAGGAGGGTTGGGTCATAGCCCTCGGGTGTGGCCGGTAGTCCAGGGACGAAGTCCATGGAGATGTCAGTCCATGGTTCTGTTGGAATGGAGAGTGGCTGCAGAAGCCCGGGTGGCCACGTGTCATGGGCTTTTGCAGCTGCTCTCCATTCGGAGATTCTGCAGCCGCCCGGGATTTTGTAGCTGAAACGTGTCACACAATTTGGAGAAGTTGGACACGTCGGTTTGCATCTTGTCCCAGGGTACGACCACCTGGCGAGTAAATCGTCGTCTCCAGTAGGGTGCGTCGTGCCAGAACTTGGACTTGTCATATCCTCCATGCTGATCGTAGCTACGTGCGAATAAGCTCTCAAGATACGGATCTCACTGCAGTTGAAGTGTCGCTGCCTCAGCCATTAAGTCTGGTAAGGTGCATCTTCTGGGTTGATTTTGCCCGGCCGGTACTCAATAGTGTGGTCGAACCCGGATTCGAGAAACTCCATCCATTGGGTTTGTTGTCGACTGAGGTTCAACTGCATCTTTAAATATTTCAGTGCGTGATGGTCGGTGTGTATGATGCATCGGCAGCATTCAAGTTAGCACCACCATGTCTTAAATGCGTGTTCAACCACCAGCATCTCCCTCTTGTATACGGCGTAATTGAGTTCCGGTCAGCACAACGTTCGCGACATGTATGCGACCGGTTGCTCTCCGTTGCCATGATCCTATAGGATAACCATGCCAATGGCTCAGTTGGAGGCGTCCATAGCCATGACATAGTCGATCATTGGATCAGCCAATTGTAGGGTTAGCGCCAATGTCTGAGGGTTTTGCAAAGCGGTGAACGGTTCTTATTTTTTGTCTCTCCACCACCATTCGTTTTCTTTCTGTGTGAGGTCGGAGAGAGGCGCTGCCACTTGGGTGTAGTCCCGTACAAAACGCTGGTAGTAATTGCAGATGTCGAGGAAAACTTGAATGTCTTGGACGTTGGTCGGTGTCGGCCAGTCAGCGACTGCTGCCATCTTTTTTGGATCCATGGTGATCCGTCCGCCGTTGATGGGGTGACCCAAAAACTCGATCAAACGACAACCGAAGTCCCACTTTGAGAGCTATCCGAAGAATTTCTCTCTTTGTAAAAATTCACAAACTTTTCAGAGATATCCATCATGCTCCTCCGGGGTGCGGCTGTACACTAGAATGTCGTCGAGATATACCATGAAAAAATTGTCGAGGTCCGGGCAGAAAATGTTGTTCATTGCCATCATGAACATTACCGGGGCATTTGTGAGTCCAAAAGGCATAAACATGAACTCAAAATGCCCGTAACATGTTCGGAATGTCGTCTTCTTGATGTCGACGTCTGCCACACGGATCTGGTGATAACCGCTGCGTAGGTCAAATTTAGTGAAAATTCAAGCTCCTCGGAGTTGGTAAAAAATTTCTTCGGCTCGAGGGAGAGGGTAGCGGTTCTTGATGGTAGCATTGTTCAAGGCCCGGTAGTCGATGCACATAGTGCATCTCAATAGTTTTCGTTTTTACGAACAGTTTTGGTACATCGTATGGTGAAGTGGATGGGCGGATGAACCCTTGACCGAGCAGCTCGTTGAGTTGCTTTTTTAACTCGGTGAGCTCATGGTAGCTCATCCGATAGGCTCCTTGAACAGTGGGTCAGATACCCAGTTTCGGCTTGACGTGATGGTCGATGCAGCACTGAGGTGGCAAGGTTTTCGGGAGTTCATCGGGGGAGACATCCGCAAACTCTCGGATGAGAGGTACGAACTCCCAGGGAACCATCGCAAATGTTTTTGATTCCCATGAGGCTGATGAGGGTGATGAGTCAGCTCTTGCCACTTCCGCTTCTTCCATTGGCTCGAGGTGTAGGAGCCATACGCAAGCCTGTCGTCGTATGCAATGTTGAGTGGTATAGGCTGCACAGGTTGTCACTTCTCGATTGTTGCGGTTTCCTCTACGGCTTCCACCTTTGCTGCTTCCGTTTTCATCTTCCGCCCCATGCATGGAAATTTTCACCTGACGCCGTTGACTTCAACATAGGCGTTGCCATTGTTCTAGTCGATCTGCGGGTTATGCTGGTATAGGAAATCATGTCCAAGGATGATTTTGTCACCCATTGGACACAACCTCTACATTGTTTCTTCCTGCAAGTCTCCCACTTGCAGTCGTAGTGGTTCTCGAAATCTCCGTACCTGCAACCTCCTGTCGATGGTTCTTCCTTCAAGCACCCCTAGTTCGGTCTGAAAATTCAACTTCTAAAACCATGTCCCTATTTACAAAACTGTGAGAGGCTCCTCCATACAAAAGCTCCGGTACCGTTCTATAGCACTTGCAACCTCGGGGTCGCACTTTCAGTAGCATCACTAGTTGGTCATCCTCGTACCCCTCATCAAACTTAGCGATGTCAGAAACCTTCTTCGGCGTCATGAGCCATTTAGATGGACGATCGTTCGGTGCAAATCGCTCCTCTTGGACAAGAGTTGCACCTTTAACTCCTATCCTTTTCCGTTTCCTGACTCATTTTTTCTACGACTTTCCCCCCTTTTGGCATATTGCTTGTTTTGACAGTTTTGAGAAATATGCCCGACTTTTTCGCAGTTGTAGCAGGTGCGTGTGTCCTTTTGGTCAACGGCATCCACTTCCATCGGAATCGAGGAATCCCCCGACATCTTATTTTTGTTTCCATGATAATTGTGGTTGGGAGGTTGCTAGCTGTAGGACTCTTGGATCCGAGAGTTGTAGTCGGCAGTATTGATCCTTTCTGCTCCATCATCCGTGCTAAGTCTTTCTGGATGCCGAGGATGGCGATCGCTTGCCGGATTTCCCGTTTCAGGCCATTCTTGCTGTGAAAAAAAATTTCATCAAAGGAGATGTCTACACCGGTAATGATGTCGCGGAATCGCCGTGTGTACTCAGCAATGCTGGACTGCTCATAGAGGCGCTAGAGTTTGTATCGAGCATCAGACTTGTCCTTTTGCTGTCCAAAGCCTACAAGCATTGCATGCAAGAATTGGCTCCAGTGGGTTGGTGGCTTCAGCATGTCTTGCCATTACGGGTTGATCTGCTCCAAGGGTAGAGCTGTTGACATGGTGTGCCCCTTGCCATGAGTGTCGTTGAGTGTACTTCCTGGTTCGACCACTGAGGAGTGTTCGAAAACCTGATCTGACTTTAGATTTGGATTCCTTGGATTTTTCTATAAAGGATCGAGCTTTGAATCGCTCGATTTGAGTGAGTATTCAGAAAGTTAGCCTAGCCCGAAATTCAGGTGTTGGGGGGGTGGAATCTGGTACCCGCCATGGGTGGCAGGATAATCCACCACCAGTGATCCGAGTTCGTCTCCAACGACCCCCAAATGCACCAGGACCATAAAGGAAGCAACCAGAAGACTCTCCTTGACCAGGGTGAACTTCTCCTTGACTTCTGGGCAAGGAAAGGCGCTTCGACGGGTCATCGTCGAAGCGCCTCCGTTGCCTAGCGTACAAGGCAAGGTGGACGGCTCCACCAAGGGTTACTTCGACGGCCGTAGCAGGGGCTCTACTGCTCTGTTTTGGGCGTGCTTGGATGCGATGGAAAGCTTAGATCACAGGCTATAAGGATCTGATGTAATCTCACTATGCTAAGGAACAAAAACGTGTTTTGATTCAGATCTACTGAATGCCACGTGTTTCGCCCACTCACATCTGTGATCCTTGTGCTCCACACTCTTCACCAAAGGTATCCATTGGCTACCCCAAACACTGGTAGTGTGCATCAGCAAGAGCTAGGTATCCTTGAGGGTGCCTCCACACCCACTAGAGCCAATAAAGGGTTATGGGCCCACGTGCCTAGAAGGACCCTAGCTCTACAATGTTCACGCTACCGCCGCGCGCCATGGCACCGACCGAGCAACAGAGCATCGGCGTCTCCAAGTTCGACGGGCTTGGCTTCCACCTTTGGAGGTGGGAGTTTGAGGTCTTCCTCGATGACAAAAGCCTGCTTGAGCTGGTGAAGGGTGAAGAAACTGCCCCTCCGGATACCGCGACGCAAGAGGAAGTGGAAGCGTACAAGAAGCGCAACAAGAAGGCACTTACTTTGTTGGTGTATGCGCTTGCTCCGACGCAGTGCTCCCTCATTCAAGGATGCACGGAGGCCGCGGAGGCCTGGAAGAAACTCTGCACCATCTACCATTCCACCAACCTTGCTAACCAGCTCTTCGTCTTCAAGAGGCTCGTCACCCTCCGAGCCAACGAAGGCGACGACATCATGGAGATCCTGCGGCAGATTGAGTCCCTCACTGCCGAGTGCGTAGCCACCGGATGGAAGGTCGACCCTCACCTGCAAGCCATGATCCTCCTCCTGGCCTTGCCGGACAGTTGGAGTCCCATGATCATGGTCATAGGCGGCTGGTCCGCCAATGAGCTGAAGTATCCAAAGGTGGCTGAGAACGTCCGCAATGAATGGATGCCGCGTGGTGGGAGAGAGAGTGGGGTAACATCGCGTTCCACCTATGCCATCTGTCCTCAAGGTGGAGGGGGAGGCAAGAAGGGGAAGGGTGCAAATCAGGCACCAAGAAAGGTGACAAGAAGGGGGAGTGCTACAACTGTGGCAAATAGGGCCACTACGCATGCGACTGCCCCAACAAGAAGTCGGACCAGCCCGGGAAAGGCGGGAAGAAGGACACCCAAGACATGATGGCCAGGGAGTCTACCGACTTGACGGATCCAGACGTCACGGTGATTGAATCCGGATTAGGCCGCCACACGCAATGCAACCGGACGGCATTCGTCACCTACGGCGCCACTGAGCGGCGCATGACATTGGCCAACGGCAAAACGGAGTTGGCCGCGGGCGAAGGCAATGTTTGCATCGATTCAGTGGTGAATGGGAAAATCATTCCGTGTACCATCTACGATGTGCTCCACATGCCCAACTTTGGGGCAAACCTGCTGTCAGTGAGCCGCCTTACCGACAAGGGGCTCAAGGTACTCTTCAACAAGAGGGAGGCTATCATCCGGAAGGAGGGGGACGGCGAGGTGATTGCACGTGGCAAGAGGGAGGAGGACCTGTACCTTCTCCGTTCCAAGGTTCCTGCCGATGCGGTGAGGACCGACGCCGCCAACCTCGTGATGAAGGATGAAGGGGACCTGGACCTATGGCATCGTCGCCTATGCCACATCGCTCCCTCAACTGTGAGGGACATGGCAAAGAAGGAAGTGGTGCGGGGTCTTGAGGTCAAGAGCCTCGACGCAGCCAAGAATGCCGTGTGTGAGCCGTGCGTGGTCGGCAAGGCAACACGGCAGCCGTTCGATGGCAAAGGGACGCGTGCATTGGCGAAGTTGGAGGTGGTCCACACTGACATGTGTGGACCATTCGAGAGCTCCATTGGGAGCGCTCGCTAATTCGTAACCTTCATTGATGACCACAGCCGTAAGCTCTACCTCTACATCATCAAGAGGAAGAGCAATATCTTGTCCTGTCTGAAGGAGTTCGTGGCGGCTGTGGAGCGCCAAATGGAGTTGAAGGTGAAGGCGTTCCGGAGTGACAACGGCGGCGAGTACGAGGGCTGCTCGGCATGGATGAAGAGCAAGGGGATCGTGTGGCAGAAAACTACGCCACATTCTCCACAGCAGAACAGCGTCGCCGAGAGGGCAAACCGCACCATCCTCAACATGGTCTGGTCCATGTTGAGTGATGCCGGCCTCGCGCAGCGGTACTGGGGCGAGGCGGCACGGACAGCGGCGTACATCATGAACCTGATGCCGACGAAGCTGCTAAAAGACGTGGAGTCCAAGGTGTGGAAGACGCCACAAGAAGTGTGGAGCGGGAGGAAGCCAATTGTCGCACACCTCCGCACGTTTGGTTGTGTTGCACATGCTGTTGTGCAGGCACGGGAGGGGCGGGGCAAGCTGGACCCGCGGACTCGCCGGTGCATCTTCGTCGGGTACGAGAGCGGGAGCAAGGCGTACCGGCTCTTCGACCCGCGGAGGCAGCAGATCGTGAAGAGTCACGACGTCACGTTTGACAAGGCCAGCCGTTGGACGGACAAGGACGCGGGTCTCTCCAAGCGTGGGGAGTGGCTGCCACTCCTTGAGGGGGAGACGCCGGAGGACGCAAAAGAGGGTGACGTCCCATCGGCTCCAGCCGGCGAGAACCATCCGGGCGATGTGGGAGCGGCTGATTTGCATTCAGCCGAGTCGGACAATGAGTCCGAAGCGCCGGCAGCAGTGGAGCTGAATGAAGATGTGGGGAGTAAGCCCGCATCTCCACGGTCCCCGAGAGAGGGGGAGCAGGCCAGCAGTGCGAGTGGCACCACGAGGGGGCAGCAGCAGTAGCAGCAACGGCAGCAGCAACAGCAGCCTCAACAACAGCAGCCCCGGAGAAGCGGACACGCAAGGAGGACGGAAAAGAGGTACGATTCCGCAGAGGGCATCTGGACTGGGCTTGCTCGAGCGTTCTTTGCGCAAGAGGAGCTCGAGACCGTCAAGGAGGCCTTGCAGTGGAAGGATGGGGCTGAGTGGGAGGGAGCTATAAAATCTGAGCTCGCCTCCCATGAAGAGAATGGCACTTGGCAGCTGATTGATAGGCCGGAGGGCGCGAAAATCATTGGCTCCAAGTGGATCTTCAAGAAGAAGCTCACCAAGGAGGGGAAGGTGGAGCGGTACAAGGCGCGGCTGGTCGCGAAGGGGTACGCCCAGTGAAAGGGTGAACACTACGATGAAACCTTCATGCCGGTGGCGAAGTTCGCCTCCATTCGCCCCATCCTCTCGGTGGCGGCGGTTCGCGACTACGAAGTCCACCAAATAGACGTGAAAACTGCGTTCCTCAACGGCGACCTGGACAAGGAGGTCCACATGGAGGTGCCAGAGGGGGTGGACGCGCCGCCAGGGAAGGTGTGCCGGCTTCGCAAGGCGCTCTACGGGCTGAAGCAAGCGCCACTCATGTGGTACCTGAAAATGGACGGCTTCATGGCCGAGCTTGGCTTCAAGCGCTGCAAGGCGGATCACAGCGTGTACGTGTGGAAGCAGCCGGGGTTGCACCAGATCGTGGCACTCTACGTGGATGATCTGATCCTTGTGTTGTCGGACATGGAGGAGTTGGTGAACCTGAAGCGGCAGCTGGGCAGTCGGTTCAAAATGAACGACATGGGCGAGCTTGAGTACTACCTCGGCGTCGCCATCAAGAGGGACCGCAAGGCATGCACGCTCGAGATGGGGCAGGAAAAGTACGTGCAAGAGGTGCTCCGCCGCTACAACATGGAGGAGTGCAACCCCATTGGCACACCCATGACCACCACGTGTGAGCTGAGCTCGAGCATGGGCCCGAGCACGGACGAGGAGAAGGAGGAGATGGCAGGTGTGCCATACCAGTCCGCAGTGGGGAGCATCATGTACGCCATGGTGGCAACGCGGCCGGACCTGGCCTCCGTGGAGGGCCAAGTGAGCCGCTACGTTGCTGACCCTGGGCCGTTGCATTGGCAAGCGGTGAAGCGGAACCTCCACTATCTGAAGGCGACAAAACAGTCGCGGCTCGTGTTTGGAGGGGGAGCTCGTGACGACTCCCTCGAGTTGGTCGGCTACTCCGATGCCGACGGGGCTGGTGATGTGGATGAAAGAAAATCAACATCGGGGTACGTGTTTGTGCTTGGTGGTGCAGCAGTTTCATGGGAAAGCAGGAAGCAGGACTGCGTGGCGCTGTCTAGCACCGAAGCAGAGTACATCGCGCTTGCGGAAGCTGCAAAGGAGGCGGTGTGGCTGAGGCGGCTGCTAAAGGAGATCGGCGTGCCGCAAAGGAAGCCGAAGGTACTCAACGTTGACAACATGAGTACCATCAGCCTCACCCATAACCCAGTTTTGCACAGGAGGACCAAGCACATCGAGATCCGTCATCACTATGCGCGAGACTTGGTGGCAAAGGGAGATGCGGCTATCGTGCATTGTGGCACTAAGCGCATGCTCGCCGATGCCATGACCAAGGCACAGCCCAAGGACAAGCGAGTTACATGGAGCTCGGTCTGCACTGTGAAGTTTAAAATGCTACAGGTTCCAAGGACAGGGCATCAAGGCTGCGGTGCAAGAGGGGGATTGTTGACATGGTGTGTCCCTTTCCATGAGTTCCGTTGAGTGTACTTCCTGGTTCACCAACTGAGGAGTGGTCGAACACCTGATCTGACTTTAGATTTTGATTTCTTGGATTTTTCTATACAGGATCGAGCTTTGAATTGCTCGATTTGAGTGAGTATTCAGAAAGTTAACCTAGCCCAAAATTCGGTTGTTGGGGGGTTGGAATCTGGTACCCGCCATGGGTGGCGGGATAATCCACCACCAGTGATCCGAGTTCGTCTCCAACGACCCTCAAATGCACCAGGGCCATAAAGGAAGCAACCAGAAGACTCTCATTGACCAGGGTGAACTTCTCCTTGACTTCTGGGCAAGGAAAGGTGATTCGACGGGTCATGGTCGAAGCGCCTCCCGTTGCCTAGCGTGCAAGGCAAGGTGGGCGACTCCACCAAGGGTTACTTCGATGGCCGTAGCAGGGGCTCTACTGCTCTGTTTTGGGCGTACTTAGATGCTTTAGAAAACTTAGATCACAGGCTATAAGGATATGATGTAATCTCACTATGCTAAGGAACAAAAACATGTTTCGATTCAGATCTACTGAATGCGACGTGTTCTGCCCACTCACATTCGTGATCATTGTGCTCCACACTCTTCACCAAAGATGTCCATTGGCTGCCCCAAACACTGGTCGTGTGCATCAGCAAGAGCTAGGCATCCTTGAGGGTGCCTCCACACCCACTAGAGCCAACAAGAGTGCCTATTGTTGATGATGCGAGACGTGCACCGTTGGCCGTCGATGAGGCCCCGCCGGTCTCCTGTTGCCGTTGGATGACGTTTAGGTAGGACCAGCAACTCAATGCCGTGCCACACAGAATTGTGGCCACGAGGTCAATTTTCTTTCGATGGTCGTTGACCCCAACAGCTGTGAAGTACACTTCCAAGCTCGTCAGCAACATCTGAACCGTCGGTCCTTTGGAATTTGTAGGATCAAACAGTTTATGAGGGGTCGGACGAATCTTGGGTTTGTTCAAGAGTTGGCGGTTTCTCTCGATGAGCATTGCCTCTTGTGCACTTACATTGCAAAGAGCCTCCATTTGGGTGTTGAGTTGTTGGAGTAGATGGCTTTTGATTCCCTTGAGCATGGAGATACGGCTCGCTAGTTCCTCGTTGATCCGCGCATGATGGCCAGTACCACCTGTCGCTCCTGCTACAGATGTTGAGGCTATCGGTAGGGCGGCTGGTTTACCACCGTCGGGTCCCTTGCTGGATTGGCTGTAGGAGCCGTTGGGACCAAACAAGCTGCCACGCAGCCTGCCACGCCAGCATTCATCGATGTCTCGGGGTTCGTGTGCATGTTCACAATCTGCCCCTCCATCATCGAATCCGTCGCCAAAGACCCGTTGCTGGTTGTCGGATGCACTCGCTTGTTTCACGTCCTGGTTTCGAAGTCTGTGAAGTCTTGACGTGCAAGATACACTGTCAACTTGTGCGAGGCAGTCCTCTGAATCAGTAAAGAAGTTAGCTGTCCCTCCAGTACCGCTGTGATCTGATACCAAGCAATATGCCGAATTGGACATTGATGGTGAACAGGTATGAGTTGCGAGGCAAAACATGGTTTGAGAGTTTGGGACACTTGAGCAATTTGTCTTTAGTGGTAAGTGTACTTCGATGAAAAGTGTCAAAATGACAGAATATAAGTGTCGCGTAGTCGGGGTCATTTGGTTGGCCGTCAAGCGATGCGCGTGGAGTCACGTTGTGAGTGGTCGGATCAAGAAGCTCCGCCAAGGAATCAGGGGGCTGTAAAGATCGACGGTAAAGATGCGAGATGCATCTTTATAAATCTTGATAAAAATCAATGCGTCAAGAAGCTGAACAAAAGGTTGTGACACTTCTTTTGATGGTTCTCGAGAGTGGTTGAAGTTGTTTGAACGTGCAAGAAGGAATCGCTGGAAGGCGAGGGCAGTGTTATGCTAAACGGAGCGTAGATGGTGAACTAGTAGAAGTTGAGAGGCAGAACACGATGGATAATTTGGGATTATAGAGTAATTTATAATTAGCTGTAAGTGAACTTCAATGAAAAGTGTCATAATGATAAAAAATATACATACAAGTGTCAAGTTACCAATAAGGCATAGTCAGGGTCGTTGGGTCCATCTTTGAGGGACACGTGTGGAATCGTGTCGTGAGTGGGCGGATTTGAGAACGTCTACCAAGAAATCAAGGGCTTCGAGGATCGATGGTGAAGATGTGAGATGCATCTTTGTAAATCTAGATATGTCTTAATGCGTTGAGAAGTCAACCGAAAGGTAATGAAACTTCTGTCGTGGATTCTCGAAAGTGGTAAAAGTTGTCAAAAGATACCAGAAGGTTTGTCGAAGGGCAAGGGCAGTTGGCCGAAGCTTCCTCAACTGTCGGAGAAAAAATTTGAGACGTGCGGTGGGCTATTTGTGTAATGACAGAAATACCCACTCGTAAGGTTAGGGACTCGTGTACGTCGGGTATGTAACACATCCTCCCCTTTCTAGCCGCGATGTCCCGGCACGCGTATAGATGTGGCCCGTTGACGGCGGTAATAACCGTTGATTAGGTGATTGATGTCTCAGAGGTTGTCGTATGGTTCCTAGCTTTTATGCGCGACGTCGTAGCCATGCGATTTGACAAGATATTCTATTATCTTGCCATATCGTCGATGTCTGAGGATGTCCTCGATGACGTACTCTGTGTCCTCGTCCACTTGGAGAGAAGGAGGGGGATATACATCCTTGCTGGGGAAGTTCTCTCTGGGGACTCGGTAGTACTTAAGTTTGCTGATATGGAATACCAGATGAACTTGTATAGTGTTGGGGATTTTGATTCGCACAACCATGGGTGTTGATGTGCATTCGATTTCAAACAGTCCCATCCATCAAGATTTGAGCTTTGAATAGTCTGCTCCGCGTAGTTTGATGTTGGTAGAACTGAGAAGGAAGTTGTCACCAGCAGTGAAAATATCATCATTGTGATGTAGGTTAGCTGATCGTTTCATCACCGCTTGTGTCTTTGTGAGCGTCTGGCATACACCAATTTGAACATAGCTGAACCCATTGCGGTGGAGATCATCGAATTGTACGCGATTCTGGAAATCGGCAGTTCGTGCGCCCAATCCGTCCCATGAGGTTTGCATAATGTTTGGAGAAGTTTTTTGAGCATCGGATTGGTCCGCTCGGCCTGACGGTCGGTTTGAGGATGGAATACTTTCAAAAGTTGGATCCGATTGCCGTAGCGAGTCATCAGTTCGGGCCAGAAATAGCTGGTGACCGTCCCTATACCTTGTGATGATTCTCGACACACCGTGTAGGCATAAGATGTTGTTTAGAAATATCCGTGATGTTCCTTCGGTGGTGATGGTGGTCGTCATCATAATAAAGTGAGACATTCTGGAAAACCTGTCGACAACCACGAGGATTGCATCATATTCCTCGGGTATGACTGGTAATCCCATGACGAAGTCCATGGAGATGTCAGTCCATGGGTCCGTCGGAATGGGGAGCGGCTGCACAAGTCAGGGTGGCCGTGTGCGACAAGATGTCTACCGTTGATACGTGTCATAGTATTTTCACAAATTGGCCATGTCGGATTACATCCTGTCGCACCAGTAGTGTTTCGCCAGCTTCTTTATTGTCTTGTCTTCTCCGAAATGTCCACCTAGACCAGTGTCGTGGCATTCTTCAAACAGCATGCTGCGGAGTTCACTGCTTTGGGAAATGACCATCGCTGCCAATAGGGTGCATTGTACCAGAATTGTTCTTTGTCGTATTCGCCATGGTGGTCGTAGCCTCGTGTGATCAACTGCTGGAGATGCTGATCTTGCTGCAGCTGTAGCGTTGCTACCTCAGCCATCAGATCTGGTCCGCGGCTGAGCACGTCTGCTTGGTCGGTTTTGCCTGGCCTGTATGCAATATTGTAGTCGAACCCGGAGTCGAGGAACTCTATTCATCGGGTTTGACATTGACTGAGGTTCGGCTCCGCCTTAAAATATTTCAGTGCATGATGGTCCGTGCGCACAATGCATCGGCGGCATTCGAGATAGCATCGCCATGTCTTGAATGCATGTACGAGTGCCAACATCTCTTTCTCATGTATGGCATATTTGAGTTCCGGTCCTCGGGTTTTCATGACATGTATGCGACCGGTTGATCTCCGCTGCCATGGTCTTGTGGGAGGACCGCACCGATGGCTCGGTCTGAGGCCTCCGTTGCCATGACGAAGTCGACTGTTGGATTGGCTTATCATGGGGTTGGCGCCGAGGTCAGAGCGTTCTGCAAAGCGGTGAACGCTTCTTCTTTGCTGTCTCCCCAATGCCACTCATTTTCTTTTCGAGTGAGATCAGAAAGAGGCACTCATACTCGGGCGTAAGACCGTATGAAGCGCCGGTAGTAATTGTAGAAGCCGAAAAAATTGAACACCTTGAACATTGGTCACATAAAACTTGAATGCTGCCACTTTTTTGGATCCATGGTGATCTGTTCGCCGTTGATGACGTGACCCAAAAACACGATCGAACGACAACCAAAGTGGCGCTTCGTGAGTTTTCTGAAAGATTTCTCTCTTTGAAAGAATTCGAGAACTTTTTTAAGTTGTCCATCGTGCTCCTCCAGGATGCAGTTGTACACCAGAAATTGATCAAGGTACACCATGACGAAATCGTGGACGTAGGGGCAAAATATGTTGTTCATCGCTGCCATGTTGCCGGGGCATTTGTAAGTCCGAACGGCATTACTGTGAACTCAACGTGCCCGTAGCGATTTCGGAATGTCGTATTCTTGATTTCGGTGTCTGCCACCCAAATCTAGTGATAACCGCTGCGATTATCGATTTTGGTGAAAGTTCGGGCTCCTTGAAGTTGGTCAAAAAGTTCGTCAGCTCGGGGAAGTGGGTATCGGTTCTTGATGGTAGCGTCGTTCAATGCTCAGTGTTCCACGTACATGCGCACAGGAACAGGACAGGTACGACGTATGGTGACGTGGATGGGCGGGTGAACCCCTAACCGAGCATCTCATCGAGCTACTTTTTAAGCTTGGTCACTTCGTGATCGCTTATCTGATAGGCCCCTCCAACTGTGGGTCAGCTGCCTGGTTTCAGCTCGATGCGATGGTCGATGTCACGTTGAGGTGGTAGGGTTGTTGGGAGTTTGACGGGGAAGACGTCAGCAAACTCTTCAATGAATGGTGTGAACTCTTCGGGTACCATCGTGAACTTAGGCCGTTGGGCCGTTGAGGCTGATGAGGTCGACGAGAGTGATGAGTCAGCTATTTCCACTTCTGCTTCCTCCACTGGCATGAGATGCACGAACCACACACGAGCTCCTCACCATATGTAGTCATTGGCCACGTTGAGCGGTATCGGTTGCACAAGTTGTCACTTTCTAGCTACAATGGCTTCCTCTACTGCTTCCACGTCTGCTGCTTCTGCTATCACCTTGCGTCCTATGCACGGAAGTTGTCGCTTGGCACCGTGGATTTCCACGTAGCTGTTGTCGCAATTCCAGTCAACCTGCAGATTGTATCGGTACAGGAAATCTTGTCCGAGAATAATTTTGTGGTCACTCATTGGACAGGACCTCTAGATTGTTATATCCTAAAGATCTCCCACTTGTAGTCGTAGTGGTTCTCTGAGTCTCCGTGTTTGCAGTCTCCCGTTGACGGTTTTTCCTTTAAATATTCTTGGTCCAGTCTGCAAACCCAGCTTGTGAACCATTTCATAGCTTACAAAACTGTGAGAAGCTCCTCCATCCAATAGTGCTAGAACCGTTCTATGACTCTTGCAACCTCGGGGTAGCACTTTTAGCAGTATCACCGGTTGGTCACCCTCATACCTCTCGTTGAACTTTGTGATCTCAAAAACCATCTACAATGTGGTAGGCTGTTCAGATGGGTGATTTTTCGGCTCCGATCACTCCTCACGGACAAGTGTAGTGCCTTTCACTCCTGCCCTTTGCCGATTCTCAACTCATTTTTCTAGGACTTCCCCCCCCTTTTTGGCCTGCTACTTGCTGGCAGTAACGAGCAATGTGCCCCAAGTTTCCGCAGTTGTAGTAGGTGCGCCTATCTCTTAGGTCGACAGCGTCCACTTCCATCGGAGTCGAGGAGTCCCCCGGCTGGTTTTTTTCTGTTCCCACAATAATTGTGGTTGGGAGGGCGCCAGCAGTAAGTGCACTTGATCCTTCTTTGCTAATGCGATCATCCGTGGTAAGTCGCTTTGGATGCCAAAAATGGCAATTGCTCGTCGGATGTCTCGCTTGAGGCCGCCGTTGTAGTGAAAACAGAGCTCGTCAGGGATAATGTCTGTATGAGTAATGATCTCGCAGAATCTCCGCGTGTACTCTGCCACACTGAACTGAAGACAGAGATGGAGACGCTGGAGCTTGTACGAAGCACCAGACTTCTCACTTAGTCATCCAAATTGTGCAAGCATCTCACGTGAGAACTCGTTCAAGTCAGTTGGTGGCATTAGCGCGCCTTTCCATTGTGAGTTAATCTGCTCCACGGGTAGAACTCCTACGTTCAATGATATGAGACGCGCACCATTGGCCGTTGATAAGGCCCCGTCAATCTCCTACTGCTGTTGGATGGCCTTTAGATCAGACCACCAAATTAGTGCCGAGCCACGCAAAAGCGCGGCCGCGAGGTCAATCTTTCTTTATCTTCATTGACCCCAGCAGCAGAAAGCACACCTCCAAACTCGTGAGCCACATCTGAACCGTTAGTCCCTTGGAATTTTCAGGATTGAACGGTTCGAGAGGGGCCAACCAAATCTTGGGTTTGCTCAAGAGTTGGGTATTTCTCTCAACAAACACCGCCTCTCGTGCACTTGCATTGCCAAGAGCCTCCATCGCAATG
The DNA here is from genome assembly GCA_023375785.1 of Penium margaritaceum. Lineage (NCBI taxonomy): Eukaryota > Viridiplantae > Streptophyta > Zygnematophyceae > Desmidiales > Peniaceae > Penium > Penium margaritaceum. The sequence goes on along the minus strand of SZWC01001214.1, from coordinate 140,674 downwards.
TTGAGTTGTTGGAGCAGATGGCTATCGACACCCTCAAGCACGGAGATACGGCTTGCCAGCTCCTCGTTGATCCGCCTGTCATCCGGTTCCACATGTCGTTCCTGCTGTCATCATTGAGGCTTTTGGTAGGGGTGGTTGGTTTACCCCCATTGGATCCGCGACCAGATTTGTCTTCGGAGCCGTAGGGGTTCATCCCCTGCCGCATAGCCTGCTATGCCAGCGTTCGCTGCCGCTTCAGGGTTTGCGTGCATAGGCACGTTCTGCTCCTCCATTGTTGAAGTCGTCGCCGAATACCCGCTGCTGGTCATTGGATGTGCTCGCTCGCTTCACGTCCTAGTTGCAAAGTCTACAAAGTCTTGATGTGCGAGATGCGCTGATGGCTTGTGTGAGGTAGTCCTCCGGATGAGTAAAGTAGTCGGATGTCTCTCTATCACCGTTGCGCTCTGATACCAAGTGTTATGCTGAACATAGCGTAGATGGTGAACAGGTAGAAATTGTGAGGCAGAACACGATTGAGAATTTGGGGCACTTGAGCAATTTATAATTATTGGTAAGTATACTTCGATGACAAGTGTCGTAATGATCAAACATATATATATATATATATATATATACAAGTGTCGAGTTACGAATGACGCATAGTCGGAGTCACTGGGTCGATCATCAAGCGACAAGTGTGGAGTCACGTTGTGAGTGGTCCGATTCAAGAAGCTCCGCCGAGGAATCGGGGGGCTTTGAGGATCGATGGCGAGGATGCAAGGTGCATCTTTATATATCTAGCTATGTCTCGATGCATCAAGAAGTCGACCGAAAGGTTGTGATACTTCCGTCGTGGATTTTTTAAAGTTGTTGAAGTTGTCGGAAGATGCAAGAAGGTTTGTCGGAGGGCGAGGGCAGTTGGCCGAATTGTCCTTGACCGTCGGAGCAAAACATTGAGGTCTCTACGTGCGTTGGGCTATTTTTGTAATAACAGAGATGCCCACTTGGAAGATTAGGTACTTCTGTATGTCTGGTACGGAACAGGCAGGTGGCCAAATTGCCCTCGACTGTCAGAGTAAAAATTGGGGTCTTGACGCCCGGTGGGCTATTTGTGTAATGACATAAACGCTTAGGGACTCGTGTACGTCTGGTCCGTAAGAAGAGTGGGGGCAGTTTGTCCAGAGCTTGAGGGGAGTTCGAGACTCCCCATGTGTTGAAAAAGGAATGTGTTGGGCCCCGCTACTGCGTGGCCCAGCAGGAGCCCGCGTACAACTAAAATCCCGAGACCCTGAATGTTATTTGGATTCTGATTGAGGTTTGGATGTTGAATTAATGGGTTTGTACGTACAAAAAAAGGGCATTTTTGCGATCGAGCGATCGTGAGGGAGCGATGACCCCATGCCATTTCTTTTTTTGCTCGGCCGTTGACGCATGTTGCGAGCGAGCATGATTTGGGGTTGGACTTTTGAGGTTTTTTTTAGGCTGGTGCTGGGAAGATGAGAGTCACACTTGCATTTTTCAGATATCCAGGCTATGTAGCCCATATTCCAAATGACGTAAGGTTTGTGGCTGCGATATCCATGAAAAAGCTCTTAGTATATCTATATCCAATCAATCAAATTGTACGTAACGGATTCAACATTAAGATGGCAACATCTAATTGTTACGCCAAGTAGAACGTGGCTGGTTCACATGGATGAGGTGCAAATCAGTGGAAGATTCAAGTAATTGGGACAAATGGATAATGTTTACTAAGCAGTAAGTGTGTAATAGATTCGACAGAATCCTTGGCCGACTAGGCCAAAACCACGGTGCTTGAGGGTCTCCGACCCTCAATCCATCATGTCTCACCGCCCACAGTCCCAGGTGACCCCACTTGAGCCACGTGGCTCCTTCGACTGGTCGGCATGGCACTGCCATGCTACAAAGTGTACTTCGATGAGAAGTGTGTCCAACAAGTCGAGCGCATACATCCAACGGTGAGAATCACAATTAGGCTTATTTTGAGTCTTTGACGCTTGGACCAAGAGACGCGTGTGAAGTTGCGCCAAGAGTGGTCGTTTTGAGAAGCTTTGGCGAGAAGTCGAAGGGCTTCGAGAACATTGAGGTGCAGTTTAATAAAAGTCCAGCCCTGTCACAAAGTTGACTGACCAGTATCGAAACATCGACACAGTTTGGAACACTTTTCTCGACTAGTCCAGAAAGTGGTCGACGTTGTGAGAAAATTCTAGAACAGAACACTGGAGGTCGAGGTTAGTGGCCAAAATGCTTTTGGCCGATCGACGTAAGTATCCAGAAGTCAGCGTGTGATGGGCCATAAATGTAGGCAACGAAAATTCCCCACTCGCAGAGTTTAAGGATTCGTGTACGTCAGGGACATAACATTCCCCCCCCCCCCCCCCCTTTTAGCCACGACGTCCTGACGCGTAAGCAGACGTAGGCCCGTGACGGCGGTCGTAGCTGTCAATGAGATGATCGACGCCTTCAAGGTTGTCATATGGCTCTCAACTATTGTGTGCGGCGTCATAGCCGTGCTTCTTGACCAGATACTTAGACATTTTTCCGCTGCATTGGTGTTAGAGGATGTATTCAATAACGTTTTCTATAACCCCGTGTACTTAAGAAGGAGGCAGAGGTGCGACGTCTCTGTCGGGGAAGTTCTCGCTGCAGTCCCGACAGTGCTTGATCTTGCTGATGTGGAAGACAGGGTGGATCGCCATGGTGTCAGGAAGTTGAAGTCGAGTAACGACAAGGGCTTGCATTCACTTGATCTTGAACGGTCCCAACCACTGGGGTTTGAGCTTCACGAAGTTCTGTCCACGGTGTTTGAGGTTTAACGAGCTGAGTAGGACGTGGTCGCGAGCGGTGAACACATCATCGTTGCGATGACGGTCTGCTTCATAGCTGTTTGTGTATTCACGAGGGTCTGTCGTATTCCCCCTCTCCCCCCTCCCCCCAAACTGGAGAAGTCCCGTTGGTGGATGTCGATTGCAGAAATGTTGCTTTGGCTTTGAAGTCCCGCCGGCATGGTGGGGAGTTTTCGTAGACTACTTCAAATGGAACGTCACCCATTGCGGTGGAAGTTGCTGATTTGTATGTGTGCTCGACACTTGATAGTTTTTCTACCCAATCACTGCCGTAAGGTTCACATGATGTGCAGAAATTTTTTTTTAAGCGTCTGATTCATCTACTCAGTCTGCCCAACGGTTTTAGGATGGACATCCGTTGATAGCTAGATCTGACTTGCATATTGCGCCATCAATTTGCACCATAAATGGCTAATATAGTGGTCGTATTTTTCCTTGATGATGATACGTGACATGCAGTGTAGTCATACGATCTGATTTAGAGATGGCTGTGATGTTCCCTCCGCACTGACGGTGGTCATTGTCGGGATGAAGTGTGACATTTTTGAAAATCTGTCCACCACCACGAGGATCACGTTTTAACCCTTGGGACTGGCGAGGAACCCTGTTACGAAGTCCATCCTGACCCACGGCTCCGTCGGAACAGGGAGAGGTTGGAGTGGACCTGGTGGTCTCGTTCGATGATAATTTTGGTGGTGACAAGTGTTGGAGGTTGCCACATCCGTCTGTATCTTGTCACACGAGTAATACTTTGCTAGCTTCTTGAGCATCTTCTCCTCAATGAAGTGTCCACTTGGACCGGTGTCGTGACACTCCTCCAATAGCATCCGCCAAAGTTCTTCGTTCGATGGAACAAGAACTTGGCGAGTGAAGCGTCTTTACTAGTAAGGATCTTCGAGCAAGAGTTTGGTCTTTTCCTACCCGCCAAAATCCTTGTAATCCTTCAAAAACATTCTTGCGAGGTATGGATCTCATTCAATGAGTAGCATGTTCATCTCGGCGTCAAATCTGGTCGCTGACTCAGAGCATCTTTTCATTTGCTTCTCTACGTCAGTAATCTATGTCATAATCGAAGTTGGACTTGAGAAACTCCATCCATTGAGTTTGTCGATGGCTTAGATTTGGCTCTGTCTTGAGGTATTCTAGCACGTGATGGTCGATGTGGGCGATGCACCGTCAGCATTCCAAGTAATCCATCCATTTTATTGGCACATACACGATTGCGAGCATTTCTTTCTCGTGCATTGTATAATTGAGATCCGGCCCACGTAGTTTTTGTAACATGTATACAATATGTTGTTCTCCATTGCCATATGAGTAGACCAGGCTCCATTGCTCAATCGGATGCGTCAGTGGCCATGATGTAGTCCACCTGTGGATCTGCCACTTATAGGGCTAGAGCAGAGTTCAAAACGTTTTCTCCAAGAGTTGAATGCTTCTTTTTTATGTCCCCCCAATTCCACTCGGAGCTCTCATGAGTAACATCGGTGAGAGGCGATCACACCCCAGCAGAGTCTTTTAGGAATCGACAGTAGCAATTGCAAAAGCCAAAAAACACATGGAGGTCCCAGACTTTGATAAGAGTCGGCCAATCAGCAATCGCATCCATTTTTTTCTGGTCCATGGTGATCCGTCCGCCACCAATGATGTGGCCCAAAAAATTGATCAAATAACTACGAAGGTCGCGTTTTGAGAGTTTTTTTAGAAATCATTTCTTTGTAATGTCTTGAGAACGTTTTGGAGATGCCCATTGTCCTCCTCCAGGGTGCGGCTGTACACGAGGATGTCATCAAGATACACGATAAAAAAGCCATCAAGGTATGAGGAAAAAATGTTGTTCATCACTGCCATGAATAATCTGGGGGTGTTTGTCAGTCCAAACGGCATAACGTGAACTCCAAGTGCCCATATATGTTGCAAAATTCTGTCTTCTTGACATCCTTATCAGATACGCAATTCTGATGATTGCCACTACGCAGGTCAATTTTGGTGAAAATTTGGGCCGAACAGAGTTGGTAAAAACGTTTGTGTGCTCATGGAAGAGGGTAGTGGTTCTTGATGCTGAAGTTGTTTAACGCTCGGCAGTCCACGCACATCCGCATCTCTCCAGTTTTATTTTTGTCAAAAAGTACAAGTGTCACTTTTGGTGACGTGGAGGGTCTGATCAACCCCTGACTGAGCATCTCGTCCTTGTGCTTCTTAAGTTTGGTCAGCCCATGAATGGTCATCCTATAGGTCCCCTTCCCTGTCAGTCTACTACTCGGCTTCAGGTCTATCTGATGATTGACGTTGCGTTGCGTAGGTATCTCTGAATGCAGATTGTCGGGAAAACTTTATTTAACCTCCTCAACGGGTGATGTCAACTCCTCCAGAATGGTTGTAAACTTGTCAGGTGTTGATGCCAATGTGGTTGCATTTGCTGCTGTGAATTTTTCTGCTGACCCTGTCTCCACATAGACTAGCCACGCTTCAGCTTTGCATCGTAGGTATCTCTTAGCCACGTCCAATGATATGAGCTGGCATTTTGTGACCGGTGTAGCTTCCTTTATGGCTTCCACCTCTGCTGCTTCGCGTACTTGCTGTTATCTCGTGGATCACTTGATCAGAGGTAGGTGTTGTTTTCTGCCACCAATACTGATGTAGACCGATCCGCTATTCCAGTCCCCCTACACATTTTGCCAGTACAGGTAATGTTGTCTGAGGATGATTTCTTCGTCACTCATTGGACTAGTTCTCCAGACCATTGCATCGTGCAGTTCCCGATTTGAATTTGGAGAGGTTAGCAAAGTCAACAGATGTACAGTTTTCCATTCACGATTCTACCTTCAAACATTCCTGTTTCGATCTGCGAACCTAACTTCTGAACTATGTCATTTCTTACCAATCTATGAGAAGCTATTCTTGTCGGGTAGTACCGGTTCCGTTATACGACCTTCACAACCCCTCAGTTGTGCTTGTAGCAGTATCACCAATTGGTCATCCTTGTACCCTTTGTTGATCTTTGTGATGCCAGAAAGCCTTGTCTACAATGATGTGAACTGCTAAGATGGACGATCAGTTGGCACAATTTTTTTCCGACCGGACAGGAGTTCCGTCGTCTACTCCTGCCCTTTGGCATTTTGCGACTCTTCATTTTTCCTTTGCGCCCCCCCCCCCCCCCCCCCCCCTTTTCAGCTTCTGCTGCCGTTTCAGAAAATTGCGCAAGATATGCTCTGGCTTCCTGCAAGTCCAGCAGAGACATTGATCATGCTGATCAACGGCATCAATCTCCATTGGAGACGAGGTTTCTGTCGATTGTAACTTCCCTCCGCCAGTATAAGTTGTGGATTTTGGGTTGCCAGCAGTTGGATTCGTGCATCCGAGCATTGTAGTCGGTACTTTCAATGGAATCGACTCTCGCAATCCTTTGCAAAAATTCATCTTGGATGCCAGATATGGCGATTTCTTGCCAAATAATGCACTTGAGGCCATTGTTTCAGTAGAAATTGAGCTGGGGTTGATGAATTTGATGGAGCGGGGAGAGCAATTGAAGCCAGTGGGGAAGATGGTGCTGATAGGGCCGTTGATGCAGGAAGGTTGCAATCAGGGACATGTTCTTCAGGGACGATGGGAGGAAGAATAGCAGCATGTTCGATGATGGAGGGATCAACAGAGAACTTCTGTAGTGGTTTGGAAGTAGGCTCGACGTGGATGAGAGGAGTGACAGAGGGTGGAGAAGAAGTCACCGCACGATTGTAGAAGCTTTCATCAAAGACAGGGCGGCGGCATCGGACGACAGTCTTGGTGGTGGGATCCCAGAGCCGATAAATGTCACGACTGTTGTTGTATCCAAGCAGAATGCACAGCTTGGAGCAAGGTTCCAGCTTGGATCATTCAGCTTGGCGGATCCAGACATAAGCTGTACATCTAAAAATGTGGACGTGGCCCAGATGAGGACGGTGTCCAGTCCAGGCTTTGTACGGAGTATGTGTGCCCTTCAGCAGCTTGCAATTAGGAAGATGGTTTGTGATGTATGCTGCCATAGTGAGAGCTTCAGCCCAGGAAGCAGTGGAAAAACCTGCCATGTGAAGCATGGTGCGTGTCCAGCCCAAGAGAGTCCGGTTCAGGTGCTCGGCACGTCCGTTTTGTTGTGATGTGTATGGCACAGTTTTGTGGTGTTGGATCCCTTTGCTTTTGTAAAACGCTTTGAGAGTAGAGTTGACAAACTCACCACCATTGTCGGTCTTCATGGTCTTGACTGTCAAAAAAAATTCATTCTCCACTTGAGTGATCCAGACTTTGAGGGTTTCTGGAACTTTATTCTTGTAGCGAAGGATTTTGACCCATGTCATTTGTGTGTAGTCATCAATAATTACCAGAAAATATTGTTTCCCAGAAAATGATGGCTCCTTGATGTAGCATCAATCAAGATGAATCAGCTCCAGCGGCTGTGTGGCAATATGTGTTGAGTATGACGAAAGTGGAGCCTGATGCTGTTTTCTGGTGAGGCAGCCGTGACTTCTGGAGGGATCCCGTTGATGTTTGGAAGGGAGATTGTGGACAGATGCTTGATAGCCATGGTGTTGAGAGTATTGTAGCCAACATGAGCTAGTCGACGGTGCCAGATTTCTGCTTCAGGCAGGGGTCCGGAGCCATGTGACGGACCTGGAAAAAAAGGGTTAGTAGTTGCTGTGGCGGCGAACACCATTTCTGGTGCTACGTTTACTATAGGAGCCTCAGCAGTGCCAAGGATAGTCAGGTTTCCCTGTCAATGGACCTTGGCTTCCAGCTGAGATTCGTTGCTGTAGATTTTGCAGCTTTTATCAGTATCAAAGTTCACCCTGAATCCTTTGTCGTTCAACCGAGTGACAGAGAGAAATTTGCAGCCAAGTCGGGGACGTAAAGGACTTCAGAAAAAGTGCAAACGTCTTTCTCCCTGGTGAGGGTGATGCTCACGCAAACAGTTCATTGGCCATAGGCTGAAATTTTTGTACATGATGAATAACGCGGCCATCACCAACCCGTACTTCCCTTAAAATGGTGAACTTTGTGTACATGATGAACCAATCCTTCTTGCACATCATGTGCTTGGTGCAGCCTGAGTCAGTGACCCATGCTAGGATGCCTGCTGCTATAAGGAATGCATTTTCAATGGTGCACATGGTGAGCGCTTTCAGAATTGGTTCTTCCTTGGTCTCTGTTGAGTCTTCTCCTACTGAAGTGTCTTCTTCTTCGGTGCAGGTGGGGCCCTCTGACAGAAGATTGATAGACGTGCTGGATGAAGGGTCGTATTGAGGTTGTGTCCTTGTTAGAAGAGTGTACATTCCTGACACGATGCTGGACACAATGCTGGTAGGTCTAGCGTCCTGTCCAGTGGTAAGATAAGCATGTTGTTGTCGCAGTAGATGAGACACGGATTCTCTGGGAAAATCTGCTGCAATATGTCCAAAGTTCTGGCATGTCCAGCACTTGCCTATGTTCATAAAGATGAACGTAGGGTCTTGGAGAGAAAGACCTTTGAGGGGATTGGTAGCGAAAGTCTGGAAGACCTCCTGGTCTTTGTTTGTTGTCCTTGGTATTTTGGCGACAAGACCAGTCTCATCTCCGTTGTCTTTGATAACCTGGTCTTCAGCGAGGCTTAGTTCTTCAATCACTTTTTCAAGTGTAAGGGCGTCTGGTTGCGCCGGAGGTGGTGCCGCAGTGGCCTGGCCATTGGCAGCATTGCTGGCATGAGGATTACCAGCTTGACCAGCGGCTGTTGCAAGAGCTTGGTTGAACTGTGTCTGATGTTGTGCCAGCTTTTCATCGAAGGTCTTGCCTTGTTTTTTAAAAGTTAAGAGTCTGTTGATGGTGTCCTTGAATCTGGGAGGAAGACATCAGAGTAATGTTAGCACCAGGACACGTTCTGAAATGACCTCACCCAATGCGCTGATGTGGCTCGCTAGATGCTTGAGATGCGAGATGTGATCATCAAGACGTGTCCCTTCCTCCGTAGTCTGAGTATGAAACTCTGTCAAAAGGCTACCAAGTTTCACATCAATGGTGTTCTCGTATTGATTATTTAGGGCTCTCCATGCTGGTCGGGGGCAGATATTGTTGTTTCCATATCAAATGATGAACTTCAGACGTTCCATAAGTTGCATTGCCAGGAGTGAAAAAGCCTTATCGCATTTAAATTGCCATTTTTCACGCTGCTCTTGAGTGGCAGCAGGGTCAAGAGTCTCAGTTGGTGGGTCCGTGACGACTCCCCATAATCCATTGTTGCAATAGATAATTTGCATGTTGAAGGCAAACATGTGGTAGTAATCTCTGTCAAACAGAGCCATTTTGAAAAGATCACTGTGAAAGCCGTTGCGCGTCATGGTGTCGGCAGTACCGGCGTCTCTTGACAATCCTTGAAAGGCACCACCTGCTCTGATACCAAATGTTGAAGTTAAAACCTCCATAATATTCTAGTACCTTTCAATTTCCTTCTTAAATCTTGTAGCTATTGATCTCATGAGGTACTACAACTGCAGTTTCACTTGTCACTTCATCGCACATTCACTTGTGCTCGGGATACACTTAAACACGTGCTCTAATAACATCAACTGAGAGCATAAACACACATTTTGTCTCAAGAGCTTTCACATGGTACAACTCTTGCTTGAAATAATGAAGTACAGTCGAAGAAATAAGAAACACAAACCTATAGCCATTTATGTAACTACACTAGCTACCAGCAAGGAAATACAAGTATCAGGTAGTCTGGTGATGTGTGACTTTCGATACCTCAGTCACATGGTCATCCGGACGTGGCTCAATGACTCCCAGTCATCGGCAGACCAAGGTTGGCGGATGCCCAGCGCCCTCGGTGCAATACACGGACAAGATTGTCCAAATTTGCGGCAATCTTCTTTTTCCCGTCAATCCACAGCTCGATGCTCGAGAGGAGCTGCCGCTCAAAATCTCGAGCCATCAATGGTGGAAATGAGATCTTGGTCCTCAGGATGATCCTCCATTCTCAGATCTTTCATGTAAAGTATTTTAATCCAGTGAACCAAGGATCGAGCGACATCCACTGATCTCACTCGATCCTTGACCATCAACAGTCATGTTCTCATCTCCTGCCACATCAGCAGTTCTGCGATATTGTTTGTGGTCAAGATACTTGTGTCGCTTGCTGTCTGTGCGAAGAGCCTGCTTCGAGTTGAGACAGAAACTATGCCCTGTTCCACTGTTGCATATGTCACGATGAGTATGGGCACAAAGTATGCCACTTTTCCAACAGCATCAAGTCCTACAACGCCACTGAGATGTCGATCATCTCATTGAAGACCACTACCAGCGTCATCAGTCTACATCTGCTAACTTTCCTGGACGTAGTGACTAGAAGGAGGGAGGGAGGGAGTTTTACCCCCCAGATGTACACAAGTCCCTAAACTCCGTGAGTGGAACTTTTTGTCAAAACAGATGTAGCCCACCATGCGTCGACCTCAGAAGTTTTACGCAGATTGGCTGAGGGCATTTTGGCCACCTGCCGACAATAGAATTTTACAAGGACACAACTTAATATTCTCCAAACACCCTGACTTCTTGGCAATGTTTCTCAAAGCGACCACTCATGATGCGGCGTCCCACGCATGGCTCAAATCGAGCACCCAAGGCCCAAGATATGCCTCATTGCCTTCATAACTATTCCATATATGCACTCGACATGTCCGACACTTGTCATTGAATTACACTTACTACTAAAGACAACCTATCCAACTGTCCTAATTTCTCTAATCATCTTCTACTGCACACCTCATCCATGTGAATCATCCATGCTGTTACATAAAAGAAGTATATGAGTCCCTAAACTCCGCAAGTGGGCATTTCTATCATTACATTTATGGCCCATCATGAATCTACCTCAAGCGTTTTGCGCTCACTGGCCTCAGGGCATTTCTTCCACCTGCCCCAATCTTCGGTGTTCTGTTCCCAAAGGTTCTCAAACATTTGACCACTTTCTAGAATGATCGATATAATTTTCACGAACGGTACCAATATATTGATACTATTTAGATGACTTATTGACATCTTTGGACTTTTATCGAGCTGCACCTTGACATTCTCGAGACCCTCCAACTTCTTGGTGGATTTTCTTGAAGTGACCACTCACAACGCCGCATCGCACATGTCTCCTGACACGAGTGTCCAAGACCAAACCTATGCCTTAATACGTTTCTTGCAATTATATATGTGTGTTCAACATGTTCGATGCTTGACATTGAAGTACAATAACTACCGAATAAAACTATCCAAGTGTCCACATCCCCCAAATCAGCTTCTTCTTGGCACCTCATCCCTTTGATCCATGATCTGCTTGGCGTAACACTTGGAATCAAAGTGCAACAGTACTAGAAGGATAGGAAACACATCAACTACAAGGCAACAACCTCGCACCTGTCTTCAGTGCATGTCCACCATTTCATAATTTGCAAAACTTGCAACGAAGATGGTGAACAGAGTAAGCGCACTCATTGATGAGTAGCACTAACCGACAAAGACTCTGACGATGGAGAATCAACAGCACACAGTCCATGACTCTCTCCAAGAAAATCAAGCAGCAATGGTCACTTTCACGGCAAATGGCGCAGCACCAAAGATCCTGACGGCCAACCCTATAACGGACTTCTCAGGCCCCGGAAACCCTTCGCCTCCTGCATTATCCGCCAGGGCGACACCTGGTACATTACTGTTACCACTCGGCCATGTCCATGCTTGTGTAGATCCCTGATGCAGACCCAGCTGGATTCAGAACACCGACCGGTGGTCATGCCACCCACCAACATCTCCTAGACAGCTGTTACGACATCCTGGATGCTTGCTGGAGTGCTATGTAATTTTTGTGCAATCGTCAGAGTTTTCTCAGCGGACTGACTCTTGAGCCCAGTTTGTGTCAGGAAATCTGTGTGGTGCGGTCCTGATGCTGGTCTGATCCGAATCTAGTGGTTCAAGTCTTCTGTTTTTGGGCGAATCTGAGACTGAGCGTGAGATTTCTGGTTGCCTCACGCTATGTGAGCAGGATTTTAGAGACAGTCTCTTTTGTGAAGGGAATAACGTCATTTTGCATTACTTTTTGTACAATGAAATGATCTGAGAATTTATAGGGCTAGTCATGCGCTCTCCAACGCACCAAACCGCGCACAAAAAGGCCAAGCGTAGCCCAAGTTATTCTTGCCGAAGCTCAGTCTCTCCCACCACAAAAAGGCCTAACGCCTCCATGGCGTGCACACGCCGTTGCGCCTTCCCTCACGTGTGAAGCACCTTTCCCAGGGCGCATATCCCATTGCACGTGATGTTGGGATCCCCTGCACTGTTTTGATGCACCTCCCCTACTTTTGGGTCGAGTTTGGTGATGGGGTGTGATGAGGTTTAAAACCTGTCCGCGGACCTGCAGTCAGGGATGAGGTCAGGGACGAGTCCGAAACTTAGTAGTATGTTTTGTTACTCCCCGAGTAACAAAACATACTACTGGGTTTTGGACGCTGAGCCAGGATTTTGGCTAAGTCCCTCAGTAACAACCTGCACTACAGGATCCGGTGGATTATCCACCGGATGCCTCGGCAGCCACTCAGGAGAAAAATCTCCAGATGGAGATTTATTACTCTGTCCGGTCAATTATTCACCGGAAGTCGAGTCGCGGCCGGCTCCCAGAGCCGGCCCGCACACCCCAACTTTGGAAGCTCATATCTCCCTCAATACTTATCCAATTCCGGTGAAACAACTTCCACCACATTCAACCACTAGTCAAATTTTAGGGGCAATTATTCATTTGAGGATCCAAGCAGTCCTCGAGCCGCTAGATCCAACTGCGATGATTTTCCTCTCTCTGGCGGCTCGTCGGCAACTCCTGGTGCCGCACTTGAGCATGTGGAGGGGCAACTTTTCAACAGTTTGCATTTTTTGCATTGTGTGTCCATACATTGGTGCCAGATCTATGCGTGTGACAAGTTGTAGTGTCGGCCTTAAGATTATGCATCTCTATGTTTGGACGGTGTTGCATTTTGATGCTTGTGCGTATAGTTATGGCCAAAACAATCGTTTTATGCCAATTATAGGACAAACTGACACTACTGCGTGCGTCACCTGCTGTGCGTCACAAAAGTTATTTTTCCTGTGTACTTTTCAGTTGACATCCCTCTCTTCATTGCTAATCTATTGGAACTTGTGAGACTTTGCTCGTCCCCCTAGCCTAACCCTTGATATTTCTTACACCTGCTTGCTTACCACTGTGCCAGCTGACTCGACATTGCCGCCACATCAGCAGTAGCAAGGCTAGGGAGCTTCCTAGAAGTTTCTCTTACAAGTCCCTAAATTCTAAGAGTGGGAATCATTGTAATGTTAGTTGTCCCGGTCTGTTTGTACAACTTACTGTGACCACTTGACCGTGTCCATGCTAGTGCAGAATCCTGATGCGGATCCAGTTGGCGCTGGAGCACATACGGATGGTGGCTCCATCCACCCGCAGTTCCCAAACAGATGCCACGGTGACCTGGGTGCTTCCTGGGGTACTCTGCAGTTTTTCTCGATGGACTGGGTATTGAGCCCGACGTACATGTTTTACATTGTGTGTTCACTGATTGATGTCGGACCTATGTGTGTGATTACTAATAACATCTGGCTTAAGATTCTACAGCTCTAGGTGCAGACGATGTTGCATTTGGATGAGGGCTTTGATTACTGGGAGACCCTGTTTCAGGTTTGGGCCGGCTCTGATGGCATTTGGCCCTATTACCATAGCCAGTACCAAACTCGTGATGCTCACCAGTCCAGAAAGCAGCAAGAGCGATGCGTGTTCTCCTCTACGCTATGCCGCATGAGACTGTGGTCGAGTTTCACCCCTTTCTGAGTGAGGACTGGGACTGGAAAAGACCCACGCCAGGGGTGGGAGCTGGCCCTCACACAACTCGTTGCAGAGACCCATGGCACGAGGGCAGCTCCATTGCGTGAGTTCCACTCCCTCCGCCAGGGTCCTGCGGAGCATGGAGCAGACTATTGGAGACGCGCCATGTGCCTTAACATGCATCGTGGGACTGGTGGCGGGACGCAGCTGTGGGCATTCGACGCCATCATAATGGTGGTGCAGTCGGATGACGTTAAGCTCTTTACAGAGTTAAACCGTGTCGCCCTCTCTGAGTTGTCGAATTCACTATAGCTGCTTCCCTCGGCTCATCCCTAATTCCTCTAGGCGACGTCGGGTCATGAGGTTGCTGTCACCTATCAACAGAGTCTTGTTGTAGTTGTGACTACAACTCCTCCTATGCCTCTATCCCAGTTCATCAATCCCACCTCCACTTGTTCTTCCTCCTCCTCCTCTACCCCGTGCGGCCAGAATCAGATTGTTGTAGTGACCATATAGGATAAGAAGAGAAGAAAGAGATGCGACAAGGGACGGTAGCATCAGCAGCAGCCGATGAGCAGTGGGAGTGGACACTTTGTCCACTGGTACAACTATGGGGGTACTCATTGTTACACAAACTGTGAGCAACCACTTGACTGGCCTCTGCTGCCCATGTGCCATCTCCATGTGGCACATGAGTAGCAGATGTCCTCCAGTGACATACGGACGAGTCACACCGTGCCCACGACTACTACAGACGCATCTACTTCACCAGGCAGCAGTGGTGATATGGACCCTCGGGATTGCACGATTGTGCAGCTTTATCAGCTGCAGGCGCTTCATACTCAGGGAGGTGTGAGTGTGTTTGCACAGTCGAGTAGTTCCCAGACAACTTGTCCAAGTTTATTTTTTGCCCGTGATGATGCTTGTGGAGGGGCTCAGTCGGCGAGTAATGAGGACGGACCTGACAGCACAGATTGCCTTGATGAGTTACAGGTCTGTGCTGTTTGTCGTTGTCACGAGTCCTCTGCTTCGCGTCAAAGAGAGGCAGAGTTCTGTGGCATATTGTTCAGTGGGACCTGGATCATTGACTGGCGCCATCCATCACAAGACTTGTCATCACATTGACTACGTTGTGCTTGGTCCCCTTGTGTTTGTTCGTTCCATTTCCACAGGTTCTGGTCAGTCCTTGCCTGTGCAAGGTGTTAGGGTTGTATCATTTGGTGGCCTAACTGGCCCCTTGTACATTGCAGGTCTGCTCTTTGTCCTTGCTCTTGAGTTCAGCCTGCTCCCTGTTTGTTCTTGTACCAAGATGGATCTCTCTGTTGAGAACTCCGGTGACTCTGCCATTGTAACTGATCTCAAAACTCATGTCGTTCTTCTTCATGCCTCAGTTGTCAATGACCTGTATCATGTGTCTTGTACCACTTCCTCTACCTCCTCTCCTTCCTCCGCATCTGCACGTGTATTTTTCACAGGTTTTCACTCTCCAGAACACCAGTGTTTGCAACTTTGCTGCCTTTGCCATGTGACCTCGGACACTGTGTCCAAGCTCCATCGGACTCAGTGAGCCCTCGGTCTTGACGTGGCTTCCTTCAACAAGCCGTCCAAGACCAACTGTCTCTTCTACGCCCACGGTAAGCTACATCACCGCACTTACCTTGGATCCACTTCTTAGGCACTGCAACCGCTTCAGCTGTTCCACTCGGATCTTTCAATCCCCTCCCTATCGATTCTCTCTCATATCGGGGGTGATATGTCCTCACCCTGACTGATGAATTTACTTGGATGAGGTGGGTCTACAGCCTCTGCCACAAGAGCGATGCCGACCTGGCAGTTTTCCTGTGGCTGGTGATGGCGGAGTGCCGGTCTTGCCAGACCCTCCACATGTTCCGCTTGGAACCTGGTGGTGAATTCTTACCTGGTGGTGAATACTGTGCAAAGCGCAGTATTTTTCACCAGCTCTCTGTCCATGCTACACCACAGTAGAAGGGTGTGTCTGAGCACTGGATCCATACCATGAAGGATGTGATCTACGCCATGTAGACTAAGGCGGTGTGGTGCCTTTGAGGGGTTTTCCTACATGAAGTGGGTTTGCAACCGCCTACCACACCGTCCTCTTCTGGACCATGTCACGCTGTACGAGTTGTGGTTTGGCCATCATGCCGACCTCCGTCTTGCTCGTGTTTGGGGGTCCCTAGCCTGCATCTGGCACATCGAGGACCAACAGGGGTCCAAGATCTCACCTCGAAGTCGCATGTGTTTTATTACCTGATTTTGTATTTCCCCGTGCTTGAAGGCCTGACACTTTTGGGACCCCGCTCGTCACTACATGTTGAGTCTTGAGACGCTCTCTTCTTTGAGGCACCTACCTTGACCGGTCTAGGATTTTGGCACTGGCCGCCAACCGCGTTCCTACCTGTGTGGCTTCCCGGCGGATGGGGGAGTCTAGACCTACAGATGGGTCCAGCCGTGCCTCCTCACATGTGGTTCTGTCTCTGGCTGATGACGATCTAGCCATTATGGCTGCCAGTCCAGTCGTCTCGTTGACTCCCTCCAGCACACCTGCTTTTGTGCCAGTATCAGTCCCTTCTGGCACACCTGCTCCCATGTTAGTCTCAATCTCTTCTGGCACACCTCTTCCCCTACCAGTATCATGATGAAAATGGGACAGCCCTCAGGGAGGTGATCAGGCTCACTAAGAGCCGCCTAGGCATAACCAACTGTTTGTGAGAGAGAGTTACAGGTTGCACAGACAGAATTCACGGAAGCGAATGTAGGTTTGCATAGAACATAGAATGTCTAAATCAACTCTTGAATGAGAAATTATATTATCACGGCTTTCTAACAAGACCTTATATGCCTCATTTGGACAAGGGAGCACTAAGATACACTGTCAAAGTTTGCCCTCTAGCACACTCTCATAGCCTAGAGGAATGAGCAGCAGTCACCTTCTCACACATGAGAATTAGGTCTCACACGACCTGCAAGACCAACAATCATGGACTCTACCTTCCTTGAATTCTCCTGGAGGTCCTCCAGCCAGCTTTTCTCCTTGAAGGCTGCTCGCAGCCGTCCTGGTCAATATTTCTGCCTCTCTTTGAGCTCAAAGTGCTCAGGTCATCACTTGAACCCGATCCAAGATCTCCAAACTTTGGAAATCCATATCTCACTCAAACGGACTCCGAATTGAGTTCCGCAAAGTGCGTTGGAACCTGTAAGACATCCTCTACGCAACCATGATTCCATATGATTTCTATCAAGCAACATATTTTTGTAACCTTCTGGCACCCTCATATCCATCATTCTCCCACTTTGCAAGAATAAAAACCACACAAGTCCGCACTATCCCCTGAGCTGCTGAAAGCGGTGCGCTGCCAGCAGCTTGGTCAGGAAGTCTGCCAGCATCATGCTTGAAGGGCAGAACTTGATCTGTACCACCTGCTTTTCCACGAGCTCGCAGATTAAGTGATATCGCAGGTCGATGTACTTGGTGCGGGTGGGAAACTCTGCGTTCTTGGTCTGAGCAATGGAGCTCATGCTTTCATAGTAGATTGTAGTCTTTGTGGTCTGCTCCTCTCTAAGGCTTTCCAGCAGCTCACGCAGCCACACGGATTCCTTTGGTGCTTCACTCGGGACAATGTACTCTGCTTCGGTGGAGGAGAGGGCGACACACTCTTGTTTCTTGATCCTCCAGCTGATAGCACTTCCCCCCAACACAAACTCGAACCCACTGGTCGACCTCCTTGTGTCTAGGTCTCCTCCCAAATCTTTGTCACTGTAGCCAATGAGGATGGGGCTGTTGTTGCCTTTGAGTGTGAGACAAAGGCTGCTGCTGCTGTCAAGGTAGCGTAGCATGCGCTTAACCTCCTCCCAATGTGGCAGGTCTTCATACGGGAAAAACTTGTTGAGCACTTCCACAACTTGGCTGATGTTGAGGCCCGTGCCGACCCCTGTGTATATGAGGCTCCCAACTGCTGCTTGGTATGGCACTGCTTCCATGCGACTGCTCTCTTGTATGATGTGGGGAGTCTGTGTCATTCTTAGCTGCGCTCCCACTTCCAGTGGAGTTGCGGCTTTGCGTGCTCCCATCATGTTGAAGTGCTTGACGATGTCGCTCACGTACGTGCTATGCAACAACTCCAAAGTCTGCTGCTGCCTGTCACACTGTCCCATGTCTTTCATGTCGAACCTGGCAGCAAGGGACTGCTTCACATCGTCCAAAAGAGACTTGGAGTCAGATGCAATGAGCAGATCATCAACATAGAGCAAGATGATGACCTGGCTTGCCTCTTGTGCGTGCCCATAGACTGCATGGTCAGCTTTGCTGCGCACAAAACCAAGCCCAGCCAGCTGCTGATCCATTTTGTGGTACCATGTTTGTGGTAATTGCTTCAGGCCGCAGAGGGCCTTCACAAGCTTGCACACCAAATTCTCCTTTCCTTCCACCACATACTCCTCCAGCTGCTCCATGTACACATCCTCTCTGAGGTCACCATTCATAAATGCACACGTCATATCCATTTGGTGCACCTCCTGTCCATAGCAGAAGCAAGTGTGAGGATTGCTCAGATGGATGTGAACTTTGCGACAAGTGCAAATGTCTCATTGTAATCCACACCCTCAGTCTGTGCATACCCCTTTGCAACCAGCTGTGCTTTGTACCTGAGTACCTTACCATCCACACCATGCTTGCGCCTGAAGATCCACTGGCACCCGATCGCCCGGCTGCCACGTGGAGCTTCCTCGAGGGTCCAGGTGTCGTTCTTCATAAGTGCACCATACTCCTCATCTGCTGCGGCACGCCAATCTGCCGCCTTGGTGCTGCGCATGGCTTCAGCGAATATGTCTGGGTCATTGGTGACGGTGAGGAAGAGGATCTCAAGGTCACAGGACTCTGTTGGTGGTGGAGCGGTGCATAGGTTCAGCCGCTCGCCTTGTTCTATCTGTTTCTTTGCGAGCCTCTCGGACCACCGTAGCTGCTCCTGACTGTCCTTCACACCTTTGTTGATGTGTAGGGACCGTCGTGACAGTTGCTGTTTGTTGCTTTGCTGATCCTCCTCATCAGATTTGGTTGTTGGCTCCTTCTCCTTCTCAGCTCCCTCCACCTCCTTGTTGATGCCGCTATCACCGCCATCTTCTGAACCGTCCTCTTCTGCTACCGGCTCTTCTTCCACCTCAGGTACAAGTGCGGGAGAAAGTGGAACTGCAGACATAAAGCTCCAAGTCCAGCCCTTCACGTCCTCTTCAAAGACCATGTCACGGCTACGGATGATCTTGCTGTTAAATGGTATGCACCTTGTCCACTGGCTAGCTGGCTGGTTGCATGGAAAGACAAGGCATCTACTGCTATATGGTATACATCCAATGGTCTCTTCTGAGATAGGCCAGGAATGCACTACCCATAATGGGTATGTCCCCTGGAGATCATTATAGGAAACACATCTTTGTGGCCCAGTTGGGACAGGCGCCGGAGCTCATGGGTCGTGCGCTCAAACCCCGCGACGGCCGAATTTTTCTTTGTGGCCCAGAATGGGACATGAAGCTTCTAGGAAGCTTGGTAGAGCCTGCCTTGAGGATGCCACTTGGCGGTCTTAGGACGCGCCAACTAGGACTGTAGGCTGTCAGAAACCAGGGTTCGGTTCCAACTTGGCCCGACGGGTCTTCTGTGCTCACGGCTATGTTTTGTGCGGGTGGTTCTGAGTCTAAGCATGAGCTTTCTGGTCGCCTCACGCTATGTTTCTGGCAGTTGGAGACAAATGTGATACAGTCACTTTTGCGAAGGGAATAACACGATTTTGTATTTTTTTAAACATGGACATGATCTGAGTAGGGCTAGTCATGAGCTCTCCAACGCACCAAATCGTGTGTGATTCAGATCACCATAGCTCCCGCTACGTCAGCCAAAGTGCACCACCCCAAACCAGCCGCTCAGCCGGCAGCGCGTACCATGTCGCCCGCCGAGGCGTCTTCACACATCAAGGACCCATCAAAACAACATTCCGGAGGCGCAGATGTCCCTACGCGTGGTACTGGCACCCCTCGCACCTTTGGGGTCTGTTTTGATGACTTAATCATCGAGTTTGGTGATGGGAATTGATGTGGGTCGAAACCTGTTCGCGGACCTCCAGTCGGAATTTTGACGAAGTCCCCGAGTAACAAACTGTACTACTGAGTTCGGACTCTGAGCCAGGATTATGGCTAAGTCCCACAGTAACAAACTGCACTCCTCAAATCCGGCGGATCATCCACCGGACGCCTCGGCAGCTCTTCCGGAGCAAAATCCCAAGATGGCATTTGGTTACTCGTTCTGGTCAATTATTCACCGGAAGTCAAACCCCGGTCGGCTCCCAGAGCCGTTGCGCACACTCCAACTTTGGAAGCCCATATCTCCCTCGTTACTGGTCCGATTCCGGTGAAACAACTTCCACCAGATTTAAAAGCTTGTCAAATTTCAGGGTCAATCCTTCATTTTAGGATCGAAGCCAATCTCGAGTCGCCAGATCCATCAATGAGGAATTTCCACTCTCTAGCGGCTCGTCGCCGCCTCTCGGTGCCGCACTTGGGCATGCAGAGGGGCAATCTTCAACATTTTCCCCCTTGCACCTGCCATGCCCGCTTCTCCTGCTTTCTCTCACTCATCTTCCGCTCCGCCCTCCCGCCCATCATAGCTGGTCATCCCAAGTCCGGCCACGCTCAATGCGTGCCGGTGGACGGGTTACGCTTTGGTCAAGCAATCCGCAAGCATGTCGTGTGTGTTGCAGTGCTGCAGCACCACCTGCCCCTTTTCAACCATGTCCCGTGCTTATTGATAATGCACATTGATGTGCTTTGTCCTCTTGTGATGCGCCGGGTTGTTGGGCAGCGAGATTGAGCCAGTGTTGGCCTCTTGCACCACCGTAGGCTCGTGCTGCGGCATGCCCAGCCCCCTCAGCAACCTGCGGAGCCACACCGCCTCCTTGACCGCCTCAGCCAGCGCGATGTACTGTGCTTCCATTGTGGAGGTGGCGACACAGTCTTACTTTCTGCTACACCACAAGACTGCTGCACCAGCGAGGAAGAACACGTATACGAATGTGGACTTCCACTTGTCCACATCGCCAGCGTAGTCTGCGTCCATGCAGGAGACCAGGCGAAGAGGGTCCACCCGCCCCTTGCTGTCAAACCTCAAGCGCGCGTGCCGTGTTGCCTGTAGGTAGCGGAGGATGCGTTTGACTGCCTGCCAGTGTAGTGGCCCTGGATCGGCCACGTACCTGCTCACTTGGCCCACTGAATAGGCCAGGTCCGTTCGAGTCGCCACCATGGCATACATGAGGCTGCCCACCGCTGATTGGTAGGGCACCCCTGCCATATCCTCCCGCTCTTCTTTTGTTTGCGATGCCATTGCCACACTCAATTCATAGGTCGTGGAGACCGGACTGCCAACTGGTTTGCAGTCCTCCACGCCACACTGCTTGAGCACCTCGGCCACGTATTTGGCCTGCCCCAGCTCAAGCGTGCGCGCCCTCCGGTTCCGCGTGATGCTCATCCCGAGGTTGTACTCCAGCTCCCCCATGTCTGGCATCTGGAATCTGCTCCTCAGCTGCTCTTTCAGCTGGTGTAGGCTCAGCAGATCCGTCGAGCACAAAATCAGGTCGTCCACGTAGAGTGCGACAATCTGATGGAGCTCTTTGTCACGCCGCACGTACACGCTGTGATCCGCCTCACAGCACTTGAAGCCGAGTTGTGCCATAAAGCTGTCCATCTATTGGTACCAGCATCTGGGCGATTGTATTAGCCCGCAGCTTACACACCTTGCCCTCCGGTGCCTCCACCCCCTCTGGCACCTCCATGTAGATCTCTTTGTCTATGATGCCATAAAGGAAGGCCATTCTTACGTCCATTTGGTGGAGCTCCATGTCCTTCGCGGCCGCCACCGCAAGGATCGCCCGGATGCTTGTGAACTTGGCAACAGGAGCAAACGTCTCATCGTAGTGCTTACCCTTACGCTGTGCGTATCCCTTTGCCACAAGTCGCGCCTTGTATTTGTCAACCACACCTTCCTTTGTGAACTTGGTCTTAAAGACCCACTTTGAGCCGATGACCTTGGCATCTTTCGGCCTGTCAACGAGCTCCCACGTGTCATTTTCCATGATGGACGCCAGTTCCGATTTGATGGTTGCGTCCCATTGATCCCCTTTGGGTCGTGCAAGTACTTCTTGCATGGTAGTCGGCTCCGTTGATGCAGCCAGCAAACACCGCGTCATGCCGATCCATCGACCTTTGCTTGCGTCGAAGCGCTTCTCCACTTTTCGCTGCCTCCCGCTTCGGCTCGGTAGTTTTTGCGGCACATCGTCGCTCTACTGTGATCCCTGCGACTCAGCACGCTCCGGTGAATCATCGACCGGACGCCTCCCCAAGGATCTCTCCCGCTCTGGCGAAACATCACCCGAACGACCGGCACGTCCGGTGGATATTCCACTGACGTCCGATGCGCACTCTGCAAGGAGTGCGCGCCTTGGCACCCTCGGTGCCTCATCCGCCGGATCCTTCCAGTGGATCTCCTCATCAGCTTGATCTTCATCGGATTCCTCCGCTTCAGCTGCCAACATTGGTGCACCTTTGCGCTCTGATGCCGCATCCTCAACTTCGGCGTCCGCCGGCTCCTTCTCGTAATCAAGGAGCTGGAACCACTCCCTTGTCTTAGGGGAGTCCACCATGCCCACGTTGTTGCTGCTGATGTAGCTCTATTGCTCGTCGAACTCGACGTCTCGGCTGCGGATTACCTCCCTCTTGTGCATGTTGTAGAGCCTTTACGCCTTATGCGTGCTCTCATAGCCAAGGAAGAGATATGACTTTCCCCGCAGCTCCTGTTCGCTATCGCGCCTTTGCACAGCCTACACCACCACGTGCGCCTTGCACCCGAATACTTTCAGGTGTGCCACACTTGCCTTGCGCCCGCTCCAAACCTCCTGCGGCGTCTTCCAGCCGTTCTTCCCCTTCAGCACCACTGTAGGAGTGAGGTTGATGGTGTAGCTTGCCGTGCACACAGCTTTCATCCAAAAGCTTCGCAGCAATTCCGCATCCACCAACATGGTCCGTACCATGTTCAGCACGGTCTGGTTTGCCCGCTCTGCCACACCATTTGACTGAGGCAAATACAGCGTAGTTTGTTCCCATTTTATGCCCTACTACTTCATCCACCCGCTACAGCCCACGTACTCTTTACCGTTGTCCTTGCGTAGCGCTTTGACCTTCCGGTCGGCCTGCCTCTCCACTACGGCGGTCCAGGACCTCGCCTTTCCGCTTCATGAAGTGCACATAGAGTTTTCTGCTGTAGTCATCTATGAAGGTGACGAAGTAACACGCGTCGCTCTTTGACGCCGTCTTGAATGGTCCGTACACGTCGCTGTGCATGACCTCCAGTAGGTCCAAGGCACAATTCAAGTTTTTGTTGAACGGTTGCCGCACCTTGCCCCAAATGCAAGGCTCGCACTTTTTGTGCTTTGCTGCATTTGTCGCCTCTTTTGCACCGTCGATGACGAGGCCGCGTACCAGCTCGCGCTTCGCCATCTCCTTCACGAATGCTAGTGAGGAATGCCCCTGTTGGAGGTGCCAGATATCCAGATCAGCTCCCCCTCCTTTGGCCAGGTTGACGGTGCGTTCTTGCGTGTCTGCTGAATCTGTCGCCATGGGGATCACCTTGGTCTCCACGATGTAGAGGCCTCCCTCGCACTTAGCCTCCAGGGGCTCGCCGCCACCATCCTTCCGCACGACTGCCCCTCTTCTCCTGAAGAGCACCTTGTACCCCTTGTCAGTCAGGCGGCTGACACTTAGAATGTCATCCAAGCCAGGTATGTGTTGCACGTTCTTGATCACGCGCTGCACCTGCTTCCCACCAACTACCACCTCAATGTCCACATCTCCTTGGCAAGCTTTTGGCTCGACCTTGTCATTCGCGACCACCATGGATTTGCTGGACTTGGTGTAGTTTATGAACCCGACCTTCTTGACCTGGGTGTGCTCCTCGGCTCCGGAGTCAAGGCATCGCTGGTTAGCCTTCTTGAGGTAGTGGTTTTGAATGCCTTTGAGGAGTGCACTCTTGCGTTTGGCGTCCTTGTTGCCGGCATTTGCCTCCTCGATGCACTCATGGGCCCAGTGGCCCTCCTTGCTGCAGTTTCAGCACGCACCCTTCTTGGCACTCTTCTTGCCGCCGCCATGTGCGCCACCTCCCTTCGTCCCGCTTTCGCCCCTACGCGTTTTGGTGACAATGGCCGATGAGGACGATGAGGACTCCCCACAGCTCCGTCGATGCGCCTCGTTGCGGATGTATTCTGTGACCGCGACATAGGTGAGCTTGTCCTCTGCCCATCCTCCCAAGACTGTGATGAGAGGGCTCCAACTTTCAGGAAGGGCCATGAGGAGGGCCATCGCCTACAACTGCGTATCAATCTTCCATCCCACGTCGTTGCACTATGAGGCAAGCGACTCGATCTGCTGCATGGCGGTGATGACATCATCTCCCTCCTCATGTCTCACTGTCAGGAGTCGCTTCATGGCAAAGATTTTGTTCGCCAGCGACTTGGATTGATGGATGGTGCTCAGTTCTTGCCAAGCCTTGGCTGCCAGCTTGCAGCCTTGGAAGTAGCCCCACAGCGACTCAGCCGTCCCGGACACTAGCAGCATGAGCGCCTCCGAGTTTTTCTTTGCGAAGGCCTCATTCTACGCTTCCGTCGCTGTCGCTTCGTCGAGGACTTCGGTTCCCGACATGACCTGCAGCACACCCTCATGCGCGAGGCGGATCTCGAAGTGCCACCTCCATAGCCCAAAGCCAGGGTCGGTCTCATACTTCTGGATGGGTTGTGTCTCCTTCTGCGCCATTGCGCAGTCTTCAACTCCGGGACTTCAGAGTTTGACGGCGATGGCGTCCCCGAAGACAATCCCGTCCGCCGCTAAAGCCGTGAACGATTTGTAGACCCGTCGAGGCTGTGGGCCCATAACCCTTTGTCAGAAACCGGGGTTCGGTTCCAACATGGCCCAACGGGTCTTCTGTGCTCATGGCTATGTTTTGTGCAGGTGGTTCTGAGTCTAAGCGTGAGCTTTCACGCCATGTTTCTGGCAGTTGAAGACAAATGCGAGACAGTCACTTTTGCAAAGGGAATAACGCGATTTTGCATTAGTTTTTCAACATGGACATGATCTGAATATTTGTAGGGCTAAATATGAGCTCTCCAACGCACCAAATCGTGCGCGAATCAGATCACCATAGCTCCTGCTACGTCAGCCAAAGCGCAGCATCCCAAACCAGCCACTCAGTCTGCGATGCGCACCACGTCACCCGCTGAGGCGCCTTGACACATCAAGGACCCATCAAAATGCCATTCCGGAGGCGCAAATGTCCCTACGCGTAGTAGCGGCGCCCCTCGCACCTTTGGGGTCTGTTTCAATGAGTTAATCATCGAGTTTGGCGATGGGAATTGATGTGGGTCGAAACCTGTTCGTGGACCTCCAGTCGGAATTTTGACGAAGTCCTCGAGTAACAAACTGTGCTACTGAGTTCGGACTCCGAGCCAGGATTTTGGCTAAGTCCCACACTAACAAACTGCACTCCTGAAATCCGGCGGATCATCCACCGGACGCCTTGGCAGCTCTTCCGGAGCAAAATCCCCAGATGGCATTTGGTTACTCGTTCCGGTCAATTATTCAACGGAAGTCAAACCGCGGCCGGCTCCCAGAGCCACCGCGTACACTCCAACTTTGGAAGCCCAGGTATCCCTCGTTACTAGTCCGATTCCGGTGAAACAACTTCCGCCGGGTTCAACAACTCGTCAACTTTCAGGGGGAATACTCAATTTTAGGGTCTGAGCAATCCTCAACTTGCCAGATCCGTCGACGAGGAATTTCCTCTCTCTGGCAGCTCGTCAGTGCCTCCCAGCGCCGCATTTGGGCATGCAGAGGAGAAATCTTCAACATAGGCTAAGGTTGGATACTGTGGAGCCATTGCAAGCAGAAGCATTAGCAAAACTCTACAAGTACAGAAGCCCATACCATGCATGCATCCATTTACAGTTATTGCATTTGAGGCTCCTCACAGAGTGTCCAACCAAGGGTAGACACTAAAGACCTTCATGCCGACATTGTGGAGGTGCAAACTGAACAAAAATAAATTGTGGATCCCTCGTTCGAGGGTGATATGTTATCTTGGTTGAAATACCAAGAGCGGTTCGTGGCCTCCCATGTTGGGACCCGTTTTGTAGACCGTTGCTATCTAGCGCATTGACAAAGGGTTATGGGTCCACACTTCTCGTTCGAAGGCACGCTTCCAACACCGACTCGCACGTGGTCTTGTAGGATCCACAGGAACAACAGGGACACAAACATCGGACGGCCCAATCTACTCCATCGGCTCCATCTACTTCTTCAGGTAGGGTGCGCGCACGTGGCAGACTAGGGGACAAGGAAGAGCTCTGTCCGTGTTGGACAAGACCCTCGCGCCCCAACAAGATAAACCTTTACCCCTTTAGAAGGTGGTACAACCGCGAGTCTGTTTTTCTCATGATGGCACCATCACCTTAGGCGATCATCGGCAGGAGGGGTATACAAAGGAACCAACTGTACCTTTGACAACGGTCGAATTCAGCAGCGTCATCAGCCTCATCGGCCTCAACAAAGCAGAGTAGCAACGAAGTACAGAAGACGAGCAACCGCCAAAAATGGCGGATCCAACTCAAGCTCGCCTCGAGGCGGGTATGTCAAAATTCACGGGGACGGGTTTTCCCTTGTGGAAATGGCACTTTGAGATTGTCATGAATGGGCATGGCTACCTCGACATCCTAAAAGGGACCGAGACAGGAACTGCCAATGCAACATTGACTACGCACGCGTCTGACCTTGCAGCATAGACGATGAAGAACAAAATGGCTCTTGCCATACTTGTGACATCAATTGACGAGACTCAATACTCCCACATCACAAGATGCATGTCGGCTGCTGAGGCCTACGCAAAACTCTCATGCGTGCATCAATAAAACGCCCTAGTAAGCCAACTCTTCATCTTCCAAAGGTTGATGTCGATGAGGGTGAGCGAAGGAGAATCAATACCCGTACTTCTGCAATCATTCGACAATATGCTGCAAGAATTCTAGCACATGGAATGAAATCTTGACTCCAACATGCGTGCCATGATCCTTCTGATGGCGCTGCCGGAAAGGTGGGGATCCTTGATCACCGTATTTGGCGCTTGGAAGAAGGTAAAATCTGACGTATGAGGTTGTCGCCGAACACGTCCGCAATGAGTCCATGCAATGCAGTGGTAGTGAGGAAAACATTTCAGCCTACGCCTCTCGCTTTGGTGGAAAAGGTGCAAGCTCTTGCTCCAGTCAAGGCAACAGCGGAAGCGGTGGCGGTGGAGGGAAAGGCAATGGTGGTGGGAAGAGTTCCAAGAAGCCTGGCAACTGTCACAACTGTGGCAAGGCTGGGCACTAGGCTAGGGACTACCATAGTCCTAGGAACGAAGGTGGAAACAAAGGTGGAAAGGAGAAGAAGGAGCTCACCAACATGATGGCTGAAGGGTTGCCGATGAAGGAGAGAGCACTCCTTAGGCCCAGGGTATTCGCCCTTGAATTGGGCACCAAGCACCAATCCTCAAAAGAGAAGGGTGGATTTGTCTCCATGGCCGAATCTCATGCGCATCAAGTGTTCAAACAGTGGCGTCGTCGAAGCCATGAACGAAGGGGACAAGGTGAACACGTTCAACGTGAACGGTGCCGAGAAGATGGTCAATCCTAAAAAGGTGGTATACATGCCCTCCTTTGCAGCGAATCTCCTTTCAGTCTCACAAATCACCGACAACAACATGATGCCGGTGTTCACCAACAAGGAAGCCGTGGCCTTGAAAAATGAGGAAAGCAAACTTTTGTACACCAAAGACGAACTCATGCTTCAAGTTCCAAGAGTCAACTCTACGTGCTTCAAACCAAAGTCGCCAAGGCGTTGGATGAGGGACTAGCATGTGCCATGAAGACAGTGGCACCAAAGCCAAAGGATGCACCACTAGTGACCACTGCGGCCGCCACATCAACCAAGGACAATGACGCTAAGCTGTGGTACAGGCGATTTGGCCACGTGGCAAACAACAAACTACAAAAGATGTAGGAGCAACAGGTAGTCCACGAAATGGAAGGGTGTACGTTGTGTGAACCATGCCTCCAAGCAAAGGCAAAGAAGAAGCCTGTGAGAGTGGGTACTCTCTGGAGATTAGGTTTTAGTGTGTAGAGAGCACAGTTGCAGCGGAAAGTTAGACTTGGAGAAGTGTGGAAGCCAGAGCTAGAAAATACAGGTTAATGAGATTGAACTGAGTACAGGGTATTTATACTGTCCGGCCGGCTAGTCCTGGCCCTAGCCTGCTCCTCTCCTAGCTTGCTACAACAAGCTACTTGCTCCTCAAACCGGTGCCCTACTTGCACCTTGACCCAGTGCCCTACTTGCACCTAACGCTTAGTGCAAGAAGTGCCTGGCCGTCGATCGTCTGGATCGACGTTCCATCTTGTCTCGCGGCGAGCCGCCGCATTAGTATGACGCCTCTTGGCGGTGGGTGTGGTCGCCGTGTTGCGCATGCCACCGGGAGTGCTGCGACCGTCGCGCGGCTGCAGCCACTGTGTTTGCTACCGCCGTTGACCGTGTCTGTTGCCGGGAGCTCCTAGCGGCACGCTCCCCTTGGCGGATAGCGTATCTGTTACACAACTTGCCGAGGGGGCGAAAGCCACCCTCGCGTGGCGGTTACGGAACACCGCGAGGGGGTTCGCACAAAACAGCCCCCTAGTGTCGGCGTGAACTCCACGCCGGCGCTCGCTCGCGCGCTCGCTCGCCCGCTCATACTCCTCCTCGCTATTGCCAGCCATCGGGGTCGAGCCAGACCACCCAACTTATTTCTGAAGAACGAAAAATGCGCCGAGTGCCCCCAAATCCCGGGTGACACCCCGAGTATGCCAGGAAAAAAGAGGGCACCTTGTTACATTCACCCCCCCCCCCCCCGTCGGAGGCGTGATGACCCAGCGCGCCTGAGACACTCCTGGAGAACAGTGTTGGTACCCTCAACATGGAAGTTAACCTCTGGCTCCCAAGAGTTATGCTCCGCTGGGTACCCCTTCCACTGCACGAGCAATTCACGCCGTCGTCCCCTCTGACGGTCTGCCAGAATCTTCTCCACCTCAAACTCCTCAGTTCTTTCAACTTGGACAGTAGGAGGTGGAGCTGTCCCGCGACCCTGGAAGAAGGTGTTGGGGCCACGATAGGCACAAAGCAGGGAGTTATGGAAAACCGGATGGATGGTGTAGTAAACTAGCAGTTCTAGCTTGTATGAGACGGCCAACCGCTTCTCCAGAATGCGGAACGGACCCACCCATCACGGTTTTAGCTTGGGACTCCCAACTCCCATCAGCTGCAGGTTAGCAGAGTTCAGCGTCACCTGATCTCCCACTTGGATCTCCTTCGCAGAGTGATGCTTATCAGCCTACCGCTTCTGTTGCTTCTGTGCCTTCAACAGCCATTGCCGCACCACGTCCCAAGTGGTGGCAAACCCTTCAGCAATCTGCTGCACAACCGGAAGAGATGTTGCCGTAGGAAGGGCGGCTGGGCTCACTGGCTGGTGGCCGTAGACCACCTCAAACGGTGACTTCCCTGTGGATGATGATACCGTTGAGTTATAGGCAAACTCTGCCACTCCAACCTTCTCCTTCCAACCCTCTCCATCCGGTGGGACCATGCTCCGCAATAGTTGCTCCAATGTTCGGTTCGTGCGCTCCGTCCGCCCATCACTTTGTGGGTGGTATGCCATGGTCAGTTGCACCCGCGTGCCCAGCTTCTCCATGAGATCTCTCCAGAATCGCGAAGTGAAGCGTGGATCGCGATCTGAGACCACCGACTGTGGCACTCCATGCAGCTTGATGACATGACTGAGGAGGAGTTGAGCTTTTCCGGCATCTTGGAGAACCAGTCCACCACCACCAACACTGTGTTGTTGCCCTGCTACGTCAGAGGCAACCCACAAATGAAGTCGAGCGAGATGTCTGTCCATGGCCTCTCCGGTACAGGCAATGGTTGCAGCTCCCCTGGTGGCTTGGTCCTCGATGCCTTGATGCATTGGCACACATTGCAGCTGCTCACAAACCTCTTGCAATCAGTTGCCATTGACGACCACCAGTATTGGCGTGCTAAGGCCTTGAGTGTCTTGTTGAAGACAAAGTGACCCGAGTAGTGGGTGTCATGAAACCTCCTCTAGCAACAACTGCTTCAATGGCGCATAGTTCGGCACAACAATCCTCCGCTTCTGCCCCCTTCGCCAATACGTTCCATCCCACGCGGCGTCTTTCAGCGCACCACCCGTGAACTCACTGTCCACTTCATAGCCATGCTTGAACAGGCTATGCATGACTGGAGATCCCATCAGCACTGAGATGGCATTGAGGCTCAAGTCTGGCCTCCGCGACAGAGGGTATACTGGGCTTACCTTCCCAGGCTTGTACTGGATCTCGTAGTCGAAACTCCCTTCCAAGAACTCCATCCATTGAGTTTGCCGGTGACGAAGATTCGGCTGCCTCTTCAGGTACTTTAATGCGTAATGATCCGTGAAGACTACGCAGCGCCGCGACTCGAGGTAGCACCTCCAGTGCTTGAACGCATGGATCACCACCAGCATCTCCTTCTCATGGATTGTGTAGTTCAGCTCTGCCCCTCGTAACTTGCGAGACGCATACGCAATCGGCTACAGCCCCTTTCTGTGATCCTGCATCAGTACCGCCCCAATGGCATAGTCGCTCGCGTCCGTCACCATGACATACTCCTTGGATGAATCCGGATGCACCAGAACCGGAGCGTCACAAATTGTAACCTTGAGATCCTCAAAGCTTGTTTGTTCCTTCACGCCCCATTCCCACTGGTGATCCTTCCGTAACAGCTGGTTCAGCGGCGCACCCTTCTCTGCATACCCCCAGATGAATTTCCTATAATAGTTGACAAACCCCAGGATGACCTGGATGTCACGCATGCACTTTGGTGTCGGCCACTACTTCACTACTTCCACATTCTTTGGATCCATGAGGAGACCCTTGTCGCTCACGATGTGCCCAAGGAACTCCACCTCTCGCTTCTCGGACTCACACTTTGAGATCTTTGCAAACAGCTTCTCTTTCCAAAGAATTTCCAACACTTGCCAAAGATGTTGTTGATGCTCTTTCAGAGTTTGGGAGTAGACGAGGATGTCGTCGAGGAACACCACCACAAATTGGCCCAAGTGAGGGTGAAAGATCCTGTTCATAAGGCTCATGAACGTTGAAGGAGCATTGGTCAATCCAAACGGCATCACAAGGTACTCAAAATGGCCGTACCGCATCCATAACGTTGTCTTCTCCACATCCTGCTTCGCAATCCGGATCTGATGGTACCCCGAGCGCAAGTCAATCTTGCTAAAGAACTGCGCTCCCCTCAGCTGGTCAAACAGCTCCTCGACCCTTGGCAGCGGGTACTGGTTCTTGATCGTTATGTTGTTAAGTGTGTGGTAGTCCACGCACATCTGCAGCTCCCCTGTCTTCTTCTTCACAAAGAGGACTGGTGCAGCGTAGGGTGACACCGATGGTCTGATGAACCCCTGCTCCGTCAGCTCCTCCAACTACTTCTTCAGCTCACCCAGCTCATTATCGCTCATGCGATAAGCAGCCCGCACCGTTGGAGATTTTCCTGGAACCAGATCAATCTTATGGTCGATGTCCCGCTTTGATGGTAAACCCTTTGGCAACTCAGCAGGAAACACGTCACCGTAACTGTCTTACACTCCCTCGATGCCTTCTGACAGCTCTGTTGTAGGTGCTTTCTGCTGCTCGCCCTCTTGTTGCTTTGTCTCTACTGCCAACACTTCCACCTCTTCAGCTGCCACCTTTTGTAGCACCCATACAAGGTGCACTTGGTCCCCCTTACGCTGACAGCTCTTCAGCTGCACGTAACTCAACTGCGGCATCTTGCCTGCCTTGGAGTCCTTCACCTTAACCCATAGCGGCAAAACGATTTGCTCCCCGCATTTCTTCACTTTCACCTGGCTGCGCACCCAATCCACACCAGGATTCCACCGGTGCAGCCAATCACACCCCGGAATAGCGTCATAGGTATCCATTGGGTACTTGCGGAAGTTCACCTCGCACGACGGCTTGCCCAGACGGATCCTCAGAGGCTTCAGAGGCAGTCTACACTCCAGCTCCCCTTGCACCAACTTGGCTGTAGTTGGCTTCCCAGGTAGTCGTGCAAGCCCCAACCTCTCTGCACGCTCGTCGCTGAAGAATGAGTGCGACACACCACAATCCAGCATTGCTTTAATCTGCCGGCGATTCTGGCGCTCCTCGCCGTCCGCAGAACCAGCCGATAAAATTTTGGCTTTCAGGAGGATCCCCGGAACGCTCCCACTTCCTTGGCTCCGCAACAATACACTCGGTAGCTCCCTAGTTGTTGAAGGACTTTTGGGGCTAGTGTTCGCTGATGCGGACAAAGCTTCTCCAACAGTTGGCCGTCCGCCACTCTTTGTTGGTTGCCATTTCCCTACTGCTTCTTCTTACAGTCCTTCTTGTGGTGCCCAAGCTTTTCGCAGATCCAATAGTTCCCACCACGCGGCTTGCTCTGCTGCTGGCCTCCTTGCACTGCATCGATATCCATAGGATCAGCTGGTTGGTACTGTACTGGACGCTAATAATTCTCCTGCTTCTCACGAAAATCCCCTCGATGGTAGCGTAGCGCATCAACACCCTCAGCAGTGGCTACCATCACCTGGAACTCTGTGATGCCACTTAGTGCCAGCGTGCACTGAATTTCCGCCTTCAAGCCGTCATGGTACTTGTCTGCCATCTCCGGCTCGCTCATGTCGTCGATCTCCGAGCACAACGCCAAGAAACGGCATGTGTACTCCTGCACCAAGCCGATCTGCTACAGCTACTTAAGCTTGTTACGTGCGACCATGGAGGCGTTCACGAGATCAAATCGATCTCTGATGGCTTGCTCGAACTGCTCCCATGTCATCGGCACGCGAGCTTCAGCTTGCACCGCGCCTGGCTGCCACAACACGGCATGTTGCACAGCTGTGTTCCCACATCCACCTCGAGTGGCCAGCATATTCAGCTGCCTCCACCACTCCAATGCTGCTCCGTGTAGCAGTGTCACCGTGAACGATACACGCACAACATTGTCCTCAGGAGGGTGACCCAGAGCCCCAAAGTAGCTGTTCATCGCGAACAACCAGGTCCGAACGCTCGCTCCCTTGACAGAGGGATTGAATGCTTCTGGAGCTTTTGGCTTTAGTCTCGGCGGACTCCTTGACCGGGCCGCCCGAACCTGTCTAGAGTTAGTCCCGTCCCGCAGGTTAGCAATCTGCCGATTGAGACGCTCGTTCTCCAGCTTGAGGGCTCCCAGCTGCTCTTTGATCTGCTGTAGGGCCTGCTCCATGGCTCTTGATGACTATTAGCCACTGGAGATCCTTCGAAAAAAAATGGTAGCGTTTTTGCAGTAATTGAAAATTTTTCGGCAACAATTCGGCAGTCCGGGAAGAAAATCTGAGATCTTCGAAGTGAGTAGGAGTCACCCGCCGTCTCCCGCGCGCGCACGGTAGGCCGTGTAGACGTTCCAAAAATATAGAAAAATTTTCCAGAGGTTGGCTCGTGCGTTGGCTTCGAACTCTGGTCCAACAATCTCCCTCTCGATCAGCCTCGACGTTGTCCGGCGTAGTCCGTGCCTTCGCTCCTTGAAGTTTGGCGAGCTCCGGCAGCGCTTCCGCCCAACGCGTGACTCTGGGTGTGATACCAGATGTGAGAGTGGGTGCTCTCTGGAGATTAGGCTTAAGTGTGTGGAGAGCACAGTCGCAGCGGAAAGTTAGACTTGAAGAAGTCTTGAAGCCAGAGCTGGAAAATACAGGTTAATGAGATTGAACTGAGTACAGGGTATTTATACTGTCCAGCCGACTAGTCCTGGCCCTAGCATGCTCCTCTCCTGGCTTGCTACAACAAGCTATTTGCTCCTCAAACCGGTGCCCTACTTCCACCTTGACCCGGTGCCCTACTTGCACCTAATGCTTAGTGCGAGAAGTGCCTGGTCGTCGATCGTCTCGATCGACGGTCCATCTTGTCTCGCGGCGAGCCGCCGCGTTAGCTTGACGCCTCTTGGCGGTGAGTGCGGTCCCCGTGTTGCACACGCCACCGGGAGTGTTGCGACCGTCGCGCGGTCGCAGCCACCGTGTTTGTTGCCGCCGTTGACGACGTCTGTTGCCGGGAGCTCCCGGCAGCGCGCTCCCCTCGACGGATAGCGTATCTGTTACACTACTTGCCGAGGGGGCAAAAGCCACCCTCGCACGGCGATTACAGAACGCCGCGAGGGGGTTCACACAAAACAGCCCCCTAGCGCCGGCGTGAACTCCGCGCCGGTGCTCGCTCGCGCGCTCGCTCGCCCGCTCATCCTCCTCGCTATTGCGAGCCGTCGGGGTCGAGCCAGACCACCCGACTTATTTCCAAAGAACGGAAAATGCCCCGAGTGCCCCCAAATTCCCGGGTGAGACCCCGAGTATGCCAGAAAAAAGAGGGCATCTTGTTACAAAGCCATTTGGGAGAGGAGGTCAACCAGCAGAGAATGTCTAAGACCTGATCCATAGTGACGTGTATGGACCTTTTGACACAACGTCTAAGGAAGGAAGCAAGTACTTCCTAACCTTCATCGATGACCACAGCCGCAAGTTGTGGATCTACTTCCTCAAAACAAAGGGAGAGGTAAAGGAAAAGCTCCTCGAGTTCATCGCCATGGTAGAGCAGCAAACGTCTAAGAAGGTGAAGACGCTCTGAAGTGACGAGGGGAGTGATTACAAGGCATGCAAGCCTTGGCTCAAGCATCATGGCATCCGCCATGAGCAAACCACCCCACACAATCCCCAAAGCAAAGGCGTGGCTGCGAGGATGAACCAGACCCTACTCGGCATGGTGCAAAGCATCCTCTTCGACGTCAAGCTCTCACCTCGCTTTTAGGCTGAAGCTGCAACAACGGCGTGCTACCTCTTGAACCTCACACTAGCAACCGCCTTGCGTAAGCATGGAAAGAAGCAAGACAAGCAGTTGAAGACCCCACAATAAGCATGGTTGGGAAAGAAATTACACCTCTCATCTAAAGGTTTTCGGGTCGACTGCATGGGTGAAGATCCAATCGGGAGAAGTTGGAGGCAAGCTGGACGCACGTTGTAAGAAGTGCATCATGGTTGGGTACGACACGTCACATAATGCCTATCGGCTTTGCGGCCAAGCAACAGGCAAGCTCGTGAGGAAAACGACGTTGAGTTTGATGAATGCACCCTTGGAAAGAAAGAGCTGCTGGACCCGATCCTCACTCTCAAGGTAGGAGAGTGGATAGTGTTGCTTGAGTCCGTATACTAAGCACCTGACAACTGGCTCACTTTGACAGCAGGTGGTGGGAATGGGAGAGCAGGTACGCAAGATGATGCGGCATCTGACATGGACGTAGATACCGAGGCGTCGGAGGCTTCCGAGTATGACTTGGAGTCGGACGACTCTTCCGACAATGACGACGACACACCACCACCTGTGGTAGTACCAGAAGCAAAGTAGGAAGCCGCACCAGCACCATCACATAGTTTGCAACCAAAGAAAGCACCTTTTGCGGTATGAGGATGATTGGACTGGACTTAGCTGGTCGTGCATGGCTTAGGGAGAGCCATCCACAGTGGCGGAGGCGATGAATAGCCCGGATGCGACCAAGTGGAAGGAGGCAGTGGACAGCGAGCTCGCATCCATTGCCGAGAACGGCACGTGGGTGCTGGTCGATAGACCCGACAAAGCTCACGGGGTTAGATCCAAGTGGGTCCTCCGAGTGAAGAAAAAGCAAGACGGCAAAATCGAAACGTTCAAGGCGAGGGTAGTGGCAAAGGAGTTTTCTCAATACCTGGGCTCTGAGTGTGACGAGACGTATGCACCCGTCGTGAACTTTGCCTCCATCCACTCTCTCCTTGCCATTGCAGCCGCAAAGAACCTGGAGATACACCAGATGGACGTCACGACAGGTTTCCTTTATGGAAATCTTTACAAGGAAGTGCTGATAGAGGTGCCCAAAGGAGTCAAAGCTCCCAAGGGCAAGGTGTGCAAGTTGGTGAAAGTGATGTATGGGATGAAAAAGGCCCAAAGGATATGGTACAAAGACATGGATGGTTTCATGAACGGTCTCTCCTTTACGCATTGCCAGAATGACCCATACATGTATGTGCGCGATGATGGGAGAGGGTTGATGCTCGTTGCACTGTATGTGGATGATCTAATCATCTGCTCATCATTGTTCAAGCTACCGTATGAGTTGAAGTCTCACCTCAGCAAAAGGTTCAAAATGAAGGACATGGATCCTTTTGAGTACTAACTCTGGATCGCCATCTAGTCCAACCGAGCACCAAGCACCACCAAATTCAACCAAACCAAATACATCGGTGAGGTACTAAAGTGCTATCACATGGAAGACTGCAAACGTGTTGGCACCCCAATGATGACCGACGCAAAACTGAAGGCCTCAATGTCGCCAAACAATGAAGCAGAACGAAGGGAGATGCGAGGAATCATGTACGCCATGGTAGGTACTCGTCCGGACATCTGCTATCTTGTGGGACAAGTGAGCAGGTTCGTGGCCAACCCAGGGTCACAGCATTCACAGGCAGTCAAGCACATCTTGCACTACCTGTAGAAGACACGTCACATGGACCTCGTCCTTGGAGGCCAAGAAGGTACGGACCCCCTCCGCCTCAAGTGCTACACAGACGCCGACTGGGGAGGAAACCTTGAAAACTGGAAATCCACCTCTAGATACGTGTGCATCTTTAATGGCGCTTCCATCTCATGGACCAGTAGGAAGCGGGATTGTGTTCCCGTGTCCACAGCTGAGGCATAGCACGTTGCTCTGTCTGATTTGTGCAAGGAGACTCAGTGGTTGCGTAGCCTGCTTGCTGAAATGACAGTGCCACAGAGGGATGCCAAGGTCGTACACGTGGACAACTTGAACGCCATCTTGATGGTAGAAGATGAGATCATGTCCCTCTGATGCAACATACAGGCGGTAAAGGCTGTCTTCCTTGTCTGTTTTTGCAAGCACACTGCCTGCACGGGCAGAGATGGTGTAGCCATCATTCACAAAGTGAACCTGCATACCTTCGGAGATAAGAGAAGAAACAAAGAGGAGGACCTCACCAGGAGAGAGGGAGCCTTCTGCTGGTTCCTTTTTCTTCTCATCCACCTGGCTCCAGAGACCCTTCTCCATTAGCACCATCTTCATTTGTGACTCCAGTTGAAGAAGTTCTTGCCTTCAAACTTGGCAATGTTGACGCCGGCCACCACCGAAGCGAATGTCGCCATGGTAGTGCAACGTTCAGCCCCCCACACGACTCTATCACACAACAGAGTTTGAGGAATGCCTCAAGGATGAGGCCATGCCTTGTTCCAGCTCTGATAATACTGATGGAAACTGGGGCAGCCCTCGTGGAGGTGATCAGGCTCACTAAGAGCCGCCTAGGCAGGACCAACTATTTGTGAGAGAGAGTTGCAGGTTGCACAGACAGAAATTATGGGAGCAAATTTAGTTTTCTTAGAAAGCTCAAACGTCTGAATCAACTCTTGAATGAGTGAGTACGTTATCACAGCTTTCTAGCAAGCCCTTATATGCCTCATTTGGCCCAGGGAATTCTGAGATACACTCCGTGAAAACTTTACCCTCTAACACACACTCCTAGCCTAGCGGGATGAGCGGCATTCGCCTTGTCACACATGACAATTATTTCTCACACGACCTGCACGAACAAAAATCATGGAATGCACATTCCTTTAAGTCTCTTGGAGGTCCTCCAGTTGCCTTTTCTACTTGAAGGCTGCTCCCAGCCGTCCTGGTCGATAATTCTGCCTCTCTTTGAGCTGAAAGTGCTCAGGTCGTCACTTGAACCTGATCCATGATCTCCAAACTTTAGAAATCCATATCTCGCTCAAACGGAATCTGAATTGGGTTCCGTAAAGTGCATTAGAACCTGTAAAAATCCTCTATGCAACCATCATTCAAGATTATTTTTATCCAGCAACATGAAAATGTCACTTTCTGGCACCCTCATATCCATCATCTAAGTCCCTTCTTGCACACCTTCTCCAGTGTCAGTCGTAGTCCCTTCTGGCACACATGCTCCAATGTCAGTCTCAGTCCCTTCTGGCACACTTGCTCCTGTGCCACTCTCAGTCCCTTCTGGCACATCTTGCGTGCAAGTGAAATTCCCTTTTGGCACACCTGCTTCTATGCCTATGCCAGTTTTCTGTGGCACATTGCGTCTCGTGCCTGTGGCAATCTCCTCACTCATACCTTGTCCTCAGTCTACATCTGCTTCACCAGCTGGTTGCTACGCAGCCAGAGGTGAGAACCTCCACTTCAGGCTACTCTCGTGAACCCGGTCGTCGGCTTCAACCACTAGCGTACAGGGTTTAGCGGACAGTCCATTCAGCACCTAGAAGCTCTACTTGCAGTGTTGAGTGCTGATCCTAGTACAAAGGCCCTTGGCCTGAGTGTCCAAGTAGACTATACTGACCTCAGTATACGCTGGGTGCACCTGCACCCAGCGTGTTGTGTCAGTCACGAGTTGGTGTTTTGAGATTTCTCGATCACTTGCAATGCCACAACCGACCTTGTTGTGGTCAGACCGAGTCTGGCGGCGTGTGTCTTAGCCACCCGGAGCTCTCCCTCGGCGATGCCTTATCTAGGCATGTTCAAGGAGGCACTCTCGGCTTAGGATGAAGATTTGTGACATTCTACTTGTGATGATGAGCTGAGATCCATCCGTGAGCACGTTGTACATGAGCTTGTCAACCTCCTGCCTAGGCAGAAGGCCGACACACCAAATGAGTCTGTCGCAAGAAGGTGAAGCCTGATGGCACACTGGATTGCTACAAGGCTTGCTTGACAGGGAAGGGGCTCTCACAGGTTGATGATGTAGGTTTCACTGACACCTTTACACATGTGTGCTGCATGACCGCCGTTCGCACTCTGTTCAGGTTTGTTTCTTACCATGACTGGGAGCTGCACTAGCTGAATGTGAACAATGTGTTCCTCCATCGAACCTTAGAGGAGGAGATCTACATGGTCCAGCCACCTTGATTTGAGGTCAGTGACAAGGTTTGGCCCATTTGCAAGGCCTTGTATGGCTTGCAACAATCACCCTATGTTGAAAAAAGGACAGCCGTCATATCGCCTCGATCCAACAATCTACTGTGCTCGGCACAACAACAACAAAAAGGAAACAAGAGGGCCAAGAGAGAGATCCGCCCTCTCTCTCTCGACCCTCCTGTCTATCCTATGTGGTGGGGTATGGTATGGCTGTGGGACGGCCTCTTTAGGCGCCCCACTGATCCATCCATCCGCAGCCCTACCCACTCTACTCATCCTATTGGAGCTCCGGAGAGCTAACAGATGAATGGTCACGAATGCTACATATTCTGGTAGGATTTGGAGAAACACGGTGTGGGTCCTGGAAGGCAAATCGAGAGTGTGAGCGTGAGCTCCTCTCGATATCGAGTCTGCTGACGTGGCAAAAGGATTGGAGCACGAGGAAGACACTGCTCTTTCTAAAGACGGATCCTGTGATCACGAATCATTGCGAGGGGAGCGAGTTGATCGGGACCGCTGACAAATCAGGAAGTATGAGGATCGGCTCCTCTCAGGACAACGACCGAGACAAGATCAACGACCATGGAAAAGTGGTCGCAGATCCGGAAAATCTCGTCCGTGGATCGCACTGAGGGCACTGGGCACCCGCCAACCTCGGTCTGCCCTTGATCGGAGGTCATCGAGCGGCGTCCGGATAATCCTGTGACCGAGACCTCAAATACACAGGATACCGGACTGCATAACACTTGTATTTTTCTGCTGCTAGGTAGCATAGACAGATAAGTAGCTGTAGGTTTGTATTTCCTATCACTTCGTCTGTATGAGATTATTCTTAACAAGCTTGGTACCATTGGAAAGCTTGTGAGACGAGTCGTGTAACTGTGCCTTCAGCTCATACTCTTGAATCGCACAGTCAATGACATTACTAAGGCAAGAGTGCCTGTGTGTGTGAGTGGTGATACGTGTCTGTGAGATCATCAGCAACAATTCAGCAAAGCATCAAATTGCAGATCAATCTGAGGATTGCATCTGAAGATTCCTAAAGATCATGTTATGTAAAATTCAATATTTGGTATCAGAGCAGGTGGTGTTTTCCGATCTACTCAACCATGGCGGCAACTATCAACAATGGGGATCACTTCAAGGTGGTTCCGTTTGACGGTAATGACTATCATACCTTCGTATTCAACATTGAGATGATTTTTCTGAACAAGGGCCTATGGGGAGTCATCTGCGATCCTCCGACTGATACATTACCCGCAGGAGCGTCACCTGAAGAACAAATCAACAGGAAATGGCGCTGCGATCAGGCTTTTTCAATTCTGGCGTTGAACCTAACAGAACAGCTCAAGTTCATTATCAAAGAAGGCAACCCAACTAACTGGCCAAGGAAGGCTTGAAAGGCCCTGAAGAATCGTTATGAGAGAACAAGTGACGTTGAACTGGGAAGTCTCTTGACAGATTTTTACACTCAACAAATGGAAGAGGGAACACTTCTGGAGGATCACGTGTCCCATCTCAAACATCTGGCCAGTCGCATTCCATCAATGGGAGAAGTGATCTCTGAAAGAGTCCTAGTGCTAACTCTCTTTCGTGGACTACCTGTCACATTCAAAGATACCATCAACCGAATTCAGACTTTTCAGAAGCAGGGGAAGACCTTTGATGCTCAACTGGTTGAACTTCGGACAACTCTGCAGCAAGCCATTGATGCACAAGGTAGAGCAGCCGCTGGGGCACCTGGTGTTGTCGTTGGAGCTGCACCAGCAGCAGCGGTACCACCTGGACGTCGGCCATATTCCCTAACTCTGGAGAAAGCTGTCGAGGAGCTAATGATGGTTGAAGAACAATACCTCAAGGACAATGGAGGCGAAA
Source organism: Penium margaritaceum (assembly GCA_023375785.1). Lineage (NCBI taxonomy): Eukaryota > Viridiplantae > Streptophyta > Zygnematophyceae > Desmidiales > Peniaceae > Penium > Penium margaritaceum. The sequence continues at coordinate 99,928 of SZWC01001214.1, read as the reverse complement.
CTGGCCTCGTATCCAAATATCTGGGATAGAGGATGAAGAAGTTTGGATCCTATGGTAACGGCAGTCAGGGCTCCCTCACACACTTCAACAGCAGGGATCAATCAACTCCTCACTCACCACGGAGCTTTGTTCCACCAAACGACCGAGTGTGCTGGACGTGCAAGCAAAAGGGGCACATTGCCGTGGACTGTCCTAAACGACACCCAAATTTTGCTCGTCACTATGGTTCCCGACGGCCTCACCAAGCAATGCTCACAACTTACATGTCCACCGTGGCCGCCTTTCTTACAGGGTCTTCAAAAGCATAGGAATTATCTGATGAAGAAGACAACTTTCAGTTAAATCTCCTGTCTGAAGGACCAATCCTGCCTGACAAAGATATGCCAGCTACACACCAGAGCATTCAACCTATAGCTCAGCACCAGAAGATGCAGCACATCACACTCTGGCAGAAGAAGAGTTTGTTACTGAAGAACTGGCAATGTGCTCCATCGACAGTGCACTTCTCTTAGCCGCTGGCATCCTGGCATGGATTATGGACTCTGGTTGCACGAAACATATGACTTGCAAAAAGGACTGGTTCATCAACTTCAAACGCTTCCTGACACCACGAGAAGTCCGCCTTGGTGATGGCAGAACTATCCCCGCCTACGGGCAAGGGACGGTCAAGGTTAGCATCAAGTGCAATGGAAAACCAGCAATCAGGACTTTTGAAGACATACTCTATGTTCCAGATCTCGCTGCAAATCTTCTCTCTGTCACCAAGCTCAACGACAAAGGTTTCAAAATGGTGTTTGACACTGACAATAACTGCAAGGTGTACAACCAGGCGTCTCAACTAGCAGCAGTTGCCTCTCGAATGGGAAACCTGACCATCCTTGACACCAGCAAATCTACAAAACACCCAGAGACGCAAGAGATGGCTTTTGTGGCGTCCTAACCCACATCGGCAAAGACAACCTCTCCATCAACCATGGCAGATCTTTAGCACAAGCGTCTGGCACATGTCAGCTATTCAAAACTAACCAGAATGGCTGCAAATTCAGTTGCTCATGATCTTCCCACAAGTCTGGGGTAAGACGGTGAAGCACCCATGTGTGGAGGCTGTCTCACAGGCAAACAACATCGATCCTCCTTTCAAACCCTTCCGTCACATGGAACCCACGAGTGCCTAGAAATCGTGCACATAGACCTCTTCTATATCAAGGAGGGCTCTCTCTCCAACAAGCATTATTTCCTCGTCATTCTAGATGACTACACACATATGGTCTGGATCTGGATCCTTCGCTTCAAATCTGACGCCATTGAAGCAATTAAAACCTGGGTTCGACAAATTGAGAACGAGACCAGCCTAACAGTCAAGAAAATCCGCACTGACAACGGCACCGAGTTTGTCAACCACAACCTCAAAGTCTTTTACGATGAGAGGGGTATTCAACATCAAACCATGGTGCCATATACACCACATTAAAATGGAAAATCAGAGTGGATGAATCAGACTTTTCTTGAGCGAGTTCGGACCATGCTCCACACTGTGGTGCTTTCATCTGCTTTCTGGGCTGAGGCTCTTCACATTGCAACGTATATCACAAATCGTCTTCCTACCGCAAAGCTGCTTGCAGGTGCATCAACACCCTACAAAGCATGGAGTGGGAGAAAGCCCTATCTGGGACACATCCGTATCTTCGGATGTACAGCACACGCCTAGGTCTGGCTAGAAGAATGCTCCAAACTTGATCCACGATCAAAAGTCTGCATTCTTCTTGGGTACAAGACATGCGATATCTATCGACTATGGGACCCAGACTCTATACATGTGATTCGCAGCAGACAACCCATCTTTGACAAAAGCTTCTTCAATCAAGCACGTGATGCAACACCACTAGCAGTCATGCCCACAGTCTACATTGAGACAACTCCACCACCTATTCAAAAATTCTCCGTCGACCCCACACCTGATGACCACGCTGGTGTACTTCCTCCTGTGATTCCAGAAGAACATCATGATGCTCCTGCCGCTCCACAGACATTCATCCCCAGCAACGCACCAATCACCACGTCAGCTACTTCAAAATCAGGACTGCGCCGGTCTGCACGACTCACAAGACCTCCATCCTTTCTTCAGCTTGGTTTCCTGTCAACCACTGAGCTCCCAGCTGATGACGACATTGATCACGCTGCACTACTCACGCAAGTTGTGGATCCCATTAGCTTCAAAGATGCTATGCGCTGACCAAATGCCGAACAATGGCGCCAAACAGCTCAAGAGGAACTCTCTCAACTTGAAAAACAGCACACATGGGATCTCGTTCCTCGACCATCAAACACTCCTGTTGTCACCTCTAAGTGGGTGTTCAAAACCAAGCTAACCAGTGCAGGCACACCCGATCGCTACAAAGCCCGCCTTGTTGCGCGTGACTACAGTCAAGTGCTTGGGGTAAACTATCAAGACACATTTGCACCCGTGGCCAAGTACTCATCCATCAGCGTGATCCTATCTCTGGCTGCTAACAACAAGTGGCACCTTCATCAAATGGACGTCAAAAGTGCCTTCCTCAACGGTGACCTCAAAGAAACAATCTACATGACTCAGCCTGAAGGACTCATCTCTCCAGATAAACCCGACCACGTTTGCAAGCTTAACAAGTCTTTGTATGGCCTGAAGCAAGCTCCGCGACAATGGAACTTGAAGATACATGAGTTCTTCTTGATCCAAGGCCTCCAACGCCTTCACTCGGATCACTCAGTGTAAATTCACGGAGGATCTAACCTTCTTGGCGTCATTCTCTATGTGGAAGACCTCATTCTGTTTGGGCCATCCCTTCGTGTTCTGGATACCCTTAAGCAGCAGCTATCTCGCCGTTTTGAAATGACTGACATGGGGCCACTCAAGTACTATCTCGGCATTCAAGTCACCCATGACATAACGCACGGTCAGGTGATGCTCACTCAAGCCACCTATGCTCAACGTGTGGCCGACAAATTTGGCCTTGGTATATCTACTCCACAGTCCACGCCACTCTCCAAGGATCACGGCTTAACCAAACCGGTCACGACAACCACACCTTTGGCTTCCTCGGAGGATGCCAAATCTTTTCCACGCATGGTGGGCGCTTTGATGTACTCTTCTGTGGCTACTCGTCCTGACCTCTCCTTTGTCGTTGGCCTTCTCATTCAAGGATGCCAACGCCCTACCGCTGCTCACATCGTGGCCGCCAAACGCAGCATTCGCAGCGTTCGCCATCGTGACCCTAGCGGATCTGCCTCTCTCGCCATCCGCTACTCCTGTGGGAATAACGTTCTCCAAGGCTTCTGTGATGCCGATTTTCTGGCGATCAAACCACAAGTCGCTCCACCTCTGGGTATGTCTTCCTTCTCAATGGTGGACCAGTCAGCTGGCACAGCAAGAAGCAGTCAGTGGTCGCTCTGTCCTCTACCGAAGCAGAGAGTGAATGTACGAGAGAGGTGGTCTGGCTTCACATGCTCCTGAGTGAGCTGGGGTTCGACCAACTTGAACCCACGCCCATTCACTGTGACAACGAAGGCGCCATCGCTCTCTCGGAAGATCTAGTTCTTCATGATCGAACCAAGTACGTCCGTCGGCAGTATCACTACGTCCGCGACGCAGTTGCTGAAGGTGGGGTTGTCATGCACTACCTCCCCACTGCTGATCAGACCGCTGACATCTTCACCAAAGCTCTCTCTGCCGACCGCCACGCTCATCTCTGCACTCTCATGGGCCTCATCTCCCCTTCCTGATCTCTCTTGGCCCTGCCTCTCCTCGGCTCTTCACCTGCTGCCGCTCATTCCCGGCCCTCTCCTTCCGTCCCCCCCATATGAGGCGTTGGGATGGATGGAGATGGTCATCGGTGGAGCCGTCGTGGCTTCCCATTTCTATGCCCCCCACATGAGGCATTGGCACAGACGCGAGTCGCCTACGACCGCTCACTCCGCCTCTCTTGCTTCTGCTCGATTCCTCTCTGCATCCTCTTCTCATGCGCTCTCCTGCCTATCGCTGCTGGTTGTTCCCCTCTTCCGTCCCCCCCATATGAGGCAATGGGACGGACGCGGGGAATTCAACCCCTCTGCCTCCTCTATGCACTTCCTCTCCCTCTCTGTCTTTCTCCTCCCGCACCTCGGTCCTCGTAAAACGCCAACGCCCTCACCCACTGTTGGAGGGGGAACCACATCGCTCGGAACTGCAAATCTGCTCCACGTAAAACCAGTCCGGCTTCTCCCTTGTCTTCAGACCCCGGTGGGTGGGCTGCCGCTATCAGCTCACCATTGATGAGTGGGAGGTGGACAACTCCCCCGAGTCCGGGCAGGGTGTGCTGCTGGGTCCGGTCTTTCCCCAGCCGTCGAGGCTTCGCCCGGGCTAAAACGTTCCACCGCCCCACTGTACACCCTACGTCTTGTTCCTCCTGGTATCCCGGACTCTCCTCACTTCTCCGTTTTTTTTCTTTCTCTCTCTGCCAAGGCTCGGTTTGCCCGGGGGGGGGGAG